>JAZKJV010004622.1:1200000-1569427 GCA_037367405.1 Ottelia alismoides | reverse complement strand
TAAAAAAACATACACTGTATTTTAATAAACCCGTGTTCCTTCAAAGTCTGATGTACATGTCGAAGATGGTTACCATGCTTCTTGTTTTGAGAGTAAACAAACTTGACATTAATGAACCCTGTGCAATATAATCCTGAATATAATCGACACTCCATCCATCATATCCATGAATGCTGTTGGTGCATTTGTCAAAGCTTTTGTGATGGAAGAATGCCATCTCATTCTCAATGATCTTCAACCACTTTCTTAATAGTGTAATAAAAATTGATGCAATTATAATGCTTGAGAAACTCTAACTATCATTGTTGCGTTTTGTTGAGCTTCTGGTGCCTTTTCTGTGTATTTGTCCCCTTATTTGATTTGTCTTTAAAAGATGGTTCTAGAGAGAGAATTAATTTTCAAGTCAAGTTGCAATGTTTTATTTGACCGACATAAAAGTAGTCTATACAATTATTTCCATAATTGGGTATTCAGGAACTTTGCCCATCTTTATATTTCTAGAGCTAATTGTGGATTTTCCTGATCTTTGACTTTCCTGTGTTATAGCTGGCCATGCTACCGAGTCATTCTCGGATTTTGTGGTTGGTCATGGGGAGCTATGGTCTGCCCAGATGCTGTCATCATTGATTAAAAAGGTTTGATAGTTTTGTCTTATTCCCTGGGATCTTCAAGAATAATATACTCTTTACATCTTTATATGTGGCACAGAATGGAGATGATTGTACCTGGATGGACACAAGGGATGTTCTTGTTGTTACTCCTACAAATTCCAACCAAGTTGATCCTGATTTTGAAGAATCTGAGAAGAAACTGTCAAAATGGTTTTCACAGAATAGTGCCAGGACCATAATTGCTACAGGCTTCATAGCAAGTACGCCTGATAATATTCCGACGACTTTAAAAAGGGACGGCAGTGACTTTTCTGCTGCTATAATTGGATCTCTTGTTAGATCTCGGCAAGTTATAATCTGGACTGATGTTGATGGGGTGTATAGTGCAGATCCTCGGAAAGGTTAAACTTAACAGATAATACTCATGATTTTGTAGCATTCCGCTCATTCCATCCCCCCCCCCCCCCCCCCCCCCCCCCCCCCTCTTGCAACCACTGTGATGGAGATTCATTTCCTTCTAAGGCGGCATTTAGCTTCTTTATGCTGTGTACTATTCATGGTTGTTTTATATTTGAGTTGCCCTTATGGGATTTCTGCATTTCCACTTGGTTTTTAAAATTGAGGCTCAGGTTTTTTTTCATACAACCCCTCCCTCCCCCCCTTTTCAATGTTTTTCTGGTTCGATTTCTGATTTTTTGAGCCGTGCTTCGACTTAAATAACTAATGCTATATTCTTATCCACTGCATCTTACAGTGAGTGAAGCTGTGATACTAAATACACTGTCATATCAGGAGGCTTGGGAAATGGTGATACGATATTCCTTTTTAGAATATTAACTTTTAACAATATATATGCAAAATTATTTTTTCCATTTTGGTTGTTTTGCAGTCGTATTTCGGTGCAAATGTTTTACATCCACGCACTATTATTCCTTTAATGAAATATAGTATACCCATTATTATAAGAAATGTATTCAATCTATCGGCATCCTGGAACGATGATCTGCCCGGCAAGATGGAAATGGAGATAAGAATGACAAGAGTTTAGAGTCTGTTGTCAAAGCATTTGCAACGATTGACAACCTAGCGCTAGTTAATGTCGAAGGGTATTGCAATGTTCACGGCATTCCTTTTTTTCAATTGTTCCTCTTTGTTGGTTGTAACTTTTCTTGCCGTTAAATCCCTTGAATGCTTGTTTGGCAGAACTGGTATGGCTGGCTACCTGGAACAGCTAGTGCAATCTTTGGTACAGTGAAAGATGTGGGTGCAAATGTCATCATGATCTCACAGGTTTTTCATTCATATAAGCTCTGTATTGTGCTTTCATCTGTGGTGGGTCCTTTGATCTGATTGATCTACTTTGACTCAGGCAAGCAGTGAGCATTCTGTTTGTTTTGCTGTACCAGAAAAAGAAGTAAAGGCAGTTTCTGAAGCCTTAAATCGTAGATTTCAGCAGGCATTGGATGCTGGGCGCCTCTCCAAGGTACGGAAGCTGGTTTAGCACATTATCTTTTTTATATAATTGTCTAACATGTATCCATTCCTAAATACTTAGTGATGTCTAGTGTTATAGGTTAGTTTATATGTTCCGATACTCTTGTAAATTTGAAAGGAAACTAGTCACGCGTTCCAGAGTTGGGATACATGGTCCTAGTTGGTCATCGAGATTTGCCCTATTGATCATAGACGAGGTTCTGTATGTGATTGTCATGTTTGCTTTAACTTAAATGTTTCATTAAAATGAGCATATGACTGAGGGTTGTAGGCTTGTATCATACTAGCAATCCTTGTTTACAAATTGTGTCCTTTTGACTACGAGCTATAAATTATACGAGGGTTGTTCCTTGTAAAACTTTTTCTTGAGACCACCTGATACCATCCCACGATACTTCAGTGTTGATCTATTCATATACATTTCTATTTATTACGCATAGTGATGTATTTGTAGACACTTCTATTATTAGGCCTAAGGGCACTTATAAATGCTCAACTGCTCATAAGGTACCTTAGGGTTTTTGTGTGGATTGGTTTATCCACACAAATCCTCCTAATGCATCAATCGACTTTTGTTTCCACCTCTACCGTTGTGGTACAAGGGGCTTCTCACAAACTAAAATGGTAAAAACTGTCTTATGGTCTCAATCCTTCTAGGAGCTCATTGATAGTCAGAGGATATGTATTCTTGCAAGAGTCCTTTCAAGGAAATAGATGAGGACTCTGAGTGCTGGTTTTGGATAAATAATAGGTAATGAATTGGATGACTGAAAGTGGTGATCAATTTGTTGCAGCTAATGTTATTTTAAAGAGCCCAACTAAGGACGCATAGGAGGAGGCAACTCAGTCCTACTCCTAATAGATTATCAAATGACAAATTACTGATATCTACATGCAAACTATGAATGGTCAAAAGTATTTTATAGTTTTTTATTTGGTGATTTGAGTATATGTTTTTGATCTATCTAATAAAAACTGATCGAAGATCAATAAAATTTTCAAGTCGTTCTTCGCTAACATAAAGACTTTTTTCTCTACAAGTGTTGAAACTTCAGATATGATGATGGTTTTTACTATCTTGATGATCCCACACTCAATTTTTGCTAAAGCTACCTTAGTATTGGTTGATCCATTCTTATGGTGCCTGCCCTTGGTCATTCATATGGAAGATCTCTTTCTCAGATGCTTCCTAAACTGACTTCATTGAGACCTCTTGCATGTGAAGCTTGTCGGTTTGAAAAACATCATAAAGCATCTTTTCCTCGTAGAACTAGCCTATGCATTGTACTCTACTTGATTTAGTTTATGGTGATGTTTGGGGGCCATAAGTTTTTATTATTTTTATTGATGTTTTTGTTAAATGTTCTTGGGTCTATCCAATAAAAAACGATCAATGATCCATAAAATTATCAAGTTTTTTGTTGCAATTATAAAGACTTCTTTTTCTACAAGTATTAAAGCTTTCAGGTGTGACACTGCCATCAAACAATGCCTTAAATTTGTATTTCAGTCTTGTTGAATAGAACATGGTATCATTTGTTTTTCTCGAGAGGAGGGTCCCTTCAATTTATATGTAGATGGGATAATTTATAAAGTATACCCTTACAACAACATAACAAAGCGTTTTCCAACATTAAGTAGGGCCGGCTACATGGATTCTTTGCCTCCATTCAGATCTATCTTGGATCATTCTCGAGCTTAGATACAAAAAACTAAGATCCCTTCGTATAGTCTCATTCCAATACTTCTTGGGCCTTCCTCACCCTCTTTTAGCTGGCTCAACATTCCAAAACTCGCATCTTCTCACCGGTGCATCAGCTAGCCTCCTTTGCAAATGGCCAAACCACCTTATATGATTTTCTCGCATCTTATCCTCGATCGGAGCTACATCAACTTTCCTTCTAATGGCATCATTTCCGAATCCGATCTTTACGCATGTGCCCACACATCCACCTTAGCATTTTCATTTATGTTACTGTCATTCTTTGCACATGACTTTGGTTCACAGACCAACATTCCGATTGATAGAACATAACCGGCCCCACAACTGCTTTGTAAAACTTTTCTTTGATTTTCAAAGGAATTTTCTTATCACATTGAACTGTAGAGGCTCCTCTCCACTTTAGCCAACCTGCATTTATTCTATTTGTACATCTCCATCAATTTCCCCATCATGTTGCAAAATAGATCCCAAGTATCTAAAAGAATCTCTCTTCTGAGTGTTATCATCACCAATCTTAACACCGATTCCTTCATCATTGCTTCCATCAAAAGTACACTTCATGTATTCAGTCTTAGCCCTACTTATACGAAATCCTTTAGTATCCAGACTCCAATGCTTGTCTCCAGACTTCAAGCTTCTCATTTACTCCATCTCTAGTCTCATCAATCAATACAATATCATCAATGAGTAATATACACCAAGGTATCTCATCCTGAATGTAACTTGTCAACTTGTCCATTATCAAAGTAAAAAAGAATGGACTAAAAACTGAACCTTGATGCATACCAATGTTGATGTCGAAATAGTCAGTCTTCCCAGACTGTATCCTTACACATGATGAAACCCTATTATACATATCTTTTCTGAGGTTAATGTATAGGACATATACTTGTCTCTTCTCCGAAACTCTCCACAATATCTCCCGTGGACAAAATCATAAGCCTTCTCTAACCATAAAAATCATATGGAGTTTCTTCCTTTTGGCTCTGTAAATCTCCAATGTTCTCCTTAGCAAGTGGATGACTTCCATTCCATAGTTGAGTGACCTGGCATGAAATCGAATTGGTTTTCTTTTACTTTGGAAACTTGCCTCAACCTTCTTTCGATCGCACATTCTCAAATTTTCATAGTGTGACTCATCAGCTTGATACCACTGTAATTTGAACAATTATGAATGTCTCTTTTGTTCCTATAAAGAGGCACCCCGATGCTTCTCCTTCATTCTTCATGTATTTTCTTGCTTCTCCAAATAACGTTGAATAAATTTGTAAGCCAAGTCAAACCGTGCTCACCTAAAACTCTCTAAACTTCCGTAGGAATGCCATCAAATCCACCTTTCCCATGTCTCGTAACCTTCAAAGCCTCCTCTACTTCGTTCCTTTGTATTCGTCTATAGATTGCACGATTCAAGTAACTTTCACTACTATCTAGATTTCCCAAAGTGATCTCTTTATTTCCTTCCCCATTAAAAAGCTTATGGAGGTATTGCTTCCATCTAGTCTCTATATCCTTTTGAGCAGCAAGCATGTGACCTTCCTCATCCTTAATGCATCTCACTTGCGAAAGATCTTTGATCTTTCTTTCTTTCTCTTGCTTTAGGTAGCCTAAATATATCCTTCTGGCCCTCCTTAGAGTCGAGATTTTTATACAAAACTTCATAAGTTTTTGACTTAGCTTCGCTTACCGCTTTTTTTGCTTTCTTCTTTGCTATTTTGTAGTTTGCGACAGTTTCATCTGTTCTATCTTTAGACATAGCTTTAAAGCAAGCTCTCTTAATTTTGAGCTTCTCTTGCACTCCTCTCCACCACCAAGCCTCCTTTTGGCCTGAAGCTCCTCCCTTTGACTCGCTCAGCATCTCTTTCGCTATTCTTCGGATACAAGATGCTACCACCTCCCAAATCTCACTTGCACTTCCGTTAAAATCCCAAGATAAGTCCTCTAGACCTTCTCTCTGAAGCTGATTGCTTAAATTTAAAATTACACCATCTAGTTCTAGTGATCTTGGAAACCATCCTTTTCTTTACTAGCCTTTTATTTGCGCATCCATGACTAATAAGCGATGTTGGGTGGTCAGACTCTCTCATGGGATTAATTTACTGTCTTTGCAACACAACTGATCTCATCTTCTCAACGCAAAGTAATCTATATGTGTTTTAGTCGAGCCACTCTTATAAGTAATTAAATGCCCCTCGCTCTTCTTGAAGAGAGTATTTGCAATGAATAGATTGTAAGTTGTTATAAAATCCAGAATGAATTTTTCCTCTTCATTTTTTTCCCCGAAGCCATGTCCTCTATGAACGCTAACATACGCTGAAGCATCCTTTCCCACGTGTCCATTAAGATCTCCACCTAGGAAAATCATATCTCTGTTTTGGGTTTCCTTGAATAATCTTATCCAAATCCTCCCAAAAAGCCTGTTTAATCTTATCTTTAAAACCAATTTCCGGTACATAATCTGAGATATTCAGAATCTCTTCTTCGAGCACCACTTTTGGCAAAATAATCGATCCCCAGATCTTTACACCTCAACCACACAACCTGTCAAATCCTTACGAAGAAGCACTCCAACACATTTCTACCCTTATCTTATCTATAAAGTATACCCTTACGGGTATAAAATTTGGGAATTAAAGAAAAGAAACTTATTACTAATGCCAATATTCCCCTTCAAGATGGAGTATAAATGTCCATCATGTTCATCTTGGAAACACATTTGTTGAATAGTAACTTGCGTAAAGTTTTTGTAATTGTTGCAAACGGTAATTTTGCGCAGCGACGGAAAATATTTTGAAGGTGGGTTTTTGGTAGAGAAGAAAATGAAGGGCTTGAGAATAGAAGCTCGTCGGAAAAACGAGAGATGTTGGAGAAGAGAATCGTGAAGACCACGCGGGGAAGGAGAGAGACAAGAGAGAGAGAGATAAATCTCATTTTTCTATCAACTGAACTGTCTTTAAAATAATAGGCCATCATCCCTTTATATAGGAGGGATGAGATTACAAAAATAGAAAGTGAATCGAAAATAAAATCTGACTCGATTTTAATTGATTTCAATCGAGATTCAAATCTACATTATCCTAAATTGACTCTAATTCAAAAATTTGAAATTCAAATTTAAAATTGACCATTAATTGAAGATCACACACGATCTCTTTTATTTAAATAAACAAACTAATTAAAATAACTAATTAAGGATGGAAATTCCTAATTTAAAAAAATTTCCAAATCAGTCATTTGCTCTAATTTGAATTGCCCTGTCAATTTGGGAATGATTGCATTAATTCTCCTCTGCTTGAAAAATTCGTCTCCTGACGAATTGCTCGATCTTCGTTCCGTCGGTGGAGAATTCCATCTGTATAGGTTGAGCATACATCCCCCCAATTTTGATCCTTTTCCATGTTACGTTTGTAATTTTTTTCCACCGAGGGGTATGGATGCAACTGTTCTACCCCTTCATTTAAACAAAAGCCACGAGACAATTTCTCCAATTGACCTTTGAAATAAAAGCTCTTGTAAGAAGAGCCTTTTCTGCAATCTGTCCAAATTAAAATCCTCATCCCAAATTTCATGGGATCCGAATCCCACAGGTAATAAGCCTATCGTTAAGGTTCGCCTCTTCTTAAGTTGGCGGCGACCGCGTGATGGGAGCACGGGGCGGCGGCGCGAGAACGCTGCTGGCGGTCTGTACATGGATCGGCTACAACGACGTAGGGAGCCCGAGCGGGACATACAGTTGCGGAGGCGATGCAGGTGCTGGCGGCATCGAGCTGGGTCGCGGGGTAGGAGGGGACAAGTGGTGGTGCGAGTGGTGGGGAGAGGGGATGTTGGCGGTGCGGGGTCATGGTGGAAGGGAGGCAGCGAGAGGGTCCTACGTGGGCTATAGGTCAATTTCAGCGACGGTTGCAAGCCTGAATCTGTATGGACAACAAGCAGATTTTTGTCTTGAAGAACAATAACGTTGTCAATGAAGAGATCTAGGATTTCATAACCTTCTTTTACTGGTTCTTCATCAAATATGGGCCTCAAATCTCCATTTTTCTCATTTTTTGAATTCTGGACAGCAACTTCAACCTCGAAAAACTCGACGATTTCATATTCTTCTCCCATAGGATCTTCATCGATTATGGGCCCCGAGTCTTCCTTGTCTTCTTTTAACGAAGTTGCGGCAGATAAATTTTCATCTTGAATGAAAATACCTTCATATTCTTGACCGACATCGTGTTGAACAGCAGCTACAGCGGTTTGAATTTTGTTGTCGACAAGCGAATCGTCATTGATTGTCGTGCCCAGCCATGCTTGAACCTTGAAACTTGATATAAGACGTCGCTTGAACTTTTGTTGGCGCGAACGAGACTGCGGGCCATGAGATAGCCGGCTTAGATCGAGTTGCAAACGCCAATATGCGACATGATCGTTGAATCGTAGGAACGATTCAGTTTCCATGCTCTGATACCAATTGATGCAAACGATAATTTTGCGCAGCGACGGAAAATATTTTTGAAGGTGGGTTTTTGGTAGAGAAGAAAATGAAGGGGTTGAGAATAGAAGCTCGTCGGAAAAACGAGGGATGTTGGAGAAGAGAATCGTGAAGACCACGTGGGGAAGGAGAGAGACAAGAGAGAGAGAGAGAGATAAATCTCAATTTTCTATCAACTGAACTATCTTTAAAACAATAGGCCATCATCCCTTTATATAGGAGGGATGAGATTACAAAAATAGAAAGTGTATCGAAAATAAAATCTGACTCGATCTTAATTGATCTGAATCGAGATTCAAATCTACATTATCCTAAATTGACTTTAATTCAAAATTTGAAATTCAAATTTAAAATTGACCATTAATTGAAGATCACACACGATCTCTTTTATTTAAATAAACAAACTAATTAAAATTAACTAAGGATGAAAATTCCTAATTTCAAAAAATTCCCAAATCAATCATTTGCTCTAATTTGAATTGCCATGTCAATTTGGGAATGATTGCATAATCATGTTCATATTGGAAACATATTTGTTGAAGAATAACCTGCTTAAAGGTTTTGTAAACAACTCAACAATTTGATTTTATGAAGTGTCTGGCTCAATGTTATTGTGTCTTAGATCATATCTGAGTGTAGTGACAACCCGCTTCCACATACTTGGTGCACTCATGGAAGGTTGGGTTGTTTGCAATAAATATGGCAGTTGAGTTGTCACATCTCATAGTCATGGGACTTGGGCCTGTAAGTGAAGATCATACAACATATACCCAATCCCACATCAATTCCATAGTAGCTTGGGCTCATATCCTTATATTCAGATTTCGTTGGATAAGCTACAACAGATTGTTTTTTGCTCCTCTAGGTGACCAGATTCTCGCCAATACAGACACAAAAGCCAGTATTGATTTTCCTATCAGGTGGGCATCTAGCATAATGAAGAAAAGTCCTTTCCCTGGTGCAGTCTTCAAGTATCTCAAGATCTGCTTTATTAACAGCAAAATTTTTATCAGGACGGGTCATGTGACATATAGAATCTTGCTAATGGTGCACCTATATTGTCCTGCATCAATGAGTTCTGATGTGTCTTCAGAAAAGGCGTACTAGGATTCATTGATAATGGATGCCGATTTGGCTCCTATCATTCCTGTCTCTTCTAATAGATCCATGACATACTTTCTTTTGGGAAAGTATCAAACTAGGGCATTCTTGACTACTTCAATGCCTAAAGAGTAGTGGTGTTCATTTAAGTCCTTTGCGGCAAAATATTTTGCAAGGTACTCTTAGATCTCCAGAATTCCAAGTGTGTTATCACTAGTGAGAATAATATCGACACACTAGTATAGCGATAGTTCCTTTACCTATTTTCTTGAAAAATAAAAATGATCTACAATGGATCTGATGAGACATATCGTGGACATTATATCTGATAACTTCTGAAACCAAGCCCTTGGACTCTGTTTGAGACCATAAATTGCCTTATGAAGGTGACACACTTTGTGATACTCTCCCTTGCTCTCAAACTTGAGAGATTGTTGCATGTAGACTTCTTTAGATAGATCACCATACAAGAAGGCATTTTTGACATCAAGTTGATTGAGAGGCCATGACAACTGAACAATGGAAATAAGAATGCACATTCTTGGAAGTTGTGCTACTAGAGAGAAAGTTTCTAAATAATCTTATCCCATATGTTCGACTGTAGCCATTAACAACAAGCCTGACCTCTTATCTTTCCACCGATCCGTTTGGAAGATGTTTGGTAGTAAAAGCCACCTACAACCCACAACTTTTACGTCCAAGTGCCTCGATTGAGCAAAGCTTGCATCTCATTAGTCTTAGCATTCTTCTATTCTGGAGCTAAGAGAGTTTCTTGGTGTATGAAGAATGACCGAAACGCCAACTACTAATGCCCCATACTATTCTTTCAAAAACAAATGCCTGATAGTCTAGGGATAACTTCTCCATAGAGATATAATTGGAAATAGGTTGCAATATGCACGTAGGCTTTCCTTTTCGAAGAGCAGATGTGAGATCATTATGAAGTTGCACATGTTGAATGTCATCATCTACAACCTGCTCTTTTTTGGTACACCAGAATCACTACTTTTATCGTAACATACCTTTGGAGCAGGTGTGGATGTGATCACATGGGTACCATCCCTTGAACATAAACTAGCTAGAAGGGTTTATCTTGGGGGAATATTAGGAGGAGATGAAGACAGAGATGGAGGCGGAGTATTTGGAGGAGATGGAGGCAGATACTTAGGTAGATTATTTGGAGGAGATGGAGACGGAGGCGACATAGGAAGGAGGGAGACTTCCTTACTGTTTGGAGTAATCGTACATGAACTTGAGGTAGAGTAATATCAGACATACTTGAAGAAGTTAACATCAACACTCACATAGTATCTCCCAATGATGTAAAAGTCACTCTACTTGCCTGGCTAGTAGGTCCAACTAGTCTAGTCAGTGTGTTGATCGATTAAGTATTGACTATTTATGATTAGGCCAAATAGTTGGCCAATCTTTATTTGGAGATACCATTTTTTCTTTTTCATTTTTTAAAAGCAAACTTATTCTAATACGCTTATTATTTTTTTAAATTCAACTACTTCTTTTATTTCACTATGATTATTAAAAAATGTAGAAATCTATGTAAATTTATAAGAATATATGTTTAAAAATGATTATATATTTAAAATATTTTAAAAAGTCACAACTGATTAAAGCCTGACTAAATTCGATTAGTCGTCTGGCTATCGATTAGTCCTTAATCAGTGACCCTACCGATCGAGTACCATCTACTGACATTTACAATCTTGGTATCCCCTATGGACCGGGTCATGACACCGATATCCCTTTTGGGTATGTGAGTTCCCACAAAAACACATTTCATTGATCAAGGGGCAAGTTTATCTTGACCAGTATGAGTTAATATGAATGAAGGAGGTGCACCCAAAGACCTTGGATTGTACATGGAACATTTTCTTATCTGGAAAGAGGAGAGAATAGGGACATGCTCTTCCAGAATGGTGGATGGCATATAATTTATCAAATAAGTTGCGATAAGAACGACATTGCCCCAAAAGGTGAGAGGGATAATACTCTGGACCAATAAGGTTCTGGCCACGTCAATGATGTGCCTATGTTTTTTGTTCAACAAATCCGTTTTACTAAGATTTGTAGGGACATGATGTTTGGTAGACAATTTCCTTCTTAGTAAGAAAAGTACACATGATAGTATTACAAAAGTCAATATGTCTGAAAACTGGGCACATTATTCATTTCTTGAAAGAATTCTTTAATATCATTCACTTCAGATTTTTGATTTCATGAGAAAGAAAATCTTTATAATATCACTCACTTAAGATTTTGATTTCAGGCAAATCCGGAGTCCGACCGTGCTTCTATACATAAATGATCAAGTTCAACAACAAACTTATTACTGAAAAAAATAAATTGGAATCTGTGATGTTTTCCAAGTTAACACAATTCACAGGGAAAAGTGGTAGAATCAGAAATTTGTAGTAGAATTCATCGCATCTTCACAATAGGGAAGATGACCAAGACAAAGGTGCCAGATATACACAGAACGAAACCCTGTGATAAGAGGCACGCGAACGACAAATGAGACTTGGGTCAGATGGTAAACTCCCCCTTCATGGCCACATCTAATCACTGAGTTCATCAACATATCCTGAAATATAAGAGAGTAGATCAAAGATAGCTCGGCAATTAAGGTCTTTAGTAATTCTTGAAATAGACAATAGGCTTATAGGTATTTCAGGAGCTAAGAGGACATTATCCACTCAAATATGTGGAATGATTTGAACATATCCTTGACTCCTTGCTTGTGATTGATGAATGTCTCCCATCTGCCACCACAATATTGCATCATGGTGACAACCAACGTAGAGAAGAAAAACAACCCTTGTTGCACATATGTGTCTCGAAGCCTTAGAATCAACAAGCTGTTCAAAAGATTGGGATAAGTCGTGGGAGGTAAGTCATTTCAAGGGTAGACTTGATGGGCCGATGAATGCTCCGTTTCTGGGTCTATAGTAGATCCTTGTTGAGATGATACCTGATGGTGACTCAGCCTTTGGATCAGATCATCATTTCAAGGATATAGCTCTTGGTGTGTCATCTAGCTGAACAAAAGATACCTAGCTTTTGCTTTGCCATTGTAGGTTTCGCATGCTTTTCCCACAACAATCATCTGCATGGTCTATGCATCCACATAATGTGCATTGAGGATGGATGCATCTAGGTATGTCATGACTGCGACTCGACACATGAAAGTAGGTACGATGACCTCTACTAGAAGAAGCTTGCCATGGCTAAGGTAGTCTCAGTCCGTTGATTAATTGAGGTAGAGATAGAGAGTCGATTCAAACAACTATAAACATCTTCCATTGAAGGAATTTTGGACGCGTTGATCTTTTGTAATCGAACTACCTTATATGTAGGATGCAACATCCAAGAAATAAGCCGACCATAAGCTGAGATCTAAAAGATCTGCGAGTCCCACAAGTGCAATACATGCATGTAGGAGTTCAATATTTGAAATAAGGTTGAATAATATCTGGATAAAGGATAACCATTTGTTTCATTTTAGATATCCACGCCGAGTTGGAGGATTCTAGCATAGTTCCTCTCTTTTGAATATGTTTGACGTAAGTTGTCCCACAAACACTCACAATCCAAGCATTGACCATTGCATTATCCTTTTTCCATGTTGTATACATGCAAGTTTTGTCTTTTGGTTCCTCATTTGTAATGATGTGCTCCTTATCATAATCTTGAATCACATTCAATAGTGATTGAGAGAAAAGCACATAGTTGCATCTATCTAATTTCATAATGTGGTCAAAAAAAGGATTCTTCATTTCACTTTCTTGAGCCGAAGAATCTATTATTTCATACGTTCCCTCACGAATTTGGAACCATAGACAAGCAAATCATGGCACTGTTGAGATAACATAGTGACAAATGACATCAATATGAGTTTAGCCATGCATAACAAGTTGCACGACAAAAACAAACGAAGATACCTCCACTTATAGTTTTGGTAGGCAATATAGGTATTGGAGTTGGAGAGACTCAACTGTTACTGCGTTGGATGTGGAGATTCAACTATAGCTATTGGGGACTGGGAATGGTTCGCTGCCGTCGAGGAACTGCAGCTGTGAGAGAGACGACGATGGGGAACTGTTGCTGATGATGGTACGAGACCAGTTGATTGATTCCACTGGAGATGGTGGAGATGAGGCAATGGTAGTGGCGAGAGAGGACGAGTAGCAGAGGCGAGAAGTTATCGAGAGGATGATTTCATTCAAGGTACCCGAGAGGAAGATTCCTTTAGGGCTCTGATTTCATGTTGGATCTGAAAATGGTAATATTCCAATTGTTTTACTTGAGAGGAGGGTCCCTTCCTTTTATAGGTAGGAGTGAGAAACTATAAGTATACCCTTGTAGATATAGAATTTGAGAAAGAAAGAAAAGATTATTATTACAAATGTCAATTGATTTCATTTCGTCGAAGTTTGAAAATAGAAATTTTGGAGAATTTCGTTGAAATCATCATAAGTCATAGAGATTACTTTAAATATGCCCCCCAAAAAAAACTAAGATTTTAATGTTTCTAAATCAATAAATAAAATAGAAATATACATTTATTTATAAATAAAACATGTAAATATAGGTTTTTAAGTAGTATTATCGTCACAATCACTATACATGTTGATATATAATAGCAATGTTCTACCTAGACCAATTCTGAACTGGAAGAAAAAACCATAATAATCACATCTCCAAATAAAATATATATGTAAAGATAAAGTTCTTCAACTCTAAAACTTAAATTTAGCTCTTAAAGCTTGTTTCTAACTAATTGGGTTAGATTTAGACCTAGAGTTTCAGAGCTAGCTAAAGGAATTTCTTCAAACAATATAAAGCTTACTAAGAACTCAATGCATCAACGGAGAAATGGGTAAAAATCCTTTGATATGGGAAACTTTCATAGAAAGCAAGAGTAGATTCCCTTATTTTTGACATTTCGTCGAAAACACATGCAATTTTGATGAAGTTTCGTTGACATTTCTTCGAAATCTTGGAAACAATAGCGTTTTTGATTTCGCTAACCTGGAATGGAAATTTCTTGACAATTCGATATAATTTCGCAGAAATTTGAGGCCATGCCATGGAATTTGTGCTAATGGACCTTTTTCATTTTTTTTTGCCTTGCAAGGCAACTTTCATACTTCCTTTAGCTTATTACCTCACAACAAACTGGGGTTGAGGAAAGGAAGATACATCATGTTGTAATATTTAAATTGGTGTTGAGGAAAGGGAGATACATCATGTTGTAATATTTCTTGCTTACTTTTGACTTAGGTGGTCCCTAGAAAGTTTTGGGCTAATGGGATTACTTCTTTCTTCTTACTCCATCGCAGTGAGGATCCTTTTCCCATAACTATACACATCTTTGGTTGCCTTGCCTTGCACAATTTTGAGGTTAGTAATAAGTTTTCTTCCCTTGCGATTAAGAGTGCCTTATTGGGTTACTCCAAAACTCAAGAAGGGGTATAAGTGATGACCTGATTGGCCGTCCATACTATGCCTATTTAGTTATTACCTTTTTTATCTTTTATATTAGTTTATTCAGTAAATGTGAAAGCAAATGAGTGAAATTGTTTGCTATGAGTCCCTCGGGGTCCTTTTTATAGAGAGGAAACCCTAAAGCTATTATAGGCTCCATACTTGTACATAGAAACTGTGTTTATTAAAATTTAAGGTAGACGAGGCGTTTTCTGAAGAATGGAGGCTAGATATAGCCTAGGGGCAAGGTAGGAAATATCGATATCGTATCTATCTACCAAAAAAGGATATATCAAGATATATCAATATATCGACTATATCGATGCCAATGTCGGAAGCGGCTCAAAAAGTCATTTTTTGCAGTTTTTTTCAAAAATTAAGATCATCCAAGATATAAAATGAACAAATAACCTAATAAATACATACTTATATCATGTATATTGGTCATTTATACCCCATATATCGCACACACCTAGCATATCAAACATATCGGCGTTAATGTTGATTTTTGATATATATTGAAAATGGATTTCATTTAAGTTATTATAACATTAAATAACTTACAAATATACACTTAGATAACACATATCGATCATCTATGATCCTTATATTGCACATATCTGTCATATAATGGCGTTGAGATGAGTCATTTGATTTGATTCAACAAATGTATTTCATGATTAATAAGACAATGTTTCTTTGGTATACATATTTATCTATTCATAAAAATACATGAAAAAAGTAAAATATCGCAATATTGTAAAAGAGATTACGTAGAACCAAGAGTTCCACAGAGGATCTGAATCACCCCTGCCCTTTTGTCTCTCATAGCGAATCACAGACTTAATGAACTTGTAGTACGTTTCCCCATGTCATGTACGAGTACATGACCTTGTAATCCATGACATGCTGCCTGCATTGATGGTCATTAATCCCTATGAGCATCTCGAGATGAGGATAAACAACACTAGATCCGGTATTACGAGGTACACGATGAGGCCTTGAACTACTGGCTTGAGATCCTCGGGATGACGACGGAGTAGGATATCTCTGCGAAGGAGGACCTAGTAGAGGATGCATGCGCGCATACTCGGGGAAGAAACCGAAATTGTCACCACCAAAAAAACTGCCCTGGCTCTACTCGAGTTGACTACCTTGGTAGTTCTCATCGCTGTAGCTGTATTTCCTTCATATCCACTGTAATCATATCCATATGATGGAGGTGTATACACATGAGGAGGAGGAGGAGGTCCAGGAGGAGGGGCATGAAAATATTCACAGAAGATGCCAAATGATCTCTCATCTTGTGATGATCCGTATTCGCATGGGGGACTTGGTGTTTCTCCATGGTATTTACTGTCAATGTCTATGCCGGTCAATGAATCTACAGATGATGTCAAATTGTCCATGTAGCTGTCCGTAGGACGATGGCTATGTGCATAAGTATCGTAATCATAGGTCCTAGACTCGGACTTACGAGAAACTATCCATGTGTATTTAGATGTCGCTCCATGTATTCTCGCCCTGCCTCGAACCTTGTATCATCATGTGGTTCACTACCACCGCTAGTGACTCTGACCCCCTGAATATGTCTCCCTATCACCAGATCCACCACAGCCGCCAACAACATCAACAACAACATCGTTATCATCATCTTCAGCCTCAACTTTGCTTATATTCTTATTCGACCTGTCTCCTGGTTAATCAAGCACTCGAGCACCATTGGAATCCGACCACCCTTGCAGAATATCTTCATCTACATCGTCATCATGCATCTTGAAAATGTATGCGAGATCGATGGGGTTTATGTAGTCCTCTTTGTCTTACCCCTCCCTTACATGTTTCATCTTCAATCTCAAGTTGTAGTGTACGAAGACAAGATCATGGAGCCTCTGTTCTCCCAACTTGTTCCGTCTCTTCCAATGGATCAAGTTGAATATACCCCCATTTCCTCTCACAGCCACCGACAGATGTGGTTTGAGACGATACTTTTACTGCCACTTTATATAGGTTGGGAGTTTCCATCCCGTACAGTACCCACCATTCTGCTGCGGAAAATTCAAAAGGAGATAAATCAATAATAGTAAATTAGTAATGCATTACAAGATTCACAATACAATCAATGGACTAATTCGTTTTAGTCCTTAGTCCTCACCAGAAAGAGTATTGTCCCATCCAATAACTGCGGTAATTCTACTGAAAGAACCTAAGGCATCCCTGAAGTACTTAACCTATACATTTTTTAAAGTCATAAATTGTTACACAAGGCTATTAATGAATATTTTGTTACTCCCACTCTAGATTATAGAATCAAAATTATCTCATTCATGCATGAGGTTTGTGTCTTCTCATCCTTGATGAGCTTCTCCACAACTTGTACAACTGCTAGAAGGTCATCATTTGTACCAAGATCATTCTTGTACTAGTACTTAGGATTGAAGTAATAAGCCGGACACAAACATGGATAATTCTCAAAATTTAATCCATATTAAGTGCTATCAGAAATGAAGAAAAATAGATTTATTAGTTAATGGAACCGGCCTTGTGAAGATAATGTGAGAGCATCTTGGACCAACATTTGTCTATGATGCCTATCTTTGCTTTGAATCCTCTCCCAACTGCTTCTCTGACCTTCTCTCTCATGCAACATATTATCTCTTAGATTACTCCCATGGTGGACTTCTTGTCGCCGTCTACAATTTGTAATGCAGAAACAACCGGATCCATTATCTTTGTGACCCGAGTCACATCATCCCAGAAGTGGAGATCATCGATGATTGTCTCCACTTTCTGTTCTCCTTCGGTCTAAGCTTCATGTATCTCGAACCATTCACCTTATCAACACATGGTCTTCATCCCTTTCTTGTGTCGATTGAGACTTTGCAACGCTATAAAATTGGTTGCAAAGCGTGTGATGTCAGGTCTCACCAACTCACCACTGTACATCTGCCTCATCAAAGCCTACACCTTGGAATGATTGTAATTGAAGGTGGTGATCATTCGTGCTTGCTCCACCACCCTTGAGACTAGCTTCGTCTTATTGAAGTCTTTTAGAATTAAATCTATACAATGTGCAACAAACGGTGTCTAAAAAATGCCGTAGCAGCTAGACTTCATTATTGTTTCACCTGCTTTCTTGAAGTTGCCATCATTGTCAATGACAATCTAGACAATGTTCTCTTTCCCAACATCATTGATGACCTTCTTCATCAACTTCAACATGTATTTGTGGTCCTTCACGTGTTCAGATGCATCAACGTATTTCAAAAAAGATGGTCTTTGTATTACAATAAATAAAGAAGTTGGTGATTTGCTTCCTCGTGCAGCTCGTCAGCCATCACACAATCAACGTCCCTCGTACTCTGGCCATCTCCTCCTCATCTTGGAGATGTACTCATTCATCTCCTCCTCCATCCCGAGATACTTGTTCATTATCTTCTTGGATGTGGGAGCTCCTCCTTAGCTCGGAGACGTACTCATTCATCTCCTCCATCCCGAGATACTTATTTATTATCTTCTTGTATGTGGGAGCCTTCACCTCCGTTCCCGTTACAACGATCTCATTAATGACATGCTGCAAAAAAGGGTCCCTAGCAATGTTGACCGGAATGCTTTCCCCTTAGAAGAGCTTGCTGATGGCCTTGCCCACTCTCTTTCGTGCATTAGTGAACATCCCCTTCACCGCCTTCTTCCTCGGATCTTTGCTTGGCCTGTGCTGCATGGACCCACTCCTCGTCAAGAAGGATTCCAGTCCCTTTTCCTTGTGTTTTGTGGTGGGTGGTTGTACTAGTGCACCTCTAGAACTACTCCTACTGCTACCGGCACTAAAAAGCTGTCGCGCACACCACTTAGTTCTCTCCTATCGAACTCAGTCCTCATGGATTCTTTTGTCGCCCTTCTGTATGCCCTCATCTCTGCTGCGGTCTGAATGTCAGCATGGTAGACAAAGTCATCATCGTCTGAATCGGAGAGGACATTGAACCCTTTCTCGATTATGAATTCTTTGAACTGTTCATCCCTTCTGGTCCTCTCTACATCTTTGTCCTTCTTCCCGTCCAAGTTAGCCTTTACCAAGTCCCTCACATCTTTGGGACAACACGTACACTTGGCAACTTTCTTGTTGTTGCCAGCAAGATGGTGCTTCAGTCTCGTATTCCCCCCTCCACCAACATCTTCTCACAGAAGTTGTACTGTAGTTTCGGTTTGTTGTCATATGGAGCAGTGGCATACCTCCAACCAATCTCTTCACTTTCTATTTCATCACCAGAACCATCAGATTTCGAACCAGAGTGTGAACTCGTGATGCACATATGAGGAGAATAATCAATTATTTGCTAATTGTTTTTATTTTTAATTTCGGATTTAATTAATTACTAATTTTTAGTTAACATAAATCACCATAGAATATTATTTTCTTTGTCTAGAACATGATATCCGACTTTATTCTTTCGTAACTTAACTTAATTTTACAACATAACTCAAAAACCTCATATTAGTCCCCCAAATATCTCACAAAATTATTGATCTAATTTTAATTCACGAATTTACTTAATTACTAATTTTTAGTTAACATAAGTCACCATAGAATCTTGTTTTCTTTGTCGAGAACGTGTGATTCAACGTTATTCTTTCATAACTTAACTGAATTTCACAACTTAACTCAAAAACCCCAAATTAGTTCCCCAAATATCTGACTATATTATAGATCTAATTTGAGTTCATAGATTTAATTGATTACTAATTTTTAGTTAACATAAAGAACCACAAAACCTTATTTTCTATGTCTAAAATATGAGATCCAACTTTATTCTTCTATAAATTAACTTAATTTCACAACATAACTAAAAAATCCTAAATTAGTTTCCCAAATATCTCACTAAATACTTCAAATCTTATTAAAAAACAAGAATATGCATTACCTAACAACTATGAGCAAAAACCTTAACGAATTTCACAATTTCAATAGAGAATTCGGAGTAGATCTAGATGCTACCTCAAGGAAGGAAGGGAGACCTTTGGAGAAGAGCTTGGAGGAAGAAACTGTCGAAATGGGAGATCTGGACCGAAATGAGGTGATATGGGGCCGATATCAGTGGATTTTCACGTTGGTAGATTCCTCATATCGACGATATATCATCGACATGCGATATATCTGTCAAATATCGACGCGGTAAAAGGATGCATATTCTGATATCAATATCTCTTTCCTTTTCGATTTATCGACGATATATCACGATATAGCTTACTATGGCCTTGGGGTGGTCGCGACATAAGCCTTAGTTTATTGTGAAGAATACGCATAAAACTATAATTATTTAGATGTAAAAGTAATTATATATTTCCTGACCAACATATAATGCACAACATTATAATATATGATGGAATAATAGAGATAAAAACACCAAAAGAGGAAATATAACAATTTTATATTCTTTTCTGCACCAATTTCATCTAATCAAAGATGGATTCATTGTTTATAAATGTTATGAAAGAAATAATAAGCACATATTTTATATTTGTCGCTAAAATACTACCGTGCATAAATATGCGAATAACATATGTCGTAGAATATTATGTTATGTATCTAACATATAATATACGATATAATGAAAAGCCTTGCATTCTATCCTTTTTTTGTTTGATGCGTTGCAAAGCTTATTATCTCATCTCCCACAATAATGGTAGGCGAAGGCCACCATTTATACAGGGTCTTGCTTGATACGTATGGATTCATTCAGAGTATATGATGTTATGAGTTTACTTAAATAATTGGACACATGTAATGGTATATATGATGTTATGAACAAAAAAACATTAAATTTAGGCATTCATTTCGTAACAATATATCGTTAACAAACATACATTAATAAGCTTCCCAGAGCAATTAATATCATCAATAAAATGCTCCAAAAAAGCTAGAACACTTCTACAGAATGCTCTATGCCTCAGGTACCTGAGGCGCACACCTCATAGAATTGGATTGAGGTGCATACCTCTTGGATAATCGGAAGCGATTGCCTCAAGGTGTACACCTTGAGCACCTTGAGGCTAGTTTTTTTATATCATGCATAGAAAAGAAGGAAAATATGAATAAATATATCATAAAATTATAGCATTTCCTTAAACACTTCCCTCAAGATGGAGTACAAATGTCTATCATGCTAAGCTTGGAAGCACATTGATGAAAAGGATCTTTAGGGAGAGCTTCTGTAAAAATATCAGCTGTTTGATCGGTGGAGCTGCCATTGTAGGGGGATATGAAGCCCTTCTTAATTATGTCTCATGTAGTGACAATCCACCTCTTTTTTTGTTCGCTCATGGAGGGCATAGTTATTTGGAATGAACAATGACACACTGTAGCCTCATTAGAAGAGGAGTATCTATAGTAATGTCTGTCAACACGAACCTAACTTACATCATCTCAACATTGCTTTGAGCCATGGCTTTATATTCTGATTCGGTGCTTGAATGAGCAACCACAATCCGTTCCTTGCTTTTCCATGATATTGGACGATTCCCGGCAGACTAGGGCATGCTTTCTGCCTTCCCAGCGCTCTTCCCCGCTTAGGACCTAGTGTTCACTGCTGCTTCACGGAAAAGACCAACGTCCAACCTCTGGAGAGTCTAGCCGAATTATATATGACTGAGATAGTCAGGTTGCATCGTGTCCCTGTATCGATTGTATCAGATCGGGACCCAAGGTTCACATTTAGATTTTTGAGGAGCTTGATTTCTCATATGGTTGCGGATAGTACCATCTTCTTCCCAGGCCCGGAACATGACCGATTTCCCTGCTGCTTCAGCACGAACTCCTTCTGACTCCAGTCCAGATAATGATCGATGGCTTGATTGGGCGTGTCGTCTTCGAATTCTTTCTAGGGGATATGACAAATCCAGTATTAGATTTCTTGTCCTTCAGCCCTCCTGCATGGTATGCGTCTGCACATGCAAATACCTTAATTTGCTACCAATGTTGAAGAACATTCCTGTAACAGGAGAGGCCTTTAGATATCTTAGTATCATAGCATCCTCAACCATTTGTGCATGTCATGGTTGTTCCATAAACTGACAACTTTGTTCACAACAAATGAGATGTCATGCCTTGTAATAGTCACGTATAACAATTTTCCGACTAGCTTATGTACCTTCTTTTGTCAATTTCATCTGTTTCTTCGTTATGAAGTTTAGCATTAGGATCCAGGCCTGCAACCAGCCATCCCAGTTTAATGAGAGGATCAATCACATATTTTGGTTGATTCATCAGTAGCCCCATGTGATTCCTTGCAAACTCGAGTTTAAACTTGTAATATCGCAATTCACCCAAATCCTTGGTAACAAATTGTTCTTTAATGAATGACCTTGCCTCAAGAATTCCCTTACATCATTACAATAACAACTATATCATCCACAGAGACTAGGAGAATGGCAATATCTTTTGTAGTTCTCTATATCTATAAAGAATGGTCCGCATTGGACCTATGAAGCAGTACTTCTTTATCACCTCAAAGATCTTCTGAAACCATTTACTTAAGACCATAGATTACCTTTTGCATCTTGCATACCTTCTGAGACTCCAACTTAGCAGCAAACCCAAGTGGTTGCTGTATGCAGACCTTCACCTCGAGATAACTGTTGGAGTATTCGTTGTATGTGCCATATGAGTTGTAGAGGGTAAATGGATCCTGGAGAAGATCCATTTACCCCATCCAGGGTTTAGTATCACATCCACCAACTGTGGGATATGGAGACTCCGTGGGTGCTATATATAGAACCCCACACCCCTGTAGTCCATTGGGAAAAAGGAATGAAATATCTGCCCCTTTGAGGGCTTCTCCCGTGGTTTCATCCCACTCCTCACGGAGTAGGGTTTCACGTTAAATCCCGCTGTCCTATTCTTCTTATCTTTTTCCATGTTCGCTTCCGCATGTTTATTTTCTAACATGGTATCAGAGCGGGTCGATTCTTGAGGAGTTTTTGTGTGTTTTTTATGTTTTGTTCGAGAATCGATTATCAAAATCAGTTCTCGATCGTTCTTGTAATTTTCGTTCTTAAAGATTGTTCGAGAAGAGTTTTTTTATGTGAGTTCAAGATCTGAGTTGTAGGGTTTGCATCTGGAACCCTAGTCTATGTCATGTCGCATGCTTCATCCAAGCTGCGACAATCGATTCACTCACAGGATGTGCTCAGACAATCAACCCAGGCGCAAAGGTATTTGACAACATCATGTTTCATCATAGAACTCCAGGTTTCGCGTGAAACCCCCAGGCCAACAACATCTGGCCCCTGCGCATATATCCTTCTAGGCACATCTCTAACATCTCCAGCACATCATCTTAGCATCGCGCTCTTGCGCGACCCGTCATCTTCCAGACTGTCGCTGCCCCCGGCCTCATCTCCGCCTCACCTCGTCTCGCGCAGGCAGCGCGAGGCCTCTCCAGGCGGCATCAACCTTTGCTTGCGCATGACCATCGCAGGGGCAGGCTTGCGCCACCCTCCTTCAGCAAGCCGCTAACGCATCAACACCACACGCATCGCGCGCTCCAGGCGGCACAGCCCTAGCCGTACTCAGGTGGCGGTCTTCTTCACCGTGCCGGAGCCCCAAGCTCCAGGCGGAGCTCCCGCTCCTGTTCAAGGGACGACGACACTCCTCCTTCATCCAAGACGACGCATGCCACCACCGAATCGCTCCAGGCGCTACAGGTGACCCAGATGTCCATCGCATAGGCGATTTGGCAGCGCCCCAAAGTGATGCAACCCCGATCCCCGCCCTCAGCTCCAACAACAGCGTGCAGGAACCCTACCCCGATCCCCACCCCCAGCTCTAGTCGACATCCCAGCGTATTCGCGTGCCCTCTCCCATCGCAAGCAGAGGCGCAACCCTCGATCGCCTCCCTCAAATGCCTTCATTGTGGCGGCGACCTTTTGTAAGAAAGGGTTCCTATGTGAACCCTAAGGGGAGGGGGACCCACGTATTTCCAAAAGGGGGGGGGGAGGAAAGAGGCCCACTGTTTGGGTTAAAAAAGGGAGAAAAGCGGTTAACAATTTTGTGGGGGTTTATTACTGCAAGGCCCAACTGAGCTTTTTGTTTTCCAAAAAAGGAAGAAAGAAAAACGGCGAAGAAGCATCCGCTAAAAAAAAAGAGACGCGTCGCAATGTTTGCAAAAAAAGGAAGGAAGAAGTGGAACGACTTAAAAAAATTGCAAAAAAAAGAAGAGCCGTAAAAAAAAGAGACGACCATTTTTTATCCATGTTTTGAGAAGCCGGATTTGTTTTTGTAATCGACTTATTTGATTTTATTTTCTCCCCATTTATCTTGTTTTCTCCCAACTATCGATGTCTCCATTCCGACCAGTATGGGAGAAAGGGGGAGTATTTGTAGAGTCACATGTCTTCTCCAGATTTCAGAGATGTCAGATTCGTCAGACCGGACAGATTTTCCAGACTCTACAAGTTCAGATTGTTCAGATTCGATGTCAATTTTTGTGTCTGCAATTCAGACACGCACGAGTATGCGGTCTTCAGTTTCGTGGTCCCATCTTTTCTTCTTATTTTGTTCGGCCAGAGTTTTTCATGTGAGCCATATGGACTCCAGAGTAGAGGACCATTCCCTATGTCATGTTTGCAAGGGTTTTCATGTGGTATCATAGGTACACCAGAGTAGTGCACCATTCTCTGTGCCAGATGGGAGAGACCTAGTTCTCCGATGAGGAGACTTTTCAGACTCCATTCTCCAGCGACTGTAGACTCCGACGAGGATTGCACAACCATGACCATTTTCCTGTTCGACCCTTCTTCAGAGATGGAGCAGTTGTCTACATTATTGTGGCGGGCCAGAGTACTCCGACGAGGAGACTCATTTCCAGTTGCAGTGACTCTGACAGGCGCAGTTCAGAGCACATGCTCTCCGACGAGGATATTCAGCAGACTCACACTCTAGCCCGTTCGTCCTCCTCACCTGCACGACATGAGAAGCAACGTTCTCGACATCAGCAATTGTGCGCGTTGGGTTGATATTGTCCGTAGTGTCCTGTAGCGTGAGTTGAGTTTATTTTTGTTTGTCCAAGCTGAGCATTGCATGCTCCAGCTTGAGGGGGAGTGTTGGAGTATTCGTTGTATGCGCTATATGAGTTGTAGAGGGTAAATGGATCCCGGAGAAGTATTGGACATCCACCCTCGGAGTCCTAATGAGATTCGGCTCTCATATTTTCTATTTATATGTTGCTTTGGTTTGGATTGTAATTATAGGTGATAAAAGTCCTATCTCTTGAAGGATAAGGATTTAATCAATGACTTTGATCTACCATTCGAGGGATAAGAGAGAGGAGTCTGACAATAAAGAATAAGACTCCTCATAGACATCCCCCTCTTGTATATAAGAGATGGCACAACCTCTCCCCCAAGCACATCTTCAATTCTATTGTTACAAGAGTTGCTTTGAAAGAAAGAGAGAAAATTGAGACCAAGACTCTTACCTTGACCGTCCACATCAACTCTCCAAGATCCCCTTGGCCGTCCACCATGTTGCCTCTCTCCATATCTTGGTTGGTTTTCTCCATTGCAAGAGAAGGTTGTCATCTTCGTGGTACTTATTATACATGAAGAAGGGTGCAATCTTGTACGAGATAAAGATCATATTGATCTCTAATTTGCCTGGACAATCTCGTAGAAAAGTCGGCATTCATGTTCGTGGGATTCTATGCGAATCATCATCATGCCCCCGAGATAAGCGTCTGCAGATCATGCATGAACTGGAAGGTTTCTTCTCTTAGAGACTTGCGCTTCAAAGGTAACCCTAATACTCTTATGAATATGCGAAACTATTATGAAAATTGTTTTCTTAATCATGTGGTTTCACATTGCATAGATATACTTGTATCGGAGATCATGCGATGAACTCCACTTGCTTGCAAATTTGTTTGTTGTTTTCCGCATTTCCATGATACAGAGTCTTGAACTTCCTTCAACGTTGCCATTATAATTTTAGCAGCGTCTTCCTCCTATTATCATTGTATATCTGGCCGAACATGGAGCAAATTGGATGGCAGTTCTCGAACCTCAACACAACATGCACGGTTCCTTGAGAGCGTTACTTTTTGATTGATCGCTCCTTGAAAACTTTGATGGATAGCCAAAATCGTGAGGACGATCTATATGCTTTCAACTATTTGATGCAAATCACAAAATTCATATGATGGAAAAATATTTGGTGGGAGAAATTTAGAGGGAAGGGGAAGGGAAGACACACCTGCTACGCATTGTTTTGGAGAAAAAAGCGAGGAGATGCACAGAGGGAGAAAAGAGAGGGAGAAAGGTAAGTTGGAGAAACTCCAATTTTTTAATTCTACTTTTGCTGACTAAAATAATGGACTACCATCCCCTTTATATTGGAGGGGTGAGTTTAAAAATTAAAAATTAGGAGGGGTGAGTTTAAAATGAGAGGACTACCTACTACTTAATTGGATATCACATGCGATCTCTTATTTTTAATGAAAATGGCCATGGATTCAATTTGGATGTAAATAAAAATAACCTTAAATAAACTTATCGACCCTTAAAACATTTATGCAAGAAAGCTGGATTCTCGCACTCGAGAGTGCTACTTCATTGGGTATGTAGAGAAGGATTTCTACTTTATGATCATGAGACTTGAAAATTATTCATGGCCATTTTTATCTGATTATACCCTGATCATATGTTCCCCGAGTGAGGATGTGAGGCCAATATATTTCTTCAGATTTGAACACGCTTGGTTGATGGAGGATGGTTTCCGAGACATGATAGCAACTTTCTAGAGAGATAATCAACCACCCACGTTTGAGGACCAAATTATCTTTTGTTAGGAAAATAGAAGAACATGTTTATTCCATCAGCCCTAGGCTCTCTTGTATAGGAGAGTAGCCTATGGGTAAATTACATAAAGAGTACTGCATGAATGGAAAATAATAAAAGACTACATAGATAGATAATATATATGTTTACAGTCCCCCTCAAGATGGAGCATAGATTTCAATCATGCTCAGCTTGGACGACACTTCTGAAACGGGCCTCGCAGTAATGCCTTGGTAAAAATATATGCAGTTTGATTTTCTGGACTAACATGGGATGTAGCAATGAATCCCTTCTAGATCATGTCACGGATAAAGTGGCAGTCAACTTCAATGTGCTTGGTTCGTTCATGCAATGCTGGATTGTTTGCAATGAACAAGGCCGCCTGATTGTCACATTCTAAAGCCATAGGAAGTGGGACTTCTATATGTAAATCTGTAAGCACAGCTTTTACACACATCATTTCTGTACTAGCTTGGGCCATAGCCCTATATTCAGATTCAACACTGGACCTTGCTACCACAGTTTGTTTCTTGCTCCTCCACAAGATTAGGGAATCTCCAACATACACAGCAAACCCAGAGGTGGACTTCCTGTCCTTGGGACATCCTGCATAATCTGCATCTGCACAGGCGGAGATAGTGATCACCTTGCCTTTCTTGAACAGCAGACCCGCACCTGGGGATGACTTGAGGTACTTGAGTATCATATGTATTGAATCCTTGTGGACCTGATGTGGTTGCTCCACGAACTGGCTCACTCGACTCACAGCAAAGGCTATGTCAGGCCTAGTGATAGTGATATATAGAAGTTTGCCCACCAGTTCTCTGTATCTTCTCCTATCCACCTCCTCTGTATCATCAACGTATAGCTTCATACTGAGATCCATCGGTGTGGTAGCAGGTCAGCAGCCAAGCATTCCTGTTTCACTTAACAGGTCACTGATATATTTTCTCTGAGACATTACCAACCCATGCGGATTTCTGACGAACTCCAGTCCCAGAAAATATCTAAGAACTCCAAGGTCCTTGGTGACAAATTCGCTACCCAGCATTTCTTTCGCCTTCTTTATCCCTTGTACATCATCACCTGTAATCAAGTTGTCATCTACATAGACCATGATTGCAATCACACCTCTGGAAATCTTTTGTACAAACAAAGAATGATCAACATTTGAACGTTTGTATCCCTGTTTCTCAAAAAGATCTGAGAGCTTCTGAAACCATGCTCTGGGACTCTGCTTAAGGCCATAGATAGCCTTACGAAGTCTGCACACCTTGGAACACTCCCCCTCAACAGCAAAACCGGGTGGTTGTTGCATGTAGACTTCCTCCTGTAAGTCACCATATAAGAAGGCATTTTTCACATCCAACTGATATAACGGCCAGTCACAAGTAACCGCAAAGACAGTAAGATCCGTAGAGTGGAATGGCGGGTTACATGCGAGAATGTATCAAGATAATCCACCACGTATGTCTGTGTAAAGCCACGAGCAACAAGACGAGCCTTGTATCTGTCAATACTGCCATCTGCATTCTGCTTGACTGTAAATACCCATTTACAGCTCACCGGGGATACATCTGCAGGTATAGGAACCAGACTCCATGCTCCTCTAGACTGAAGTGCCGCCATTTCTTCCTCCATTGCTATACGCCATCGACTATCCTTCTTAGCGTCTTGGTAACTCCGTGGAATATCTACAACTGACAAAGCAACTATAAAGTTCCTGAAATCTCCAGTTAGTCGCTCAAATCACACAGAAGCTGCCAAAGGATATGAAGCGCAGCTTTGTTTCGACTTGCGTTTAGCAATAGGAACATCTAAATCAACCATGTCCTCGTTTGTCCTCTGTAGCACATCCTGCTCAAAAACATCGTCAGATCCATCAATAGTAATATCTTCATAACATACCTTGGGCGAGCTAGGGGATGAGTCATGACCATGAGCTGGAGCAGGCCTGCGGGTATAATGAAATGGTAGTGGTGAAATAGGTATAGTAGTAGGAGGTGCAGATGATGGTGGTGGTGGTGGTAATGATGGTAATGGTGTCACATAAATGGCATCTGTAATAGTTGCATGTATTAACTGATCACCGGAGGATGAAAAATACATTACAGATTCAAAAAACGTAACATCTGCACTAACTAGATACTGCCTGCGTAATGGATCATGGCACTTATACCCCTTCTGAGTTCTGGAGTATCCAACAAACACACACTTGACAGCCCTAGGAGAGAGCTTGTCAGTACCGGGAGACAACTGATGGACAAAGGCAACTAAACCAAACACAAGAGGAGTAAGGGAAAACAAATCTTACCAGGGAAGATAAGGGAGAAAGGAATCTTTTCACCTAGAACAGAGGACGTCATACGATTGATTAGATAGCATGCTGTGAGAACCGCATCACCCCGGTAAGAATAAGGAGCATGACTCTATATAAGAAGTGACCTGGTGACATCTAGTAAGTGGCGATGTTTCCTTTCAGCGATCCCATTTTGTTGGCAGGTATAGGCACAAGATGTCTGGTGGATAATCCCGTGGGATGAGTAGTAACTGGCTAGGACATGAATACACAATTCCAGGGCATTATCACTTCTCACAATTTTAACAGATGTAGAGAAAATATTACGAATCTCATTAAGAAAATTGATAATAATATTCACCAATCCTCCAATACTACCCTGACAATTTTCCTTTTCTTTTATTAACCAGGATTTCAAACTCTCAACTTAATAACTCAAACTTGGAGGTACTACTCCGACACTTACGACTGGGAAAGGTAGACCGATGATGCTTTCTCAACTGACAAGCCTCACATTGGATAGATGTGTGAGGCAGACCCTGGGGTAACACACGACGCAACTTCTGAAGCGGTAGATGTCCAAAGCGCAGATGCCATAGTAGAGGAGATACAGGTCCAGTAGGTAGGGATGAGGTTCCAGCAAAGGAAGTCTGACTGAGGTGATAGAGGCCTCCTTCCTCATAACCACGACCAATCACGTTGCCCGTAAGGAGGTCCTGAAAAACAAGAGAACATGGATAAAAAATTGCCCAACATTGTAAATCCTTTGTAATTTGACTGATAGATAATAAATTCATTGAAAAATCAGGTACGTGTAACACATTCTTGAGCTGCATAGATGATGTCAGTCTAATCTCCCCCTGACCAGTAATTGGGGAATGTGCCATTAGCAATGACCACTGTTCGCCCTGGAGGGATCTATGTGTATCCTGTAAGTAGACTCTGATCGCCACATAGATGATGTGTGGCTCCCGAGTCCATGATCCAGGCTAAAGTATCTGATCCCCTACTAGTAAATGCAAGTGTGCTACCTGATGCACTGGTCGAGGTAGAAGCGGATGCAACAACATCAGACTGGTTCTCAGTAGTGGGTGCTGGGCCAGATGGAGGAATAATGCCCCTTAGACAGGCAACAAGATCATCAAATCGCTGACCCAAAGAGGCAACAGATGAAGGCTCTATCTGCTCAACGACTCGTGCAGATGCAGGAAATCCATGCTTAGAGTAGCATGAGTCTTCAGTATGTCCGGTGCGATAGCAGTAAGTACATGTTGGTCGAATACGGCCTCCTCTACCACGAGGTCCACGGCCTCGGGTCTGATGGTGAACTCCACAGCCTCTGTTGGCAGCCATGGCTGAAGCATTCTGATTCGTAGCTGTAGATGGAACAGTGATCCGACTCAATCTATGAAAAGCTTCCTCCATTGGAGGAATAGTAGAATCTGCCAAAATCTGAGACCGTGCTGCCTCATACTCGGGATCAAGGGCAGCAAGAAAAACTCCCACCATAGTAGCATTCCGGTAGGTCTTCTGTTGCTCTGGTGTGGCTGTCAGGGGCATGAAGCTATACAACTTCTCGAACATTCCTCGTAGAGATGTGTACAGTGAGTGTAGAGGACGTCCATTCTGCTTGATAGTGAATATGCCATGCTAGAGTTGCAGAATCTTTGTCTCGTTTTTCGCTTGAGAATATGTAGCAGCTAGAATATCCCACATTGCTTTAGCTGTGGGCTGATGAAGGATATCATTGGCAATCTCGATTGCCAGAGTTCCAGATAGCCATACTTTGGCGTATGCACCATCTGCCTCCCACGAGGTATTGACTCCAGTCTTCTCAGCAGGCTCTTCTTCAGTGAGAATGTGCTTCTTACCAGTTGACTTCATCATACTCATGAACTGCATAGCCCACAGTTCATAGTTTGACCCATCCATCTTCACAATTGGCGCTGGACCTCGGAATGCGCCTATGGATGGAATATCTGCCTTGCTTTCTGACATATTGATAGCAGAAAACTGAAGTGGTAGACTGAAGATATGATCGTCTACACGGACATGAACGGGTTTAGTTGCATGTGTAGACTCAAGCAACCAAACCCATTACTTTGGAGACGCTCGCGCTTGACTTAGGGTTCGGTCTGCACAAGATCTTCAGACGGTTATGCACAGATCTAGGGCAGATCCAGAGTTAAGAACCCACGTGCAAGAGTACACAAGATCCTGGCGCACAGCGCACTGCGCGAGAGGGGAGGCGCACAACGCACTACGCGAGAGCGGATGCGCACGCAAAGACTGGTGCACTGCCCTCTGAAGACTGACTGCATGCTGGAGGCGCGCTGCAAGCAGGTGCGCTAGATGCGCACAGCAAGCACGCACACTGCGCGCTGGAGAGATGCGCGTTGCATGCGCTGCGTAGAAGGCTGGAGGTGCGCGGCACACGCTTCTCGAAAGGCCGGAGACGTGTGGGCTGCGCGTGAGAGGTGCAGGACCGGTGCACGATCGGCGGCGCGAGCCCGGCGATGTGAAACCGGCGGAGAAGGAGAGGCTTGACGGCGGGGATCGGGCTACGGTTAGGGTTTCGAGAACTCCGGTCTAGGACCGTCGCTCTGATACCATGTTGGGAAATTAGAACATGTTTATTCCATCAACCCTAGGCTCTCTTATATAGGAGAGTAGCCTATGGGTAAATTACATAAAGAGTACTGCAGGAATGGAAAATAATAAAAGACTACATAGGTAGATAATATATATATATATGTTTACATCTTTGTTGAGACAACACCTTCAGATCTTCGGTAAGCAGATAAAAAACTAGCACAGGACCATGCGTAACATGACGCAATAGGTAGTTTGCAGATTGGACTCCATGGAAGATGGGCATGAGTTGACAACGAAGGAGATCGAGGAGAGATCCAACCAGATGAAAGTAATTCACGAGGAAAATAAAAAGCAAGAGACAGAATGGAGGCAGAGATCTCGACATGTTGTAGGAGGGTGTCAATACACACTTCTTTCACTCCGTGGCATCTGGCAGAAGACGCATGAACTATATTCACTCTATTGTTGTGAATGGTTCACAGGTTCATGTTGATTTAGAGGTTGGAAGGGCGATGTATACGCATTTTCAGGCGTTGAGCGGGAGATGCAACCTTCTCGGCTAGGGCTAGAGAGGGATAAGAGATATTGGAATCTCATCCTCTGATACTGATTCCCTTATCACCCCTTTTTATGAAGATGAAGTTAGAAGAGTGGTTTGGTAGCTGGATGCGGATGAGGCACCCGACTAGGTTGGTTTTGCGATCTATTTCTATAGGGAATTCTGGGAGGTGGTGAAGAATGATGTGATGGAGGTGATGCATGAATTCGTGGAAGGAAACTCATGGTTTGATCGACTCAATAAGGCTCTTCTTTTTTGCTACCCAAGAAGGAGATTACTACCATTGTGGATGATTTCGGACCCATAACGCTATCCAGTGCTATCTATTTAATTATTGCGAAGGTGTTGGATAACTGTTTGAAATGAGTTTTCAATAAAATTATATGCCCTGAACCAAGTGCTTTTGTTCTTGGTCAACTCATAGCGGATGGATGGGTCTTTGTTCCAGAAATGGTGCTTGATTGGAAATAGATCAATAACAATGCGCTACCATGGAAAGTTGATTTCTCCAAGACATATAACTGCTTAGATAATTAAATAATTTAAATAATTATCTAACACCTTCACAATAATTAAATAGTTAGCGCTATCAAGTGCTATCTATTTAATTTTTGCGACGGTGCTGGATAACTGTTTGAAAGGAGTTTTCAATAAAATTATATGCCCTGAATCAAGTGCTTTTGTTCTTGGCCAACTCCTTTCAAACGGTTATCCAACACCTTCGCAATAATTAAATAGATAGCACTATCGAGTGCTATCTATTTAATTATTGCGAAGGTTTTGGATAACTGTTTGAAAGGAGTTTTCAATAAAATTATCTGCCCTGAACCAAGTGCTTTTGTTCTTGGCCAACTCATAGTGGATGGATGAGTCCTTTCTTCAGAAATGGTGCTTGATTGGAAACAGATAAATAACAATGGGCTACTGTGGAAAGTTGATTTCTCCAAGACATATAACCGCTTAGACCAGCGCTTTCTCTAGACATCTTTGCAATGGCGTGGTTTCTCGAAAAGATGGATTGGGTGGATGAATAGATGCACTACAACTTCGTATGTGGTGCTTGTTAATGGCCTTCGAGAGGGTGGCTTCTTCCGACCTCAGCGGGGTGTTTGTCAGGGTGGCCCGTTGACGCCCCTCTTATTTCTGATAGCGGTGGATGCTTTGGCTATTGTAATCTGCTTGCTATCTTAGGTGGGATGGTGCTCTGGCTGCAAAAGGGCTGATATTTTTTCACGGTGAGGCAACATGTTTGACATGTTGCACATATTCTAGATATCTTTGGAGACATTTCGGGCCTTCGTCTGAAAAGAGATAAGTTTGTCTTTGTACCTTTTGGGTTTATAGAGGGTGAAGTTGATGAGGTTATTTCTATCCTCTGCTGTCCCCGCGGTTCTCTCCCAGTTGATTATCTGGGCTTGCCCCTTGTCGTTAGGAGGTTATGTGCTAGTGATTGGAAGCCAATTCTGGATAAATTTGAGAGTAGGTTGCCTGGTTTGAAGGCAAAGAGTCTCTCTCATAGTGGGAAGCTTATTCTACTCAAGCTTGTTCTTTTGGTTATCCCAATTTTTTTCTGCTCCTCTAGGTTGCTACTGACGGAGGTTAGGTCGAGGCTTGAAGCTTTGATGCGTAACTTCTTCTGGATGGATGGTAGAGGATTTCGCCCGAAATTGGTGGGCCAATCTTCTCCAACTTCTTCTTCTTTTCAATGTTATGTTTATAATTTCGTTCCACTGAGGGGTATGGTTGCAAAATTTCTACCCTTTCAATTAAAACAACTCTCCTTATTTTGTCCTTCACATCTTTTACATTTAGCTAAAGGACCTTTTGATGGGTGTAGTTCTTTACAAATCACCCAATGCAACTCCCTTTTTTATGTTATACGAATGCCATTGAGATGCGGGAAAACCCTTGGTAGGCTTTTCTTCCTCCCCATCTCATGGATACGACAAGGTGGACTTAGAATATGATGGTGGGGCTTCACGAGGGCCTGGAGATGACGATGATGGCGACATGACATGGTGATGCTGCTCTCGTGTCAACATGCCTTACATGGAGGTAGTTGGTTGTGACGATGTGTTGGATGAGGATGGGCGTGAGGCAAGGGCAAGGGTGGCCCATGGGAGTTAGTTGGTGGTGGTGATAGGTAGTTGTCGGCGTGGAGGTGGCACATGGGAGGTTGTGACTGGAGCAAAGGGAGGAGATCTGGGGGGGGGGTCGAAGTGGGTATTGGTGCTCGGGCTGGCAGGGTTGCCACGAGGGTGGATTTTGGGGATGTTGTGAGTGGCACTGGTGGTGAGGGTACATGAAAAGGTGGCAGTATTGGAGGTATTGGGCGAGGGTTTTGTAACAGTGGATTTGGAGGGGGGGGAGACACTTGGGTGACAACATTGGCGGAGGTGTGCATGCCGCAAGATGGGGGTGGCGACGTGGCTGTAGTGGTGGAGGGAGGTTGTGAGGAAGGTATGCTAGTACCCGAGGTGGCTTCAGAGGTGGTAGGGAGTTTGGAGCTGGGTTTGACGGACATTGGCAATAATGCAGGGTATGTGGCTGGTGGTTCCTGAGTTGGCATGGACGTCTGCATGTGCTGTGGTGTTGGTGATGGTGATTCGACATCTCTCATATTTCGGAAATCCGCGCAAGCTTATGTCGATCCTATGGATCTGGAGCATTCCTAACATGGATTTTTTGTCCTCAGCACGACACGTGTTGTTCCTTGAATGGATATCTTTCGATCGATAACTCATATATTTAGTGGACCGTCATATCGTGTGAACAATCTGAAGACCATTCAATGGTGGAAAAAATTGTTTTTGATAGTGGGAAATTATTGGTGGAAGAAAATGGAAGACTTGAGAAGAGAAAACTCATTGGATGCGAGGGATTTGGAGAAAAAGAATCGCGGAGATCATGTGGAAGTAGAAAAGAGAGAGGGTGAGAGATAAATGGAGAACCTCCAAATTGGATTCAACTTGAGCTGTCAAAACATTAGACTACCATCCCCTTTATATAGGAGGGTGGGATTACAAAATTCGAAAGAAGATAAAATCAAATTAAATGAAATCATAATTTGGACTCTGATTTATCTTAACCAATTAACCAATTGATCTAATCATCTAATTAATTGATTCAAGATCACATGCGACTCTCTATTTAGATATAAATAAAATTTGCTACAAACTTAATTAGCGGTAAATAAAATTAATTTAACCCTAATTTAATTAATTAAACGGATGGGAAAACCTAATTGAACAAAATTGAATGGACAAACGTTCTAATTCTGCCATGATTTGTTGTTTCACCATGTGTAATCACCATGTTGTTTCACCATTTGTTGTTCTAACGCTGCATCACCATGTATAATGACCATTAGTGGCTTCCATCACCTCCAGCTCCAAATCACCAATGAAATCTAAAAAATCCGCCGACCCTGGATCCCGTCCCTCTCTATTTCCAGGACGATCCAACCCAAAAAGCGTCACATTAAGTCACCTCCAACCACCCAATGGGATGTTTGGGAAATTCCTCCCGACCGATCATAATTCCACCAACAAAGCAAAGCAAGTACCACAGGGACATCAAAACATATTAGTCCATATATCCATTTGAAATGGACACCGATGCCAAAATCTGTACGACACATATGTCAGCAGACTGATGTGGAAATATCGTATCCTGTTGTATCACTACTCCAGCTCAATGAATACTATTGGCCATCAACCAACTTCATACTCTTTTTAATACTCCAAAGAGCTAACCTCAAGGTTCGTAGAATGTTAGTCCCAAATGATCCATGTTTAGCTGTTGCTTTAGGAACAGGCAATGACGAAATGCCCGTTCTTAATAATATGCTAAGATCACCAAAATTTCCCACCTACAATAAGAAAAAGGAAGCACTCTCCCATATTTTAAATTTGTTATAAAGTTCTATTGCCCAGTCTTTTTGGCTTTGATGCTTCTGTTATGTGTTGGATAATATTGTTCGATTACACTTGCTTCCTCATGTTATTTATGTCTTGAAGGTGTAATTATGATAACATGAATTATTTGTTTTCTATAATGATTTTTTATCCAATTTCGGAATGATTTACAGGATTTTCAAGTAAAAGTATGAATACTGATTTTGTTTTTGCATTCTTTACAGGTAGAGGTAATTCCAAATTGTAGCATTTTGGCTGCAGTAGGCCAGAAAATGGCTAGTACACCTGGAGTTAGTGCAACGCTTTTTGATGCATTAGCAAAGGTATTAGACTAGGCTGTTCCCTCCATATTTTCAATCTAGATCGTTATAGTATAACATCATAGCCTTTCTAGAAGGTTGTCATTTTCTCTGAATAAATATTTGCACTCATGTTTTATACTGACGGTTTTCTTCACTAAGGCTAACATAAATATACGGGCCATAGCACAAGGGTGCACGGAATATAATATAACTGTAGTGCTGAAAGGAGAAGATCGGATACGGGCTTTAAGGTCTGTCCATTCAAGATTTTACCTCTCAAAGACTACTTTGGCAATGGGTATAATTGGACCGGGCTTGATTGGCGGCACGTTGTTGGACCAGCTTAGGGATCAGGTATCTTATTTTTTCTAGTCTGGATCAAGGATTTTCCATGGTCTCTTGTCGTATCTGAAGCTTATCTGTTTATTCCTATTTTTTAGTATTGTCTCAAGCAGATCATATATATTGTTGTGCATGTTTCTAAACAAAGTGGTATTTATTTCATGCAGCCTAGTTGCTAGAGGCTCTAGTCTTTGTTTTTTCTATTTCATTTACAGTCTTGTTAAGTAAATTACAAAATTTATGTTTAAAGAAGTCACCCTCCAAACGTAGTAAAATCCATAACCAATATAATTTATCTAATAAATTCAGAAATAAGACGAAGTGAGCTGTTTGTTATGTACCTCCAAACCTCTCTTTCATAAAAGAGAGGATATCTTGGGTTTAGTGGAAGATTACATGAATACCCTCGTCAATGAAGAGACTAATATTGAAACTAATTTCATTGACTAACACACTCTCCCTCAAGTTGAAGCTTATTAATCGATCATAGCCAACTTGGAAGAGAACAAAGAGAGCACCTTCTTCACAAGTCCTTTACTGATGATATCTGCTAGTTGATGCTACGTAGAAATATAAGTAGTAATCGTTCTTTTCCCATAGCATCTCTGATAAAGTGATGATCAACTTGGAAAGTTTAGTGTGTTCATGGAAAAATATGATTGGAGGCTATATAGGTGGCTACATACATAAATCACAATTGTGAATAATTAATGCCTTGATCGGGACGAATTCTTCTACCAGCATAATCTGCATTAGTGTAAGAAGAAACATAATGTGATCATGTCGGATATAGAAGAGCTATTTTCTAGTGGAGTCTTTTTGTATATGATATTGAGAGAACATTATGTTGGTTATTGTATCGAGGATTTTCCATACTATGACTAGCTATGTTGGCAACTTAGGAAATGTTAGGTTTGGTGATATATATATGTATATATAAACGTGCCAACCGCTCTCATGCGTCTAGTATTAACCTAAAATGGGTAATCCCATGTAGAAACATGTTGTGGTTCAATAGGTGTAGATGACAAATTACAATCAAATAAGCATGCCATGACCATGGCCTCAAATTTCAGCGAAATTCGGTCGAATTTCTGTCGAATATCGATATCCAGTCGAAATCGAAATTCGACCGAAATGACCGAAATATGGGGGTCCTAGTACAAAAAATGACCGAAATGACCGAAATTTCGGTCGAAATTCCACCGAAATTCCATCGAAATTCTGTTTTGGTCGATATCGAAATGGTGACCGAAACCGACATTTAAGGCCTTGGCCATGACAATACTTTTGTCAAGATATTAAGTTATAAAAGCTTCCTCAAGAATGATAAGATAGTACTTTGGTTGAGATAGCAGAAGCCCTCACGAGTGTCTAGTAAAATCAATATTCAGTTGAAGTTGACTAAGGTCCTTAATAACAAAGATATTTTGTAATAAACACCTGGTCTCTCGTATCCCTATAATGTCATCACTAGTAATAACCACATCATCTGTGTTAGAGATTACAATATATTACGTTTTATATTCTATTGTGACCCGACGGGGGGTATTTATATATTTTATCATTTTGAGCTCTCTAGGGTCTAGTCCTATATAAGGAACCCTAGACCTCTTGAATAAACATCACATCATATTCTCTCATTCCTTTTCCACATGGTATCAGAGCAACGGTCCTAGACCTGTGTTTTGACCTAAAACCCACCACCACCACCAACCCCTCCTCCATCTCTTGCGTATCACCGGACCTCCAGGTCTCTTCGCCCGCACTTGGAGCACCCCCTAGCGTCGTGGCCAGGCTCACTTAGCACCATCACCTGGCGCCCCTAGCACTGCCAGGTGCTCTTAGCGTCGCCGCCAGGTACCCCTAGCGCCACCTCGAGGTGCTTCGAGCGCCGCCACGCTATCTCACATCACTTGGAGCTCCGCCAAGCGCTCCCACCATTGACCTGTGGCACTGCAAGGTTCCCTAGCGTCGCCTTGTGTGCCCTAGCACCACATGGAGAACTGCCTCGCCACCCTAGCGCCGCTCGAATACCTAGCCAACCCCTTCGTCCACGCAATATTGATATGTATTGTTCATTGAAGCACGATTAGGCACTTGATCATTGACTGACACAAGATATACTTTGCAGGTCACTTTTTCTTGACCTAAGCCACCACCACGACGTCCACCGAAACCAAACCTGTGTACCCTACTTCTTCTTTGATTGTACATGGCACTTCCATTGAGTTGAAGGACTCCGAAAATTATGTTCTATGGTCTCGGTCTTCCAAAGTGTTTGTCGGTGGCTAGCGCAAAAGCTATGTTCTTGCAAAAGTCCCATCCGCTAAAATAGACAAGGAATATGAAACTTGGTTTGTTGACAATTGCCAGGTTATCACTTGGATGACGAATATTGTCGATCCAAATATTGCTGCTAATCTTCTTTAGAAAGACACTACTAAGACGATGTGGGAAAACCTTGAGCGTACATATTCTCAGTGACGACCAAGTCTCATCTTTCTAACATATACACAAGGATCTGGTCTGCTACCCAGGGAGAGTAGAGCTTTATCGAGTATTACATGCTTCGTACAAGCTTATTTGAGGAGTTTCTTATTTTCTAGCCTGCGTGTTGTGATAAACATATGGGAGAACGCTCTGAATGACATGTTTACAAATTTTTTTCAGGACCGAATCTAAAATATAAGCTTGTAAAAGATCAGTTTCTGATGGCTGATATTCTACCTACCGTTGAGACCATCTTTGGACGTCTACAAGAGCTAGAGGCTCGAATTCAGTACTCTAACATCCACGTATCTACAGAGGCAAGGGATCATTATACTTCCTCATGATACAGAGGACGTCAACACTATCAAAGAGGACGAGGTCGTGATTCTAGACGTGGACGCAGTCGTGAATCTGGACGTGGACGTGGTTGTGAACGTGGTCGTGATTCTTATACCGCTCGGTATCCAGCATGTGTGCACTGTAGACACTGGAATCATCCTTTTGATCGCTGTTGGGCAATGTTTGGCATGCAACCTAATGCCAACAATGCCTATGACGAAGCATCTTATGATGCAACTGTAGATACATATGCTCAGCAAATTGGCGGGGTACAAAGCCTATTCACTGCTTTTGAATATGCTCGCCTGCGACAACTGCTGCAAGACTCTTCTTTCTCTATCGACAACAATATTACCTTTATCTCTATTGCTGTCCTAGCTACTACCTCAGGTACAATAACAAATTCTATCTCTACCTCTAAACGTGCATGGATTATTGACTCTGGAGCATCTACTCATCTGATGGGAGAAGGAAGTCTACTCACGTCTTTTCAACCATCTTCCTCTGTGAAGACTGTTCGAGTTGCTAATGGGGATCATTCCCCAGTTACTACTGTCGGTACTATTGATTTTTCTTCCAAGCTGCGATGGACTGATGTTCATTGTGCCTCTGCCTTTCCTCTCAGTCTTTTATCTGTACAGAAATTATGTCCTGAATTTAGCAGTCATGTTATTTTTGATGAGTTCTGTTGTATTTTTAGGACATCTGGACAAGGCAAAATTTTGAGTCAAATTCCTAAGTAGTACATGGGATTTACTTAAATACCCATGTTCTACGAAATCTTTTTTTTACTTAAAAACTACAAAGGAGTTGTATGTTGAACATGCGACACCCCTGAAGTTTTTTTTACGTCGGAACTACGGGTGTGTCGCATCTTCAATATGCGATATATAAAACACATATTGAATATGCGATTTGATGGCTTAATAAGAAACGCCCATATCGGATTTCCCATTCCACCCACGCGAACCTCGTAGCCTAGCCACCGTCCTACTGCCCGCGACCTACCCACTGCGCCACCCGTCGATTTTGACCTCCCCCTCTCTCACAAACGTCCGTTTTGATCACTCCTAGCCTCGCGGAAAACTCCTTTTCCGCAGCTTCCTTGGTCAGCACCTTCCTAGCCGCCACCACCTCCCAATAGGGCTAAGCTGTTCTTGCATACATTCAAACTTGGTAATTTTTTCCTTAGATTATTGTTTATATAATATGCATATTATTCTTCATTTCATGCATTTATTTTGTTTACTTGTACGTTGTGTCACATATTAGGTCGGAATGGAGCTATTGTATTGTATGTTTCATTTGAAGGGTATATCATTGGCGGTTCGACGACTAACGTACGGGGGTTTGTGTTAACGCCTAATATGACGTTCGATGAGATGTTGAACTTGGTTTACCGTTAATTGAACCTGGATGCCAATAGTAAAAAAATCTGACTACTACATCGCATACCTCGAGGTCCAGGGGAAGGACCATCATTTTCATCTATTGTCGATGATGATGATGTGCAGACAGTTCTTGTGTATGCTCGAACCATTGGGAAATCGATGCTTACTGACATCACTGTTGAAGATGTATCTGAGAGCGAAGTCCCCAATGTTGTGACTAACAAGGGACCGTCTGTTGTCCCGAGCACACAACCAACAGTTGTCCGTAGCACACAACCAACAATATTCCCAAGCATACAACCAACAATTGTCCCTACCATGGAACCCTACTTTGACACTGATGTGCCTATAACGCAACCATGTATGGATCAGGAATGGCGCATGAGTGACTCGTTGCTGCGAGTGGTTAATCATGCTTTGGATGATTTCATCCCTTGGGGAACCGATGATGACTTGGAAGAAGGTAGTGAAGATGTCGACGATGATGCGGTAGACGAGGAGATCCCAGCTGATGAACAAAGCACGCAGACTATCGTTCCCCGTATACCCTTTTTTGGTGTTAGAGGATCAAATACACATTCAACCTATGGAGACGACATTCGAGAGAAGTCTCGACTTGATGGCGTCATTGACGAAAAACGCAAGGGTAAAACCTTCAAATGTAGGGAAGATTTGATTTACGCTGTAAAGAACTATCACATTCTGGCACACTATGACTGCATTGTCAAGGAATCCACCAGCTTGATATGGTCGGCTTTTTGCACGCAGAGATCGAATGTCTGTGTTTGGTATTTACGAGGACATTTTAGAAAATTTGATGAACTGTGGGTGATCTCCAAGGTTGTTGGGACACACACTTGTATAAACCCAACAGTTAATCAGGATCACCCTCAGTTGGAGTACAAATTCATGTCCAGATCGTTGCTAACTCTTGTTAGGGATGGCCCTAATGTTCGTGTTTCGAGTTGTGGAGCTCACATCAACGAGATGTACAACTACTGGGTTACAAAGTAAAGGGCTTGGGATGTTTGGAGGAAGGCAATCAGAATTGTATTTGGTGACCGGAAGAAGTCATACGCTGAAATGCCTTATCTATTTCATGTAATGAAGGCTGCAATTCCTGGGACTGAAATTGATATTGAATACAGCGACCATCCTGATCCTCGGAAACCGCATTGCCGTAAATTTGAACGTTGCTTTTAGGCATTTGGACCTTCAATTGAGGCATTCAAATATTGTTGCCCTCTGATTAGTATTGATGGGACCCATTTGTACGGGAAGTACAATCAGAAATTGCTCATTGCTTGCGGGATTGACGGGGATAAACCATGGGCTTAAATTTCGCCGAAATTCGGCCGAATTTCGGTCGAATTTCGGTTTCGGTAGGTGACCGAAATTCGGCCGAAATGGCTATATCGGTCGAAATTTGGGGGGTCTAGTTCAAAAAGCCACCGAAATGACCGAAATTTCGGTCGAATTTCGACCGAAATTCGGCCGAAATTTCGTTTCAGTCCCTCACCGAAACGAAACCGAAATCCGACTTTTAAGACCTTGGGATAAACATATTGTTCCCCTTGCATTCGGTATTGTTGACGAGGAATCCGCTCCTTCATGGAAGTGGTTTCTATCGTTGGTACGTATCAGGGTAATCGGCATGCGAGCTTGGCCAATATGTATCATTTCCGACTGGCATGCTGGAATAAAATCTGCTATGAACGATGCTGACGTGGACTTATTAGAGCCCTTTGCATATTGGCGATTCTGTACAAGGCACGTCGTGAGCAACTTCAATAGCATTTTCAAAAATGGCTCTATGAAAGCCCTGGTTCAATTAGCAACATTACAAACGACTACTAGAAAGTTCGCATACTTCATGAGGAAATTACAAGCGTGGAATAATGAAGCAGGTAGATGGTTTCCGACTCATAATTGTCGTCGTGAGCAATGGACCTTGGCTTACGAGGGTGGTTATAGCTTTGATCAGATGACCACAAATTTGAGCGAAAACTACAATGCAGTTCTTAAAAATGCCCGTTGCTTGCCAATCTCCACGTTAATCGAGAAGACTTTTTATAATTGTGTGTTATACTTTAACCAACATGCTTAAGAGGCAAGCGCAACCATTGCTGCCGGCCGCAAATTCACGCATTATACATCCACAGAGTTGAACCGTTGGAATGCAGCTGCGAATGGGCACACAATAACTCAAATACAAGTACAACCGGATATATTGTTCGAGGTGTCTAGCAGTGCTCGACGGATGTCTAGTGGTCTTCGCGGTCGCAAACAATACACGATAAATTTGCTCCAACAGAAATGCACATGTAATAAGTGACAAATTTTCCGTATCCCATGTTCCCACACCATTGCAGTCATTTCAAAACGTCGAGCGGAAGTAGATTCCTATGTTGGAGAGTGGTACACGTGGCAACACCAGCTGAAAGTTTATGGTGGGAAAATTTTCCCCATCGGTGATCGTGAAACGTGGGTTCCCTTGGACTATCCAGAATTACGTCTTTATCCAAATCGTAAGCACGGTAAAGGTCGACCACGCACAACAAGAATTCATAACGAAATGGATGTTAGAGATGTGATTCGCCAAAATACGTGTTCGTTTTGTGGGATATTGGGTCACACACACACACGCCAAAATGGCACGTGCGCCTGTTAGGAGTCCGTTGGGCAACAACGTTTGCCCATCGTCGACAGCCTACACTCGTAGGGAGACCATATGGGGACGCTTTTGACATGCAATCACCCGAGCAGGTAATTTTACATGCACAACTTCTTTCAAGTTCAACCAAAAAAATTACTGTACCAAATACAATTTCGCCATTCAGGTTTTGTGGACGCCGTATACGGATGACATCCGCGCAAGTCTCCCTGCCAACTGTCTCGAAGGCGAACACGTTTGGAAGGCGAGTGTACCGTTGATATACTTCTACATTGTGGAGTATTACTTCCCCGACCGATTCTTGAGACAATTTAGCGGCCATCAGGACATTCCACACCCTTGTTTAACCTATCAGAGCCTTCATGCAATCGACTTGAGGGCATATGAGAAACTCCCTGGATTCGTTCCAGGGAGAAACTCATATGGCGCATGTCGAACATGCGCTATATGAGAAACTCCCTGGATTCGTTCCAGGGAGAAACTCATATGTTGCATGTCAAACATGCGCTATATGAGAAACTCCAAACATGCGCTATATGAGAAAGTTCTTGGAACAAATCCAGGGAGATCTATACATATCGCATATTGAAGATGCGACACACATGTAGTTTCTAAGTAAAAAAAAACTTCAGGGGTGTCGCATGTTCAACATGCGACTCCTTTGTAGTTTTTAAGTAAAAAAAAGATTTCGTAGAACTTGGGTATTTAAGTAAATCCCAGGTACTACTTAGGAATTTGACTCGCAAAATTTTGGTGGGCGCATGAGAGGAACAACCTCTATTGCCTCGACATCCCTTCTTATTCCAAGTTTGTTGGACCTATTTTAATATATGAAGATCCTCTTCTGTGGCACCTTCGTCTAGGTCACCCTTCTGCCAAGGCCATCTCCATGATCTTCCTTGAACTCTCTACACTCAAACTATTTGAGTGTGAGGCGTATTATTTCAGGAAACATCATAGATCATTTTTTCCTGCATGAATCGAGCCTTGTCACTGTACTCCCTTTTCTCGTCTATTGTGATATCTAGGACCCTATCTGGTTCGAACTCTGAGAGGTCATATATATTATGCTGTCTTTGTGGATGCCTTCAGTCAATCATCTTGCATCTTCTTGTTAAAGGAACGTTTAGATATTAATAACATTGTCAGGAATTTCTTTCACTATATCAAAAACATCTTTGTCACTACTACTCGAATTTTTCGTTATTAATGCATTGGAATTTACAAAATGATTTGAGATCCTTTTTTGCTTCCTAAGGTACTACTCATTAAACCTCTTGCCCATATACCTCCCAAGATAATGGGGTATCCGAAAGAAAACTAAGACATCTCCTTGATATTGCCCGCTCTTTACTCAACCAAATAAAGGTTCACAAGACCTATTGGGGAGATGCTATACTCATTGCCGTGCACCTTATAAATAGGGTCCCCTCTGCATCCCTAAATGGCTCTACTCCCTTTGGCTTACTATACCCAAGTGACTCACCATTTCCTCTACCTCTGTGTATTTTTAGATGCACTGCATTTGTTCACAATTTACATACCACAGACAAATTATCTCCACATGAAATTAAACGTATTTTTTCTAGGTTACTCTCAAACTCAAAAGGGTACATATGCTATGATCCTTGTGGCAAACACTATTACATATCTGCCGATGTCACCTTCTTCGAACAAACTAGCTTCTTTACTCAGGTTGTGTCTGATATACCATTAGATCTTCCTCCTCCACTTATTGTGTATAAAAGAAAACATGTGTCTACTCTTGTTCATGTTCCTCTACCTGCTCCTTTGTTGCAGGAGAATATGACATCTTTAAGTGCTCCCACCAACATTGCACCGGATGATCCTCAAGAGCTTCCCATCACTTTGCCTCAGAACTAAGAGGCAATGCGCACTTCATCTTATGTTTAATTTCACGTCCACTGATAGCTTATCATGTTTTGACAATAGATATGCATATGGACTTATGAAAATTTCTGTTCCAAGAGACCATCATGGTGCTCTGCAGGATTTTGTGTGGCGAAAGCCAATGATTGAAAAAATGGACACTCTCAATTTTAGAGGGACATGGGATCTTGTACAGTGTCCCTAGGGTTGGCAAACTTCTGTATTTTACTGTTACTTGGCCAGACATATCCTATGCTGTGAGCAGAGCTAGCCAATACATGGAAAAACCATACTACAACCGTTGGCAAGGTGTTCTTCAGATCCTTTTCTACCTGAAAGAGTCACCTTGATGTAGCCTATTCTATGGGGCAAATATATACACTAATGTTGCTGCATATGCCGATGCTGATTATGCAAGCTCACATGAGGACCGTCGCTCTACTATGGGCTATGCTATGATGGTAGGAGGAAATCTTGTTAGTTGGAGGAGCAAGAAGCAGGCGGTAGTCTCCCGATCCAGTGCAGATGCAGAATATAAGGCAATGCCCATGATACATGTGAAATTACTTGGGTACTGACTCTTCTGCAATAACTCAATGCTGACACTACTCATGTTCCTCTATACTATGATAACAAATATGCAACTTACATTGCTACAAATCCAGTTTTCCATGATAGAACCAACCACATTGAGATTGATTGCCATTTTGTTCGTGATGTTGTATGAGGAGGCAAGATTGTTATACTACAATATCTCGATTTTCAGCTTGCAATCATATTTACAAAGGCCTTATCAAAGAAGCGTCTTTCCTGGATAGCTTCCAAATTGAGCATGTTCGATAGATATGCTCCAACTTGAGGGGGAGTGTTAGAGATTACAATAGATTACCTTCTTATATTCCATTGTAACCCCACGAGGGGTATTTATGTATTTTATCATTTTGAGTTCTCTAGGGTTTAATCCTATATAAGGACCCCTAGACTCTTGAATAAGCACCCTATCATATTCTCTCATTCCTTTTCCACAAACTACATATACATCAAGAAGAGCAACACCTCCCAGTTGTCAAAGATAAAAAGTACGGAATGATCTGAAGAAAATATGTGAAAAATCAAGTGCACTTATCTCAGTAGTATGCTTATCTAACCATGCTCTGGATCTACTTTATATCATCTATGTCCTTGCATCATACATCCTGTCGATTGCAGTCATATGGTTGAGGCATAAACGTCTTCGTTAAGACCTCATGAAAGAACCATTCTTACATCTAGTTGGTAGACAGGTCAAGTATGGATAAAAGTCCATTCTGTGAATTGAAGAGAAAGTCTCAAAATAAATGACCTCATAAGTGAAGGATACAAAATAATCGTTAAGCACATCATGGAAGCGTGAGAATCGTATCGTATACGATCAAGAACGACTAGTGGCACTAGTTGTTCGATGCAGTGGAATTTAATTTTTTTCATGCGATGAAACCACATGATTGAATAACACTTCTTGAATCGTTTCATCTAAACCACATAATAGATAAAGGAATACATCTCGTAGCATGGTTGCGATCAAGCCTCTAAGAAAAGAGACCTCCTGTCTCAAGTCCGATCTTTGGAGGAGATGCTTGTGAGCGCTGGGATGAGTCGCGTGCTTCTTGCAATTCAAGTTGTTGATCCAAGCAAGGGAACTCCTAATCTCGTTGCACGATATTGAACGTCTTCGTCGTGAGCGAATCGCACCAAAGAAGATGGAGAACCAAGGACAATTGTGGCGACAACACAACGACGAAGCGACGACGACAACTTCTTCCTTCTAGGGTTTGCGTGGACGACCACCCAAGAGAGAGAGCGAGAGGGAGAGGGCGTGAGAATGAGAGAGAGGAGAGAGCTTGATGTCCCAAGAGTTGTTATAAATTAGAAGAGCTAGGAGTGCCTCTTCTTATATAGGGTTTTGGGAGTCCATGGATCACAATCCATGGACTACACAAAATCAATGGATGAGATTGATTTGTATTACTTTCAATGGAGATTGATTTGTATTACTTTCAATGGCTAAGATCTTGATGTAAAAACACAATGACAACTGATTTAATTAGATTTAATATATATTGATAAATCAATATAAATTAATCCTAAAATTAAATCAATCACATGTAGAGATATAGGAATGGAAATCTCTCTTCCATACAATAGAGTGGACGACCACCCTTTCCTAATAGGATTGGGTGTCCGTCCACCCTTTCGATATGAAAGGGTAAGATTTCCATGCAATCTTATGAGATTGCATTATTCCTTGGAAATCTCCAAGATTTACAAAACACTTGTTGTAAATAATTTAACCAAAATAGTTCACAATTATTATGTGATATTGCAATCTTGCTATAGGAAATTTGTGAATCACATTCACAACCCAAAATAAAATGTGATTTACATTTTCAATTAATTATCCAATGTGAATCCAATTCACACCAATAATTAATCATAAAATATAAATCATAACAAGCTAATCTCTAATACATTATAAATCACATTACATATTATGGATAATTGGTTATTGATATCCACCTTATTCATATCAATAATAATTAAGTCACATTTAATTATATTGGACAATCATTCTCGTGCATTCAAATAATATGAATCAAATTCACATTATTCATGATAATTAAATCACATTTAATTATCCATTTCTCTATGTTTAGATATAATTCAACAATGGAATTATTCTTGAACCCTTTCAAGAATAATTCATCTTCTTCGCAGATACTTGGAGATAAGGACATGGCGATTGTATGTTCCACGTATAGTGACTTGGATATTGAGATCATATCTCAAATCCAAATCCCGTGTACCTCTCATAGATGCTTGATTAAATCAAGATCGCAACTCCAATCGTTTCATTGCATCTGAATCTCATTCAGATCAATGTCCAGCACTTGGACCAAAATCAGATCACTTCTCTACTTAGAGGAGTCACTAAAATCCAGACCTGTTTCATCACTCCCTCATAATAGAAGTATCACAGTTATACAATCGTTTATGATCACATCACTTCCTCATAATAGAAGTATCAAAGTTGTACAATCGTTTATGATCACATCACCCTCAGGTATTACTAATATCTGTACATCCTACATATTGGAAGACCTATGATAAACCCGAAGATATAGATCAATTTTACACCGTCATCTTTAAGGTTTCATCATCAAGTTTCTTAATCTTGGTCATTGGGAGTTGGTATCGATCATATGCTTTCGTAAAGCATATATATCATACCTAGAAATTCTTGTCATGCTTCCAAAGCACGACAACCATGCGTAGAATTTGTTTGGAACCAATACCTCATGAGTGTGCTCATGTCTTCCGGTTCACAAGTGAACCTGTATGATCCCTTTGAGAGATCGTATTACTCATATGCCCTCATATACACACCAGCTTGCTAGTGTATAGACCTTGGTTAGGCCATCAACCTATTGGTCTGTCGAATGCACATACTTAGACATATAGCAACACATCTATCTTCGTCCAGAGGATGTGTGCCTATGTTGTGACAGTATATGACATAGGACTTTGGTTATCTCGATTTCATTAAGTCAATCCTTCGACCTAACTAATCTGATGCCTCCGAAGGACCAAATCTTTATTCCCATGCAGAGGACCTGCATCATGAGGTCGGTCAGATATCAGCCTAATGACTAGGGTTGCCATCTCCTACTCAGGCTGGAGATCATCTCTTAATAATCATTTAACAGTGTGTGATGAGTCTTCAATCTAACTCCTTAGATATTCATCTAAGCACGAGCCTCTATGATTCAATTATTGAATAGACAACTGTATGATCATTATGATGGCCATGGTACATAACCCTAATTGTACGGAGGGACCTTATAGGGTATTCATTCATTTAATCTCAGAAGGGGAGAGAAAGAATCAATAACTTTTATTGATAAATCAAATATTACAATAACATTTATTGTAAGAATGGTTCGCCTCGGGCTCACATGGCTAACAATAAGTTCGAGTAAAACCTTATGCCACTAATACGACCTTTAATCTAGAAAGAGATCCATCTCATCATCGATAACGTGCTTCTACCCTATGTCCTAGCCTGAATGATAATCTTTTAGAACTTAAGAAACCAGTGAAGCTTCGATAAAATGCCTCGAGACTTGGTCTTACTGGCGGGTCCATATAAAAAGCCCCATACCTTGGGATGCAACCGGATAGGGATATATCCATATCCGTCTGTCATCGTATCCGTTTTTAAGAGGATATGGATATGAATTTTTTTAGCAGATACGGATATGGATATGAGATTTTATTTTTTTGTGGATACATGTATTGTTTTCAAGTTTTTTTCTGGATGTGGATAGAGATATGGTTACATAGTTTTTGACGGATACTGATATAGAATCCGTATTCCTGAATTTGTGTTTATATTGTATATACATACATCAACTTTTGTGTGTATATCTCCAAATATGTTATAGGATTAGTTGCAATATATTTCATCTGGAGTCATTTCAAATATGGGAAGAAAAATATACATCTCTATATTATTTAATCATTTATTACATAGTTATTAAACTTAGTATAATATTATAGTTTCTTTTGTATTTTTTCTTGTAGTTTATTAATTTTGATTTAAGTAGCTATTAGTTTCAACTTTACCAAACAATCCTACTAAATGTAAGCGTTCGAACTTAGAAGGAATTTCTTATCTACAGGATAATTCGTTTCCGTTCGTAAAATATCTGCATCTGACCCACATCATGGGGAGAGGCACCTCAATAGCTAGGCCAGTCAGAACATATCTGACCCACACCATCTCTCCACTTCCTTCTGCTATTGCTATGTATTCTGATTCTGCACTAGATTTTGTGACAACTATCCGCTTCTTTCTTTCCATGATACCAAGGAATTCCCTGCGAAAACAAGGAAGCTAGAAGTAGAGTTCTTGTCCTTGGGACGTCTTGTATAGTCTGCGTCTACGCAAGCTGTAACAACAATGGATGTGCATCTGCTAATTAAGAGATCTGTGCTAGGTGAGGTCTTTGAATACATCAGAATCATTTGGATTGCATCCATATGTGCATGTCTAGGCTATTCCATGAACTGCCGCATTTTGCTCACTACAAAGGATATGTTTGGCTTGGCGATGGTCACATCACCTATAGGAGCTTTCCAAGGAGCTCACTTGTATCTCCTCTTGTCTACTTAGTGTCATCATCATATAGCTTCATGCTCGGATCCGTAAGAGTAGTGGCTGGCTTGCAATCTGACATATCCGTCATTGAGAGAAGGTCCATAACATACTTCCTCTGGGTCATCATAAGATCTCGTAGGTTCTTGGCAAACTTCAGTCCAAGGAAGTAGCTTAGACTGCCAAGGTCCTTGGTAACAAATTACTATCCAAAAAATAGTGTAACTACTTGAATGCACTATACATTATCCCCTATAATGATGATATCATCAACGTACATCAGTATAGCAACATTACACTTTTGGGACCTCTGAACAAACATGGAGTGTTCTGCAGTTGATCTCACGAACCCCTTCTGTTCTATCACGTCCAAGCGCTTATGAAACCATGCTCTTCGACTTTGCTTGAGGTCATAGATTGCCTTATGAAGTCTGCACATCTTCTGACACTCTCCCTCAACAACGAACCCATATTACTGCTGCATGTAGACTTCCTCATGTAGATCACCCTAGAGGAAAGCATTCGCCACATCGAGTTGATACAGAGACCAATCCCATATGATGGCAATTGAGAGAAGAACCCGAAGTGTGGAGTGCCAAGCTACTTGAGAGAAGGTGTCCTGATAGTCTACCCCATGGGTCTAGGTGAACCCATGAGCCACAAGTCATGCCTTATAGCTATTAGTGCTACCATCTTCTTGATGCTTCACAGTGAACACCCACTTGCATCCCACAATCGACACATTTGCATGAGCTGTAACATTGCTCCACGTACCACGAGACTGTAAAGAGACCTTCCCCGCCCTCATGGCTAGGTGCCATTGGCTCATCTTGAGAGCCTCCTGGTATGCACGTGGAATTTCAATGGCAGATACTCCAACCACAAATTACCTAAAATCTGGTGAAAGTCGCTCCAGAGGCACATGGCCTGCGGGGGGTGGGTATTGTGCACATTAACGTTTGCCTTTTTCAAGGCAGTAAACCACCCTAAATCACTCTCATGGAGTAGTTCTAGCTGATCCTGTATATACATGCTCATCCTTTGATTGATCTTGTACATCGTACACAACACTTGCAATGGCAACCAAATATTCAGAATTTACCTAAGGTGTGTTGGATGTTGGAGAAGGCATTGGAGCATGGAGGACAGTCTGAGGTACATGTCTGTGAACCCCCTAGGATCCGGGTACCCGTTAATCACACACTTCGCGTTACAACATTCATTACTATCGCATTAAGTAACTGAAAGTACGGGGAAAAATTTTTCGTGAATGAAATAATTTCAACTGACATTCATATTAACATTTATAACCACAACTCATAGAACAATGGTCACCAAAATTTCATTTCATTAACTTCCATATATTTTACATGTACAAAGTCTGACAGTACATACAGTATATCCCAAAATCTGACTGAAGAGAAAGAAACATAATACATTATAAATTGAACAAAAACTGGCACAAAATAAACCATACCGTTGGGTATAAAATGTATCTCCTTAAATCATCAACCCGCTACTGTGCTAAAGGCTCCTTGCCTGCCATGCGTGCAAGGAAGAAAAGGCATCAGCGGACGCTGGTACTTCCCATAAGTTTATATAAAAATAACAAGCATTTATTGTTTTCAAAAGCAACAAGTAGAAAGGCGAGAACAACTCAAATTAAAATTTAATTCTACTTGCAAATGTAAAGGGTTTCCAAATTTCTACTAAGCACATTTCATAATCAGCCCTTATCCCAACATTTCTCACATAAGCATATATCTATGGTAACTCATTGATCATAAGTAAGTATATTTTTTTTCGTATTACTTAGAGATCATATACATGGATTATGATGATGGGAAAAATGAGATGAGAAGATATAATGATTTATTACTATCTTAAGTCTAGTGGATAGTCTGTGGTCTTGGTTCTTGTGAAACCTCACACTATGACTCTAAGACTTGGGGAATGTCTTAGGGTTGGGGTGCCTCCGTAGGCATGCGGTGTTGTATAATGCATCCTAACTAAGTTCCCAACACGTCCACTAGCTTAATGAGATTTCGAATTAGATTATAGTCTTTTCCATTTATTCAACTTTAATTGTAATCCCTTAAAACCTCAAGTGTAATTGTCTCAGATGTAACTCTAGATGATGTAGATGTAGAAATGGATGATCTGGATATAAAATCAATCCTTTCAAACCTCTGTGCAACAACCTCAATGTAACTCTAAATGATGTAAATATAGATATGGAGGATTTGGATATAGAATCGCCAAGTCTGTTGGCGAAAGAAAAACTCAAGCGGTGAAGAAGCCAACAAAAAGGCTCTTCCGTCTCGCCCTCTAATTGGAAGGACGGTCCAATAGAGGGATAGGTCTACACTCCCAAACTACGCCACTGAGACGGGTGAGAGAGACTTCCCAGAAAAGTCGCTCTAGAAAACAGCCCGACCGGTAACGGGCAACCGAGCTCGTACGTAAAATTGAAAACCAAGGATCCCCCGCCTGGGTATCCTAAAACAGGGTCAGCGGAATGGTCTAAAGTCGGGATCCCAACGAGGTGTAAAAACACTGTGAGCTCACGTAAAAACCGAAAAGGGACTGGGATCCTAGACCCGCGCACTTGGCGGCCGCTGCCCTAACTGGGCTTCCTTTCCTCCGCCCAGTTGAGGGTCACCGCACCCTCGCACGGTCAGGTGTAAGGTCCTTCTGACCGGCACTCTTGATTATGAATCATCAATGAGTCTCCATCACATAGATGCACATGAATTCCTCTTCCTGTCTCACCCTTGGATATATGTATGTTCACAGATCTAAGTACTAATCAAGAATTTTTCTGTGATTAATTGTACTGATTTAGATCACTTGATCAATGGTCTTACTGATATTGCTTTTTAGGTATTTTGATTCTGTTTATCATTACCTTTCTGTATCTAAATTTCGTGTTAATATAACTCTTGAGTTTGTAATAGTATCAACTTAAGTATGACTTGAGTAGATCTGGTCGATTTTGAGTCTTAATGATCTTTTGAATTTAAGAAGAATCATAATGTGGAGTGTATTACATCATCTTAGATAACATGCCATAATGGCACGTAAAAGGAGGAAGTAAGATTTCAAAATTCTCAGGCATTGAACAATTGATGGTGTCTGATATAATTACATGGATTGTATAATCATTTTAACATATATGTATATATATCCCTATAATCTACCAGTCCCCCAAAATTTGATAACTTCTCCATGCTTCAAGGATGGATGTTCTAATTATTTGTGAACGGATGTCATCAATTATGTCAACTATAATATAATGCTTGATAATTTGAACTTTAGATTGTACAATGTATAACATAGCATATATATAATAATCGTAACATATGATATGTCAACCTCCCATGATTTTACAACTAATTACAAGGATAATCATGAAGAATACCTGACACCTTAACGAAGTCATTCCTTCTTCCAGAACCCTATTTTTTCAACAATGACTACAATATCTATATGCAAAACCTATGTATGAGATATCATTTTTTTTATAAATGTGCTTATTCTGACGTGCTTAGCTAGGATTCAGTAATCATGTAGTGGATTCCCATTAAGTATTGCTTACAACTTTGTTTTATGAAATAATTGAGGAAAGAAATCGGAATTCAAGAAGAAAAATGCCAAGCTATCAAAATTGGGTGGAGAAGATTATTTTAGATCCTGGAAACATTAGGGAAGGAAATATAATATGATCATTTTTTTATGCAAAAACCTATGTATGAGATATTAATGGAAAAGACACAATTTCTTCCCGAGTATTATTTCCTGTTACTGTTTCCCCCATATGCACTAATAAAACAATTTAGATGCAAAAAGATAAGCAGATCTAGAGGTTCTGAAGGCCCACCAAGCAATACAATATGGATGAATTATTATTGATCTCAAATTTTTTTTATACTTTACCAGATATGTAATGAATTGTAATTTACTTCTAAATGCATAGACCATTTTAATTGATAAGAACAATCAGACGATCATATGATGTAAAAAAATATTAGCGTAAACGATACAACATCCAGAGAGTATTATTTTCACAATATTAGATGAGGAAATAATATATAAAGTTGATGGACACGACCATGGATAAAGTGAAGGCTGCCAACTTTATTAATATTTCATAGGGTGAAAAATCTTGCATCCAAAAAATTTGATCTTTTAAAAAGTAAGATGAGGAACTAAATTTCTGGAACTTGGATATGGAATCAGATTGTGTGAAACTTATACCATGGTCAACAAAAGAGAGGTAAAAGCATACATGCATGGCAGCAAAAGAGGTATAGGGAGGTACCTAATTGGATCTTCTCAATTTTTGGACTGCAGTTCCAGCAGTAGGGTATCACCTTGGTGGTTTTGGACAGCAGCAAGGGCTGCTCCAAGCTTCGAATGCAGCAACAACTTCAAGAGAGGAGAAGCAGTTGCAGCAGCTCTTTCATTTGAAGAAAATGTGGAGATTTGAAGGCAGAAAGGGAAAAGGGGAAGAAGAATTCCAGCACGGGTGTTTGTGGCTGCTCTCATATGCAGTAGCAGCAAAATCTTACTGCCGAAAACAGCTACTGAAGCAATCCATGGTTGCTGCATGCGGCCGTAGGCGGTAGCACTTGGAGTGGTTGCAAGTCGTGGCTATTAGTAGCTTGACCACCAATTGAGGGCAGCAGGATTTGTTGCAGATCAGAAGCTCAAACATCCGAAGAGCATGCTATTTCCAATGGCGGTGATATCAAGAAGAAAGAATTTTGAGGTTCCCTCGTTGGAGAAAAGAGAGAGGTGTAGAAATAAGGAAAGGGAAGAGTAGCCGTGAAGGAAAAGGGTGTCGACACTTGTTTATGGCCATGTCACTGAAAATGACAGCAACATCATGACATCAGCAATGATGTCAGTTGCTGATGATGTAAACTTAATAATATATCTTTTTTTTTTGAATATGATCGAACATCTGCTGCTTTCTGTTAAACAGACATAAAAATTTTATTTAATATATTATTATTATTTCAAAGTTCTTTTTATTGGATATTTCTTAAGGTTGACCGTATTCACACCTCGAGTGTCGGATTCCAACACGTGATGTCTCGTTTTGACCGTCTCGGAACGACGATCAATATGAGTATAATATTGATATACTTTCGGTCGGGTTTTGAATACCTGAATTTTTCGAGATACGGTTTCGGTTTGAGGTTAAATTTTGTGATTTAAAAATATCAAACGGCATCCGATTGGCGAACGGTCAATTCCGTTGGTCTTCTTTCGTCGAATCGGATCTCATGGCGGCCTCGGTTTGTTTTACGGTTTTCCGAATTTGCGTCACGGTTTTTTCGCGGCGCGCATTACGAAGTGACTAATTTTTGATCGATTTCACCCGAACAACTTTTGATTCACGATCAATGGATCGTTTTAGGTTATCTAATATTGTCAGATAACTTAATTGGGTTATTCGGACCTTATTCGGGTCGAGTTCGGGTTTACGCGGATCCCGGATGTTACAATGTCTAGGTGGAGATGGAAGAACAACCGCATCCTCAGACTTAGAGGGACGTAATTTGTTACCTGCAAGAGAGTAGTACATGATTGACTCAAATAAGGTAACATCAACACTGACATAGTATTTTCGTTTTATAATATCAAAACATCGATAATCCTTTTGGGTGCGAGAGTACCCAACGAACATACATTTGACAGTTTGAGGAGCGAGCTTGTCACGATCAGGATGTAAGAGATGGACAAAAGCCACACAATCAAATACTCGTGGTGTAAGAGAGAAAAGGTCCTTAAGTAAAGTAAGGGAGATGGGTGCCTTTTCACCCAAAATGGTAGAGATCATCTGATTTATAAGATAACATGTTGTCATCAATGCATCATCTCAGAATGAATGAGGAGCCTGACTCTATATGAGAAGAGCCCTGGTGATATCAAGGAGATGCCAACGTTTGTACTCGGCAACACCTTTTTGTTGAGAAGTAAAGGGATGTAAAGTCTAATGAATAATGCCACGTAAGTTGAAGAAATGAGATAGTTGTGTAGTGCAGAATTCAAGAGCATTGTTGGAACACATATACTTTATAGAGGCAGAGAAAATATTCTTTATTTGAATGACAAAGTTCTGAATTAATGCAGTAGCCTCGTACTTAGGCTTTAATAGATATACCCAAGACAGTCCGTAAAAATCATCAACACAAATCAAGTAGTACATGTGTTCCGGTTGATCAGGTACATGACTCGGACCCCATATATCAAGATGAAACAACTCACAAGACTCTAACTATTACGATCTTGACGACTTGTAAAGCTGGACCTGTTATGCTTTCCAAGTTGACATTCACATTCGAAACTTGACTTGGTAGAGATGTCAGGAATGAGATGACCAATCTTTTGCAGCGGTGGATGACTAAATTTGAGATGTCACTCGTAGGGGGAAATCGACTCTACAGAAGGAGAAGTGGTGCCAACAAAATGAGACTGAGTCAACCTGTACAACCCTCCATGTTCATGGCCACATCCAATCACCCTGCCCATGAGTATATCCTGGGAAACAAGGGAACTTGGGTCAAATATAGCATGCCAATGTAAAAATTTAGTAATCGGATTGATAGATAGTAAGTTCATGGAGAAGATGGGTGCATGAAGAACGTTCTATAAATGTATGGAGCATGTCCAGTAATAGGGGAAGGTGTCCCATCCGTAATCACCAATGATCTACCTTTTTGTCATGGACTATAAGTACCAAATTGCAAGCAATCTCCACATAGATGATGTGAAGCTCTAGAGTCCATTATTCATTCACAAGTATTTGGTCTAAAGCGACTAGTAAATGCATGAGTAATACTTGAAGTATTGGTAGAGGCGACAACTGCAATATCTAAAGGACTGATACCAGAAAGCTCTCTCAGACAGGAAACGAGGTCATTGTGATGATGATCAGTGAGATAAAGAGCTGTTTGAGCTTGCTCCTCAACACGAGCCGATGGTGGGAAGCTGTGCTTGGAATAGTACATGTCCTCTGAATGGTCTGATCTGTGACAATATGAACATGGCTGATGTGGACATGGATCACCTATTTCACACGTGCCTCGTCCTCTGAATGGAGATGAACCACCTCTACCATGAGAAGTTGTCATAGCCGACGATGTCTGAGAAGACGTTGTAGAGGGGATAGTCAATAGGCTCCGTATGCGGTACGCTTCCTCCATAGGAGCTATGGTAGCATCAGCGATAAGCTAAGAGCATGCCGAATCATATTCTGGGTTAAGGGAAGCCAGAAACACCCCTGTCATGATAGAATCTCTATATGCTTTATGATGCTCTGGCGAGGTTGTCAGGGGTATGTAGCTATGGAGGTGCTCAAGCATGTCCCTCATAGGTGTATACATGACGTGAAGATGACGATTACCCTGTTTGGTTGTGAAGATATCATGCTGGAGTTGCAATATCTTCGACTAATTCCGCGCTTGAGAGTTTGTTCCTACAGGAATGTCCCACATTGTCTTTGCTATGGGTTGACTCAGGATATCATTGGTTCTCTCAACAGAGACCATACCAGACAACCATATGTTGGCATATGCATCGTCTGCCTCTCATGAGATGTTGGTACCGGTCTTACGAACTGGTTCATCCCGCATCAGAATATACTTCGTACCATAACTTTGCGACATATTTATGAATTATATCACCCGCTGATGAATCTCTGATTCATTACTCTAAAAATGTTGAATTAAGCTCAAATTCCTAAAACTCATTGCCATTTCTTCATTTATTCTGCATAATTAGCATTCATGCTTCTATTGATAAGAATGACATTTTATTATTCATTATTGCACAAAATAAGAAGCCAAAAATCCCAACCCAATTGACCTTTAAAATAGCCTAACTTCCCTGATTTTTAACTAATTCATGCTAACTTCAAATGACTTGAAACCACTCCATTTTGTACATATCATTAACAAGAATAAATGAAAAATAAAAAAAAATCACTAACTGAAATAAGTGGACCAAAAATCCAAACCCTAGTTGCAGGATTATCGAACTAAAACCCTTGATATCTTTCTCATCCAGTGTTCGATTTGATCCTACTCACTTTTGAACTAATGTACATTCAACTACCTTCAAAACAAGACCAAGTTCAAGTGAATCGGAGCTTATATGTGAAAGTTGGGTTTTGGGCCTCTTTTGTACATTTTGTATTTTAGCGGTTTTTGACCTATTATTTTATGTACATAATTAATCCATTTTATTTTATTTCTTTTTCATTTATTTTCTTTGATAAAAGTTTTATTAAAATGCGTAAAAAATCCAGATCCAAAATGAGCTTGAAATCAAAGAAATTAACGGAGTTCGAGTCTTCACTAACTGTATGTGCAAAAGTTGTCGTTTTCATATTTTATTTTATTTCTTATTTTCCTAATTAATAAAAATCCAAAAAAATTATTTTAATGTGATATTTATCTATGATTCTATCATATTTTCTTTCTGGATTTTTATCTGGTTTAAAATGACAAAAAAATTATAAAACCCAAAAATCAAGGTATTCTATATACATGGGATACCTCAAAATTATCACTTTACACAAATGATTGATATTGGTTTTAATCTCTTCACGAAAGTTGTAGATCTCATCAAGAAGAGAAACTTTCGTGAAGAAATTTTTTCGATCCGACGTCGTTTGCTATTTTTTTTGAATTATCTTTATATTTTTTTTATTTTTCTTTGGCTGACACGTGGTAGCTCCTGGAGCCACCATCTATCACCCATTTTTTAAGCCTTTTCAATTCGTTTCTACAAAAACAAATCAAAATCAAAAGTCACGCACGTGCAGCGCACGCGCTTCCTGTGCACGCACACTGCCCGTGCGTCCCCTTTCTCCAACCAGCCAACTTTCCCCTTCTGGAAGCGGTGTTGTCCCCGTGATTGTCGCCGTGTCACTGCCTCTCGCCTCACCCTCTTTTCATCTATGGAAAGGAGGAGGTTGCTTTCTTAAGAAATTATCAAAGCATGTCCCTCTTTATATAGTAGAGGAGGCAAGTATAAGAATATAAACAACCTATAAGGAATAGGTACAGAAAAAGAACAAGGATTATAATTAAGTAGAGAATATTCTTTATAAGGAATATTCTTCATTTGTTCAAGTATAAGGAATATTCCTTATTCTTTAACACTCCCCCTCAAGCTGGAGCATAGATATCGATCATGCTCAGCTTGAACGCACATCTATCAAATGCAGATCTAGGAAGTGACTTCGTAAATATATCAGTTGTCTGCTCGAAAGACGAAACATGAGAGGTTGCCACAAATCCTTTTTGCATCATGTCTCTAGTATAATGGCAATCTACCTTTATATGTTTGGTCCTTGATGGAAGACTGGATTGTTGGCAATAAACATAACTGCATGATTATCACACTGAAGTCTCATAGGAAGAGACACATGTACAAGAAGATCATCCATAACAGATTTGACCCACATAGCCTTCGTAGAGGCTTGAGCCATAGCTCGATATTCAGACTCAAAAGAAGATCTAGCCACTACTATTTGCTTCTTGCTCCGCCAAGTAACCAAACTATCACCAATGAAGACAATATCTTGTAGTGGATTTCCTGTCTAGTGGACAAGCAACATAATCAACATCAGTATAGATAGTGACATCTCAGGACCCCTTTTTTAAGAAAAGAAGCCCTTTTCCAGGAGCCCCTTTGAGATACTGAAGAATAGTCAGAGCTGCATCCCAATGTATTTTCTTCGGTTTATCCACGAACTGACTAATCCTACTAACGGCCAATGCAATATCCGGATGTGTAACTGTAACATACAGAAGCTTGCTAACCAGCCCTCGGTATTGTCTTGCGTCAATATCCTCTGAGTCACTATCTTGAAGACGAACACCTGGATCCATGGGAACATAAGCAGGCTTAGAGCCTAACATCCCGGTCTCCTGTAGCAAATCTGTAACATACTTACGCTGACACATTACTAGACCCTTGTGACTTCTGGCAAACTCGATGCCTAGAAAGTAGCTAAGATCACCAAGGTCCTTGGTAACAAAATGCTTCTCAAGGTATGCTTTGGTCGTAGTAATGCCCTGAATATCGTCTCCTGTAACAATTATATCATCCACATAGACGAGAAGAATCACTCGACCATGATTTGTCTTTCGCATAAAGAGGGAGTGATCAGATGTAGATCGAATAAATCCCTCTCTCTCTATCATCTCCGAAAGCTTTTGAAACCAAACTCTTGGACTTTGCTGAAGGCCATAGATAGCCCTGTGAAGCCGACATATCTTCTGACTATTCTCCCCCTCAGCAGTGAACCCTAGTGGTTGCTGCATATAGACTTCCTCATGAAGATCACCATATTGAAAAGCATTCTTGATATCAAGCTGATATAGTGGCCAATCCTTGCTGACAATCACAGCGAGAAGAATGCGAACTGTTGGGAGATGAGCGGCTGGAGAGAAGGTATCTGTGAAGTCCACACCGTATGTTTAGGTGTATCCTTTGGCCACCAGACGAGCCTTGTAGCGCTCAATACTGCCATCGGATCGGTGCTTGACTGTGAAAACCCAACGACACCCAACAACTACCGCATCACTAGGAGGTGTCGCAAGACTCCAAGTGCCTCTAGACTGTAAGGCATCCATCTCATCCTGCATTGCAATGCGCCATCTGTCACCTCGAAGAGCCTCATGGTGTGTCTGAGGAATTACCACAGCAGAAAGAGCCGATACAAACTGTCTGTAGCTCGGGTCAATCTGTCCATAGAAAGTTGACCTGAAATAGGATGAGCAGTACACATATGTTTGCCTTTCCTTAAGGCAATAGGAATATCCAGATCATCAGTCGCATCATCTGCAAAAGAGGCATCATCACCTGTAGGAACAACTACCGTGCTGTCAGTAGGAGTAGAGTGTTCAGGTGATACCTTAGGCGTGGTGGATGCTGACACATGCACTTGAGCATGGGTTTCAATAGTAGTAGGATTAGTGCGCCGGTGGTGCACTTGCCCTAACCGATTGTTGTTGATGTTGAAATCAGTAGTGGGAGGCGAAGGAAGGTGTACCTCCGTATCAACATCAATGGAATGTAATCTGGAACTAGTAGTGGAAAAATACGGAACTGACTCAAAGAAAGTCACATTTGCACTAAAGTAATAACGTCGAGTAGAGGGGTCATAACATAGATACCCTTTCTGAGTCCTTGAATACCCCAAGAAGACACATTTGACAACCCTAGGTGATAGCTTGTCATGACCAGGTGTCAACACATGAACAAATGACACACACCCAAATACTCGAGGGGCAATCGAGAAGGTATGTTTATCAGGAAACAAAATAGACAGAGGCACTTGCTCATTCAGTACAATAGAAGGCATCCGATTGATCAAATAACAAGCTGTAAGGACATCATCCCCCTAATAAGTATGTGGCGCGTTACTATGAATCAGAAGAGTACGAGCAACATCAAGAATTTGATTATGCTTACGCTTAGCAATACCATTCTGCTGAGACGTGTAAGCACAAGAGGTCGAATGATACCACGATCTCTAAGGAAGGTGGATAGTTAGTGGGTACGAAACTCCAAGGCATTATCAGATCGTAAAATTTTCACTATAGCATAAAACTGAGTTTTTATTTCTGTAAGAAAAGATCTCAATATATCCTCGACTTCAGACTTTTGCTTTAACAAAAAAACCCAACTCACTCTACTGTAATCATCAACGATGACGAAATAATATCGATGGCCATGTAAGTCAGAGACACGACTAGGACCGCAAACATCACAATGCAACAGTTCAAAAACAGACGTACTGCTACGACTAGAAACTCTCCATGGAAAGGATGACCTGTGATGCGTTCCAAGGGCACATGACTCACACTGGAATGTAAACTGTGGAGATATCTGAGGAAGAAGCCGACAAAGCTTATGTAAAGGCAGATGACCAAATCTAAGGTGCCACAAATATGCAAAGGATGTCATTCCCGAAGAAGTAGAAGCATTGCCAGCAAATGGAGAACGTACAATCTTGTAAAGACCCCCTTGCTCAAGGCCACAACCAAGCACCTTGCCCGTCAGTATGTCCTGAAACAGAACAGATAAGTGGTCAAAAATAGCACGACAATTAAGTTCCTTTCTTATCTGACTAATCGATAACAGACTGAGAGGAAAATCTGGTGCTAGAAGGACTTTCTGCAGCGGCAACATCGGAGATAACTGAACCTCCCCCTGTCCTGTAACAGGGGAGTTGCTCCCATCAGCAAGGACCACAAATCGTACAGGAGCAACATGCTGAATAGATCGAAACTGCTCTCTATCTTCGCAAAGGTGGTGCGATGCACCAAAGTCAACAAGCCAATCTACAAAGTCAGATGGTCTACTAGCAATATATGCATGGGCTATACATGAGGAGCGAGTCATTGCAGCAGTATCGGAACCAAAGTAGACTCAAAAGACTTTGACGCAAGTAGACGTTTCATCTGACTAATCTCTGCCTCAGTCATCTGTGCAGGAGCAGGAGTAGGGGCAGAACTCTCTGTCTGATCATCTGAATATTCAACAACATGATGGGCAGTAGTCGGGGGACGACCATGTAGCTTGCTGTAACTTGTGCTCTCAGTATATCCGTGTTTCAGGCAGTAGGAACATTGTGGCTTGCCTCCTTTGTCATTGCCACGTCCTCTACCTCCGCGTCCACGGGTACCGGAGAAGCCGCCTAGAGAGCTATAAAACTCTCCTCGTCCGCGATTTACCGCCATCGCCAAGGTTGTATCAGTATTAGTCGGAATTGCAATCCGACTAAATCTGCTATAGGCTTCCTCAATAGGTTTTTGGTCGAATCATAAACAGAATCAAGTCCTGAAAGAAATATGCCAACCATCATCTGATCTCTTTGTGTCTTCTTAGTACGACAAGGACACAAAGGATGATAACTATGCAACTTCTCAAACACAACCTTTAGGCTAGAGAAGTATGCATGAAGAGGTCGTCCCGCCTGTCGGATCTGATGAATATCCTGATATAGCTCTATGATCTTCGTATTGTTTTATACCTGAGTATGTCAAGGCAAGAGCGTCCCACAAATCCTTGGCAGTGGGCTTATGAGGAACCTCATTGGCGATGCAACGAACAAGGGTTGAGGTGATCCAACCCTTAGCAAATGCATTATCCCTTTTCCAAGAAGAATACGCAGCGGTGCTGCGCCAGTTTTCTCAGTGGGTTCAGGAGTCTTTAGAACATACTCCTTATCATAGGATTCCAGAAAATTCAGAAACTGGAGGGACCATAACTCATAATTGGTTCCATCCATCTTCTCAATTGGTGCCGGGGTCTTCATATCATATAAGGAACCCTGAGGAGCACTTGTAGCCTTGGAATCCTTGGCGGAAGCCATCAATCGAACCCAAAGAAGACAGAAATCAGACCTAAAAAAACTGATCTTCTTAGATCATGGAGGATTTGTGGGCGGGATTGAGCACCAAAAACCTCAATAAATCAAGAGGATTTTTAAGAAATCCTCAATAGATGCAATAAACAGGAATCCTTGAGGAAAGAAGAGCAACAGGGGCAACTGCTGAGCCCTGCCGACGCCGCTTGCAACTGCTGGAAGGGGTTGCTGTTGTGAAAGGGATAGTTAGGGTTTCAAGGAGGGTAGAGAACCACGGTCTAGGATCAATGCTCTGATACCATATGGAAAGAAGGAGGTTGTTTTCTTAAGAAATATCAAAGCATGCTCCTCTTTATATAGTAGAGGAGGCAAGTACAAGAATAGAAACAACCTATACGGAATAGGTACAGAAATAGAAAAGAACTATAAGTAGAGAATATTCTCTATAAGGAATATTTCTCATTTGTTAATGTATAAGGAATATTCCTTATTCTTTAACACCATCTATGGTAGGACCGCCATCTTCCATCTTCGAACCTCATCAAATCCCGATCAATCGTTCCCCCTGATTTCATCTCCTCGTCAATCAGATCCCGTCGTCACCCCTCTGCAATTTAACCCACCGTCGCCGCCCTCTCCGGGATCATCCACCGATTGCACCATTGAGAGGGGCGTGCGATGGTGACAGCACCTTCTAGGTCACCTCTACCCCGGTGAGATCCGAGGCCGTGGTGCCTCGTCGCAGACCTTCTCCAGACTGCCTAGCTCCGGCCACTCCCAACACCGTCGAGCCCCTACCGAGCTTCACCGATACCTTCCGTCTTCTTTCAACGCTGCCACTAGGTGCTCTGTCGCACCTCGTTCAACACTTGGCCACCACCACCGAGGTCGCCTCTTCATCAACGACAACATCGCCCACCTCCGAAGGTCCCCCTCTCCTACGACGCATTCCAGTTGCTCTTCTCCGCCCCCAGCTGCACATCTTCTTCGAGAAAGAGCGACGTAGCCCCGCTCGGTCCCCTCCAGCCTCTCCGCCCCGAAGCCGGAGGCCACCTTCGTCACACCTCGCCCAGCTCCGCTCCACCGACTGCCAGGCGCCTCGGCCCTCACTATCGCCGGGCACAGAAACACAAAAAGCCCCTCACATGCTCAACATGCTGGAAGGGAGGAGAAATTACAATATAGTCCCTTGAGTAACCAAAGATTACACAGACAACCCTATCTAGAAGTCACGTGCTCTGCATGTGACTTGCTGGAGTTTTTGCATTCAACCCTAGGAGTTCAGCCTATTCGCAGATCCATCTTGCCACCAGAGGTGACGTGCTATGTACGTGACCCTATGGTAATTTTGCAGAATACCTCCAAGGTTTAGGTAATTACTTTTACGTCTCTTCACTACACTATTTTATTTATTCAAAAATAATACTGTGTTCTATAATTAATTCTCTTCATCATGGCATATGTTTGATATTTTTACAGTCTGTGGTTAATTATTAATTAATATTCTTATGACCAATTGCATATTTTGCCCATCTTGTGCTTCAAAATTCATAAGTAATTACCCATAACTCTGAAAATTGCCAAAAAAATCACGGATTGTATTAGTTGTATTTCACATTGTGCTAAAAAAGAATTGAATTTGGATGCATGGTTTTCCCTGTAAAATATATGTTGCATAGCATATTTCAATCTTTAATTTTTAATAGGTATCAAATCTCATATTTTTAAGGTTTAGAATTTTTCTGAAATCGATCACCTAGTGGTAGATCTTGAGTAATTTTATCCCTTGAAAATAAATACGTTAAATATTTATTATTATTAAATATTGAAATTTACGTTGTTTGCATTCATAAATTCACAAAATATTTTTCTTGCATCCAAGAATTCCAAAAAAATTACAGTACATTTATTTCATCATAAGATTCATCTCGGCCAAGCTTCATAATTTTCGGACGTCATTTGATTGAAAATTACTTTTTAGTACCTAAAATTGGCCGCATTTACATTTTGCATTTTGAAATTGCATTAAAAATACAAAAAAAGACTGCCTTGAAAACTGTACACGAACTTTGATAGACAAAATTTTAGGTTGTTCCTTTGCATCATTGAGTTTGACCTTGGGACTTGCCCAAGTAAAATAAACATAGAACCACGCTGCTTAAAAGTTAATTAATTAATGCTGGTTATTTCTTGACTGATTCCGAATTCCCGCCTACAACGAAATGACATATTTTAAAGCGTAATTCACACAAATTAACATAGGGCATTCTCGAACTCATCACCTGTCACTTGTAGTTTGTGTCGTCTATCTTGACAGTGGATGCTAGACCCTTGAAAGCTCCATCCTCCTGTAGATGACATATCAACTTTGTTTTCTAACATCGTGGACGAAGAACTAGAACCTTAGACATATCGTGAGGTGTCTATGTTGGACATGTGAGCCCACGACGAGCCATTATGCAATAAATGTTATTGCGGATATCATTCCCTGATCTGAAATGAAGAATAAATAATTTGCATAATAGGTCCCTCTGTACAATTAGGGTTATGTACCATGGCTATCTTAAAGATCATACAGCTGTTGATTCAATTATTGAATCATAGAGGCTGGTGCTTGGATGAATATCTAAAGAGTTAGATTGAGGACTCATCAAGCACCGTCAAATGATTGTTAAGAGATGATCTCTAGCCTGAGTAGGAGATGGCAATCCTTTCTCACATAGGTTGATATCTGACCGACCTCTTGATGCAGATCCTCTGCATGGAAATAGTGATTCGGAGGTGTCAGATTAGTTAGGTCAAAGAGTTGACTTAACGAGATCGACATAACCTAAGTCCTATGTTGAATGCTGTCACAGCATAGGCACGCATCCTCTGACCGGAGACAGATGTATTGCTATATGTCTGAGTATGTACATTTGGCAGACCAATAGGTTGATGACCTAACCAAGGTCTATACACCGGCGCGCTGGTGTGCATATAAGGGCATATGAGTAATACGATCTCTCAAAGGGATCATACAGGTTCACTACTGAACCGGAAGACATGAGCTCACTCATGAGATATTGGGAAGAATCAAATTCCGTGCACGGTCGTCTCGCTTTGGAAGCTTGAATGAATTTGTAGGTTTGATATATACTTTTGGAAAGTATATGATCAAGACCTAGGTATGATATATGCTTTTGGAAAGTATATGATCGATACCAAATCCCAATGATCAAATGAGAAACTTAATGATTAAAGCCTGAAGAAGGCAGTGTAAAATTGATCTTGATCTTCGGGTTGATCATGGGTCTTCCAGTATGCAGGATGTACAGGTATTGGGAATACCTGAAGGGTGATGTGATCATAAACGATTGTATATCCATGACGCTTCATTCCGAGGGAGTGATGAAACAGGTCTGGATTTTAGTGACTCCTTTCAGTAGAGAAGCAATCCGATCTTAGTTCAAGTGTTGGAAATTGGTTTGAATGAGATTCAGATTCAATGAGAAGATTGGTTTTGCGGTCTTGATTTAATCAAGCATCTGTGGGAGGTTCGTAAGATCTGGATTTGAGATAAGATCTCAATATCCAAGTCACTATACATGGTATAATACAATCGCCCTGTCCTTATCTCCAAGTATCTGCGGAGAAAGCACATTATTCTTGAAAGGGTTCAAGAATAATTCATTTGATGAACTTCATATCCAAGCAAGAAGAACTTGATGATTAAATGAGATTTAATTATCAAGCATAATATGAATGTGATTCATATTGTGAGAATTATTATCCAAGATAGTTAAATGGGATTTAATTATCAAGGATTGGAGAATGTGGATATTATTATCCATAATATTTGTGTATTGTAAATGTGATTTATAATATACATATATTCAAGAGAGACAATTTATGCAAATAACATTTGTTAATTAATAATGTTGTTTGGATTCATATTGATTAATTAATTGAAAATGTAATTTACAAATTAGTTTGGGATGTGAATATGATTCACATATTTTTCAATGGCATGATTGAAGTATTCACAAATTAATTTGGAATTAATTTTGTGAATAATTTTGTGATAATTGTTATTACAAAATTAATTAAGAAATAATAAGATAAAATAAAAAGGAGGCAAAACAACCACCTATAATAAAGGTGGCGTCACCTATGAATTATTCATAGGTGACGCACCCTTAAAAATAGGGTGGTTATTTGACTCCCTTTTTTATTATCACATTATCTCTTGATGAATTTATTTATGTTAAATTAAATTATGTTGATAATGTTGCAACATATATTTAATTTTAATTATAAATAAATATTGTTGGTTTTAACCAACAACAACCATAGCCATTGATCTTACATAGACCAAGCCTAGCCGTTGGATCTATGAGTCCATGGATTGAGATCCAATGGATCCTAAACTAATATAAAAGGAGGGCTAGGGTAGCCATCCAATGTACATGATTAAGAATTGTGCAAGGTTACAACTCTCTCTCTCTCTCTCTTTCTCATTCTCACCCTCTCTCTTTCTCTTCTCCATCAAGTGGCCGACCACTTTGTGTTGAGAAAGGAGAGACTCTCGGCTTTCGCCTTCGACGACTCATGGATCTCCATCTTCTTTGGAGTTGCTTATTCTAAAGGAAGACGGCGGATTTCGTTTAACGAAATCGGGGGAGCCATTGCTTGGATCTTCATCAAGGATTGCGGGAAGGAACGCGACTCATCATCGCGCCCACAAGTGCGTTCTTCGTGGATCGGACTTAAGACAGGAGGATCTCTACTTTGGGATCTCGCGATCACAACCACGCTTCAAGAGGTATTCCTTGTACTTTGTGGTTTGATGAAACGATCCGAGAAGTGTTCTCGTGATCATGTGGTTTCATCTTTAGTTTTAAAAAAATTTTAATTTCCGCCGCATCTAGCGATTAGTGCAACTAGTTGCTCCGATTGCATACGATGCGATCAACACGCTTCCGTGATGCGCTTAAGGATTCTCAATATCCTTCAGTCTAAACAAACATGAACAGTAGTGATTGTGGCTAGGTCTCAAAAAGTGTCCACAACGGTTTTATTTCGTAATTTTCAAACTAAAATCAGACCAGAAACCTGAATTCAAGCCAAAAACTGCGAAATCAGACTCAGAAATCACCGTCGGAGCAGTTGAACCGTGGTGAGGGGTCGTTGGATTGATAGAATTGTTGTTTACTACTTTAGTAGTCGTTGCATGTTGGTTGTGGCTACTACTATATTTGCCGATAGGTAGTAGAGACAACGGTTGCTGTTGTAACCACTGATGGACGATGACAGCGGTAGATGCTGCCATTGATGGATGGCGCTGTCGACACTAGGAGGAAGCATTGCGCTTTAGACTGGAAGGTTGGGTTTGAATATAGGGCACACGCTCCGGTATAGACCACCACCACTCTGATACCATGTTGAGGAAAATACGTTGTATATAATTTAGGGTCCAAGGGTTCTCTTATATAGAAGAGAGAAATCCTAATGGGCAAATTACATAATAAGGATAGAAATAAACAAACTGAAAAATAGTAAACATAAACCTCTCAATGTAGAGATATTTATATGTTTATGTATTCTATGTCTATTGTTATCTTATTTTATTTTCTTTGTATCCATCTTATGTAATTTACCCATATGACTCTCCTCTATATAAGAAAGCCTAGGGTTACTAAAAATAACAACACACTCATTTCTTCCAAAATGGTATCAGAGCGACAATCCTATTCCGAAGCTCTATACTCTAATCCTAATCCTTACCCTCCAGCCCTCCCCCCTCCTCGGCACCGCCGATCGCAGCCACCCCTCTTTTCCGCCCACAGCCCCCCCTTCTGGCACCGTCTGCAGCCCCCCACCCTCCCTCGGCGCCTCCCTCTCCTCCCTGGGGCACCGCCGCCTCTCCGGGCACCTCCAGCCCACAGCCTCGGTCGTCAGCCTCCGCTTCCGCCCTTCTCTCTCTCCGTTCGCTTCGATTGATGGATTTGATTGCATAAGTCTACATATGCAATCGAATCCTCACATGTCAGTGTAGACATGTATCTATCAGTCTCCAATCCACTGTGATCTTCATTCAGCATCATGTCAGAAAACAAAGTCGACATACCCGCGACAGATGCCTTCAGAGGCTCAACACCTATTGTCAAGATGCACGGGACAAATTATGAGCTCTGGGCGATGCATTTCATGAGCTTTATGAAGTCTATTGGTAAGAAACATATTCTTACCGAAGATGAACCAATGGAGAAAACATGGATTCATGCCTCGTGGGAGGCGGACGATGCATATGTTAAAGTTTGATTATCAAGGACATTGACGATAGAAATCGCCAATGACATTTTGTATCAACCCACCGCTAAGGCAATGTGGGATATTCTCGCAGCCACTTATTCTCAGACACGGAACGAGACCAAGATTCTTCAAATGCAGCATGATATATTCACGACCAATCAGAACGGACTGCTTCTCCACTTACACATCCTTACGTGGGATGCTTGAGAAGCTCCACAACTTCATGCATCTGACGACCACTCTTGAGCAGCAGAAGACATACAAGAATGCTACCACGTTGAGTGTATTTCTTGCCTCACTTGATCCTGAATATGACGTTGCTCGCTCTCAGTTCCTTGCGTATGCTACTATTCCTCCTATGGAGGAAGCTTTTCGTCGACTTAGCTGGATCACCGTCCCGACTACTACTTCTAGCTAGACCTCTTCAACGATGGCAACCTCCAGGGGTAGAGGCGGTTCATCTACTTTTCGTGGACATGGATCCTTGGTCGAGGGGGTCGAATCAGTCAGCTCTGCACATATTGTAACTGAATCGATCATTCAGAGGATACATGTATTCTAAGCATGGTTTCCCAGCATTAGCACGGGTAGCAGAACAAGTTGAGTCTCCAACACCTTCTACTTCAGATCAGAGATTTGATGATCTCGTGGCTAGACTTAGGGACATTATGCCTCCTGCCTCGTCTCTAAGAAGACAATCAAATGTTGCAGCTTCTGCCTCTGCTAGTACATCTGCTACAACCATCACCTCAGGTACTCCTTATGCAGGTGCATCCCTTCATTCAACTGGACCAGTCTCTTCTTACACTTGGCATCTATGATTTGGTCACCTCCCTCTCCAGAAACTGTCGCATTTTGCCGCAAATTTCTTCGGTTTCCTCCTTCCACTGTGAAGCGACTCAGTTGGGAAATCATCATCTATTAGTATTTTCTAGTCGCCAGTGTTGGAACAATAGCTCCTTTTTAGAGTTAATCCATGTTGATATTTGAGGTCCAAGTCATGTTCCTGATCACCAGGGACACAAGTTTTATCTTGTTGCAGTAGATGATTTTTCCCGTTTGTCATGGGTCTTTCTATTGAAGAATAAATCTGAAGTAGGAGATGTGATCAAAATTTTTATCAATGAAGTGCAAAATCTTGTTTCTTCTTCTGTGAAATTTGTGAGGACCGATGATGCTTTGGAGTTTTGTACTCGTGCGCTATCCTATTTCTTCTCCTCCCGTGGTATAATACATCAAACATCATGTGCTTACACCTTTCAGCAAAATAGTGTTGCAGAGAGGAAGCATCGACATTTACTTGGCATCACTCGAACCCTTCTTATTCGGGGTCGTGCTCCACACTTGTTTTGGAGTGATGTTCTTACGGCATGTCATCTTGTGAATCACATGCCTTCGTTTGTTTTGTGTGTGCAAATTCCTTTCACTATAGCCTTCCCTGAGAAGGAGCTATTCTCTCTTCCTCCCTGTATCTTTGGATATGTTGCATTTGTTCATCAGTTGGCTCCAGGTCTTGACAAGCTCTCTCCTAGAGCTGTCAAATGTGTGTTTGTTTGGTACTCAGATTCCAAACAGGATATCGGGGCTATGATCCATTAAGCAGGAAATACTATATAAGTGTTGATGTTACATTTTTTGAGTCTGTGATGTATTTCTCTCCTTCAGGTGACAGGTTGGCTGCTTCAGAGTCTGATACTGAAATCTACATGCCACCTCCTCTGATTCAATTGTCTCTCCTACCTGTTACACCACCACCTTCACTGCCATTACCACCTCCACCACCACCACCACTACTTCCCTCGTCACAACCGCCTGTGACCATTGTTCCACCACTACCAAATTCTATGCATGTCGTCCAGTTTCTGCTCATGGTCATCGTCCGTCATCCAACAAGCCTCAGGTTTATTCTGATAACATGGTTTGTGACGACGGTTTTAGGGATATTTCTGGGCAGGAATTATTACAGGAGAAAGTTCCAGATGACCTGGATATACCCATTGTTGTTTGGAAGCGAAAGCGTACATGTGCGTCATATCCGCTTGCTTCCCATGTGTCTTTTCATTGCATGACAGGGGATTTTCATAAATTTGTAGTTGCTCTGTCTACTTTGGACATTCCACGAACTTACCTGGAGGCCTTAAAAGATAGTCATTGGCGTTTAGCTATGGAGGAAGAGATAGCTGCCTTGCAATCTCATGGTACAAGGAGTTTGGTGTTTGCCCCTCCTGATGCCTCTATTGTCAGTTGCAAGTGGGTGTTTACTGTTAAACATCATGCATATGGGAGCCTTGATCGTTACAATGCAAGATTAGTGGCACGTGGTTTTACCCAGACCTATAGTGTAGATTACTTGGACACATTCTCTCCTGTTGCTCTCCACTCCACGTTACGTGTTCTTCTTTCAGTTGCAGTGGTACATGACTTGCCCTTATTTCAGCTAGATATTAAGAATGCATTTTTGTATGGAGATCTACATGAGGTATACATGCAGCAGCCTCTGGGGTTTGCTGCTGAGGGGGAGTGTCAACATGTATGTAGACTCCATAAGGCAATATATGTTCTTAAACAAAGTCCAAAGGCATGGTTTCAGAAGCTCTCGGATATGATTGAACGGTTGGGGTTCAAGAGGTCGAATGCAGATAATTCTCTATTTGTGCAGAGAACATCTAGAGGTACAGTTGTTATCATGGTGTATGTTGATGATATAGTTGTTACACGAGATGATGTGCAGAGAATAAAGATGGCAAAAGAATTCCTGGATCGTCAATTTGTTACCAAGGATCTGGGCACCCTAAGGTATTTCTCAGGGTTAGAATTTACTAGGAATGCGCAGGGTCTTGTGATGACCCAAAGAAAATATGTAACATATATGCTTGTTGAGACGAGCATGATTGGATGTCGACCTTCTACTACTCCTATGGATCCTAGCATGAAGCTATGCGATGATGATACATATGAGGTCGATAAGAGGAGATACAGAGAGATGGTGGGAAAGCTCCTTTATGTCACTATTACCAGACCATATATCTCTTTTGTTGTGAGCCGAGTGAGCCAGTTCATAGAGCAACCTCGACAAGTACATATGGACGCTATTAACATGATATTGAGATATCTAAAATCTTCTCCAGGTGCAGAACTATTATTCAAGAAAGAAGCAATGATCTGTATCTGCGTGCGTTGATGCTAACTACGCAGGGTGTCCTAAGGATAGGAAATCTGCTTCGGGCTTTGCAGCGTTCATCAACAGTTCTCTTGTTTCTTGGAGAAGCAAGAAACAAACAGTTGTGGCTAGATTAAGTGACGAATCTGAGTACAGGGCTATGGTGCAAGCAAGTACAGAAATGATGTAGGTTCGAGCAGTGTTAAAGTAGATTTGCATATAGATGTTCCTCTACCCATGCAGTTACAATGTGATAATCTGGTTGCCCTATTCATTGCAAATAACCCTGCGTTTCATGAGAGAACAAAACATATTGAGGTAGATTGCCATTACACTAGAGATATGATTCAGTAGGTTTTGATTTCTACCTCACATGTCAGTTCGGGAGAACAAACAACAGATATCTTTACCAAGGCATTGCTCTGAGGACCATTTCAAAAGTGTTCATCCAAGCTGAGCATGATTGACATCTATGCTCCATCTTGAGGGGGAGTGTAGAGATATTTATATGTTTACGTATTCAATGTGCACTGTTTTCTTATTTTATTTTTCTTGTATCCATCATATGTAATTTACCCATAGGACTCTCTATATAAGAGGGCCTAGGGTTTCTAGAAATAACAACGCACTCATTTCTCCCAACACTCAATAAAGGTGATCATGCTTCAACTACTGCTCGTCAACCATGGCCTACTTCTGTGTGAGAAGAAGAAGCATCAGACGTTGGCAATGCACCTCATCCCGTCTTCCCACATTCTTCCCACATTCTATGTAGATGAATGCAACATCGATGGGTCTCTCCTTCGGAGAACCCTAATTGTATGTGAGAAAGGGGGGGGGGGGGGGGTGATGCCCCTTCGTTTATATTAAAAAAGAAGTAGAAGAAAAAGGGGGCATTTGAGGCCCATATGGGATGCTGCTGGAAAAAAAGAAGGCATTTGGACCCTTCAAGTGGGCCTAAATCTATAGATAAGAAAGGGACCTTCTTGAAGAAAAAGAAAGAAGAATGGGGCTGCCATTCAATTTGGCCCAATGGTCCAGTGAATTAAAAAATGAAAAAATGAGACCTGCGAAGTAAAGATTTTACCGCTCGTATTCTTCTCTCAACTTGGTCAAAGAAAACAATACAGAAAAATGAGAGAAGAAAAACTGAAAATTGTGACAGTTTATATGAAAAATAAAGATTTTGTTTTATCGCTTGTATTCTTCTCTCAACTTGGTCAATATCCTCCTTTCTGACAAGTTTGAGAGAAAAAGGAGTATTGTGTAGAGCATTCTGATCCAGACTCTACCAGTTCAAGGCACTTCGTGTTCGAGTAACCCAACCGGCGAAGAGACTCTGTTTCAGACCCTATTCTCTAGTGATTATGAAATCTAATATGACATCCTTCCGAGGTTCATATGAGAGAGAACTCACTTCGAGGTTCCTATGAGAGACCCTTCTTCAAAGATCTATATATGGACATTCCCACAACGTTTTTTGTTTGGCCCTTCAAAAAGATGGAGTAGCCTTCAGTAAATGTAGAGATATATGTTATTTTATCATTTTCTCATCTGTACCTTTTTCACATTTTCTTTTCCTGTTGGACTCTTTATGTATTTTACCCATAGGCTACTCCCCTATATAAGAGAGCCTAGGGCGCATGGAATAAATAAGTTTTCTCATTTTCCCAACATGGTATCAGAGCGACGGTCCTAGACCGGAGTTCTCGAACCAAACCCTAGCCGCCACCCTCAAGCCCTTCGCGCACTCCCGTAGTCTTCCAATATCGTAATGTCAGAAAGCAAGGCATACATCCCATCTACGGGCGCTTTCAGAGGTCCAACGCCTGTTGTGAAGATGGATGATTCAGATTATGAACTGTGGGCCATGCAGTTCATGAGTATGATGAAGTCGACCGGTAAGAAGCACATTCTTACTGAGGAAGAGCCTGCTAAGAAGACAAAGGTCAATGCCTCATGAGAGGCAGACGATGCATATGCCAAAGTTTGGCTATCCGGAACATTAGCAATTGAGATTGCTAACGATATTCTCCATCAACCCACTGCCAAAGCAATGTGGGACATTCTGGCTGCCACCTATTCACATGCAAAGAATGAGACGAAGATTCTGCAACTTCAACATGACATCTTTACAATCAAGCAGCATGGACGTCCTCTACACTCATTGTACACGTCTTTACGTGGAATGTTTGAGAAGCTTTATAGCTTCATGCCTCTCACACCCACTCCAGAACAACAAAAGACCTATCGGAATGCCACTATGGTGGCTGTTTTTCTGGCTACCCTTGATCTAGAATACAAGGCAGCACGTTCCTAGATCTTGGCGGATTCCACTATTCCTCCTATGGAGGAAGCTTTTCACAGGCTGAGTCGTATCACTGTTCCTTCGTCTACTGCAAATCAGATCGCCTCAGTCATGGCAGCCAATCGAGACCGTGGGGGTCATCATCAGTTCTGTGGTCGTGGACCTCGGGGCAGAGGAGGCCGTGCTCGGCATCATGCACTTTTTGCCACCATTCTGTATATACCGTAGACACATGCTATTCCAAACATGGGTTTCCTGCTTCTGCACGAGTAGCTGAACAGATTGAGCCTCCATCTGCTTCATCTATGGACCAACGCTTTGATGATCTTGTAGCCCGTATGAGGGGCATTATTCCTCCATCTTGTCATGTTGCATCAACGCCTACTTCTGAGAGTCACTCCGACGTTACTGCTTCTGCATCCACCAGTACATCATGTAGCACTTATACATTCACTACCAGTAGTGGATCCGATACTTTAGAGTGGATTATGGACTCTGGTGCCACGCATCATCTGTGTGGTGATCAAGGTCTGCTTATAGGATACCAACAGGTTTCTGTAAGCGGTACTGTGGTTATTGCCAATGGGACACATTCCCCGATTACTGGTCATGGGGAGATTCGATTGACACCATCTATGCATCTCAAGAAAGTGTTGCATGCGCCTGATTTTTCGATGAATTTGTTGTCCATTAACCAACTTACAAGGGATTTACATTGTCGAGCTATTTTTGATCCATCTTCTCTCATTTTTCAGGACATCCTTACGGGCAACGTGATTGGGCGTAGCTATGAGCAAGGGGGCCTCTATCATCTTAGTCGAACCCCTTATACTGGAGCCTCATCTCTACCTGTTGGATCCATCTCCCCATTATTGTGGCACCTGCGCTTTGGACATCTACCGCTTCAAAAACTACGTCATGTGTTACCCTAGGTTTCACCTCACACGTCCATCCAATGTGAGGCTTGTCAGTTGGGAAAGCACCATCGGTCTACCTTTCCCAGTCGTCAGTGTCCGAGTAGTACCTCCAAGTTCGAGTTGTTTCATGTCGATATCTGGGGTCCTAGTCGCGTTCCTGATCATCAGGGACACAAGTTTTATATAGTTATTGTATATGATTTCTCTCGTGTGTCGTGGGTCTTTTTGTTAAAGAATAAATCTGAAGCAAGGAATATTATCATCAGTTTCATCAATGAAGTTCGTAATGTTTTTTCTGCATCTGTTAAAATTGTGAGAAGTGATAATGCCCTGGAATTTTGTACTCATACTCTCTCCAATTTCTTTTCATCTCAAGGGATTATCCACCAAACATCCTGTGCCTATACTTCCCAACAAAATGGGGTTGCAGAAAGGAAACATCGTCATTTACTTGATGTCACCAGGTCGCTTCTTATACAGAGTCATGCCCCTCATTCTTTCTTGGGCGATGCTGTTCTTACGGCTTGTTATCTCATTAATCGTATACCGTCATCTGTCTTAGGTGAGAAGATTCCTTTCTCTCTTGTTTTCCCGACAAAGAATTGTTCTCGCTCACTCCTCGTGTGTTTGGCTCGGTTGCATTTGTCCATCAGTTGTCTCCTGGGATTGACAAGCTCTCTCCTAGGGCTGTCAAGTGTCTTCGTCGGGTACTCCAGAACACAGAAGGGGTACAAGTGTTATGATCCATTGCGCATGGGGTATCTTGTTAGTGCTGATGTTACCTTTTTCGAATCTGTTATTTACTTTTCATCTACAGGTGATCAGTTGGTATCCTCTGACACTACTGACGCTATATACATGCCACCACCACCATCACCTCTACCACCTCCACCGGTAACATCTCCTACACCTCCTGTCACTGCTCATGTTTCCCCATTGCCATTCCACTATACCCGTCGGTCCGCTTCTGCTCATGGTCACCGTTCATCATCTAGCTCGTCTGAGGTATGTTCTGAGAATACTATTAACATTGATGGATCTGATGATTTCCCTGAGCAGGATGTGTTACAGAGGCCAGATGAGGAGGCAAGTGATTTAGATCTACCTATTGCTCTTCGAAAGCAGAAATGCAGCTGCGCATCATATCCTACAACATCTTTTGTGTTTTTTGATTGCTTAACTGGAGAATTCAGGAACTTTGTCATTGCACTATCAGTGGTGGATATTCCACGGAATTACCAAAATGCGCTGAAGGATAGTCGATAGCGTTTAGCCATGGAAGAAGAAATGGCTGCTCTTCAGTTCAGAGGCACCTGGAGTCTTGTTACTGCACCTACTAATGTATGTACAATGAGCTGCAAGTGGGCCTTTACAGTTAAGAAGAATGCAGATGGCAGCATTGACAGATACAAGACACGCCTGGTTGCTCGTGTCTTTACACAGACATATGAGGTGGATTATCTTGATACATTCTCGTCGGTTGCTCGCCATTCCAACCTACGAATCCTCCTCTCTGTTGCGGTTACGTGTGATTGGCCACTATACCAATTAGATGTGAAGAATGCATTCTTATACGGTGACTTACAGGAGGAAGTCTACATGCAACAACCGCTTGGTTATACTTTGAGGGGAAGTATCGTAAGGTATGGAGACTTCAGAAGGCTATCTATGGCCTTAAGCAGAGCCCCAGAGCTTGGTTCCAGAAGCTCTTAGACCTGTTTGAGAAACAATGGTACAAACGTTCCAATGCAGATCATTCCTTGTTCGTACAGAAGACACCCAGAGGTATTATTGCAATTATGGTATATGTAGAAGATATCTTGATTACATGTGATGATGAACAGGGAATTCAGGGCAAAAGAAATGCTGGGTCGTGAATTTGTCACCAAGGACCTTGGAGTTCTTAGATATTTTCTGGGACTGGAATTCGCCAGAAATCCTCATGGGTTGGTAATGACCCAGAGGAAATATGTCACTGACCTGTTGAGTGAAACAGGAATGCTTGGTTGTCGACCTGCCACTACACCCATGGATCCCAGTATGAAATTATATGATGACGACACTGATGAGGTGGATAGGAGAAGATACAGAGAACTGGTGGGTAAGCTTCTCTATGTTACTATTACCAGACCCGATATCTCCTTTGCTGTGAGTCGAGTGAGCCAGTTCATGGGGCAACCACGTCAGGTACACATGGATGCTATACATATGATACTCAGGTACTTTAAGTCATCTCCAGGTGTAGGTCTGTTGTTTAAGAAAGACAAGGAGGTTGCTATCTCATCATGTGCAGATGCAGATTACGCAGGATGTCCCAAGGATAGGAAGTCCACCACTGGGTTTGCTGTGTATGTCGGAGACTCTCTAGTCTCATGGAGAAGCAAGAAGCAAATGGTTGTAGCAAGATTTAGTGCTGAGTCTGAATATAGGGCTATGGCCCAGGTTAGTACAGAAATGATGTGGGTAAAGGGACTGGATCATCTCCGGAGGGGAGGGACTCATCGATGCTGGCTGCGTTTTGTCTCCATGGCCCAACTGTGTCTACATGGTCGTGGTCTGCTTCGGACGAAGAGTACTCGGTGCTGGACCCGGAATCCGGTCTCTGCCAGCTGGTTTGCTTCATCTCTAGTTCCTCATCTCCGCCCTGGAGTTTGGAACTGGATCTTCCCGATCTTATAATCAAACAAGGCCCCTGCTGTCCCGAGGAATGGCCTGCCTAAGATGATCTGGGAATCTATCCAATTACGAGGGGTTTCCATATCTAGGACAGAAAAGTCCACCATGTATTCTTGACCCTCGACTTTGATTATAATATTCCTCAATTCTCCTCAGATCTATATATAAAAGTCCCGCTTCCTATGGCTTTGGAATGTGACAATCAGGCAGCTATATTCGTTGCAAATAATCCAGCGTTTCATGAACGAACCAAGCACATTGAGGTTGATTGTCACTTCATACTTGATATGATTCAGAAGGGATTTATTTCTACATCCCATGTTAGCTCAGGGGACCAAACTGCAGACATCTTTACCATTGCATTACTTCGAGGGCCGTTCCAGAAGTGTTCATCCAAGCCGAGCATGATTGATATCTATGTTCCACCTTGAGGGGGAGTGTAGAGATATATGCTCTTCTATCATTTTCTCGTCTGTACTTTTTTCACATTTTCTTTTCCCGTTGGATTCTTTATGTGTTTTACCCATAGGCTACACCCTTATATAAGAGAGTATGGAATAAACAAGTTTTCTCATTTTCCCAACAGTAAAGGAGACATGTTGTATACTAGAGTTCTCCGACGAGGAGACTTATTCCATTTTAAGTGACTCCGTACAGTAAAAAGCACACATTCTCTGACAAGGAGATTCAGTTCTGTTTCGGTGGCTGGCAGTTGTAGTACAAAGTACGTGTTCTTTGACCTGGAGACTTGGTTCACATGCTAACCCCTCAATTCTTCCTACTAGCACTGCATGAAAAGCGATATCCTCAACATGCAACCAGTAGAGTATGCATTGAATTGATATTGTTCGTAGTGTCTTGTATTGCGTGAGTAAGTGATTTCTTTCTATTTGTCCAAGATGAGCATTGCATGCTCTAGCTTGAGGGGGGGAGGTTAGAGTATGTGTCCATAGATGGGTAATTGGATCCCTCCAAGGTCCGATTGAGGTATCTACAAATTCAGTCCCACATCATCTGTGTTACTGGTAGGGCTATATAAGAAACCCCACACCACTTGTATTCATTGGGAGAGAAATAACAAACTATCTGACAGGGGCATTATCTCGTGGTTTCATCCATCTTCTTATGGAGTATGGTTCCACGTAATATTCCGATATTCTTATCATTTTTATTCTTTGTATCTGATTACACTTTCCACATTCTTGTTTTCTACATAGATTGTATTTTTGGAAGATCTGAAAAATTAAAAAGCTTTATTAAAACATTGAAACATTAAGCATGACTCTTGCATTGTGAATCATTATAAAAATTATAATCAAGCAAGCATAAAACATGCAGTAAAGAAAAAATAAACCCAAGAAAACCCAAGTTTATTAATGCTAATCTAAGTTGTAAGAAGAAGAATATTAGGCTAGTTGTTTCACGCTCTTTCTTTGGTGCAAGGAACTTCTATACGCCGATTATGCGTTATTTTTATCAAAATCTAGGAGAATCTGATCAAGTTCAGCATACAATGATCCGGAAATGATATTGTTTACGGTTCATGCAATTAAGATACTCATTCCCAATAGGTAGAATGAGAAATGTTGAAGACATATCTATTACCTCCCACTCATGCTTCTAGGTAAGATACAACCTTTCTCAATGAAATAGATTCCTCAACTCTTCATAGTTTCATTTTGCCAAAGAGATATCATATATATATATATATATATAGAGGAGTGATCCTATGAGAGCCAAAATTTTTGAGAGCATGCATTCTGGACCACATGATTCAACCATGAGAGAGAAGACCAAGAGAGAGAAGACAAGATCATGTGGTCCAAAATGCATGCTCTCATGCTCTCACATTTTTTTGCTCTCATAGGATCACTCCTCTATATATATATATATAAAGAGAGAGAGAGAGAGAGGAAAGGGAGCCTACTTCAAGAAGTAGGTAACCTTACCCACTTCATGTCCATTTTTGGGATTTTTTTATCTTTTTGGAAAATATCACCATGGATTTTCATAACTATATCCCTCTAATATGTCATTCAAATTTTGTCAGAAACATATACTCCTATGCCCTCCATCCAGAACGGGTTGATTACAACAAATCTAAGACCGTTAAAATTACCTGTTCTAGGTGGAGGGCATATGAGTCTCTGTTTCTGAAAAAATTTGAATGACATACTAGAGGGATATAGTTATGAAAATTCATGGTGGCATATTCCAAAAAAATAGTTTTTTTCTCCAAAATTGGATATGCAATAGGTAAGGTTCTCTCCTTTATGTGTACATATGCTAGATATTGGATTCACAAACAATGTCCACCCGACTTTACATGGTTGAACTAATTTAGAAGGTCATGGATTATATGGAGTTTTTTGTACTGAATTATAGGACCAACATATTGCGGAGTTTTTGCAACTTTTGGAGAAATTACCAGCTTATGAATGACTGTATGGCACTATGGATGATTAGTTCTAAGCTTGTGGGTGATTCAACAATGCATAGGGCCTTTAATTGACAATGGTCTTTGATCAAGGGGAATGTGTTCGACTAGTTCATGGACATATAGAGGTGGCCAATTCTGTGGCAGATCTAGATTTTTATTTGGTTTTTGACAGAAGATTGCCCGATGATTGTAAAGCGATGTGCTCGGACTTTTTTCGGGAATGGCGACATTTGTTAGTGTTGTTTGGCGAAAGAGGATAATGTAGAGCACTTATTCTTTGGTTGCTATGTTACTGGCTTAGATTGGTCTCTACCATTATTTATTTACACGAACCTTTTATAAATCATTGCCATCTTCTATTCATAGTTCAGCGAATTTTTCGAACAAAATTTATATTTTGTTTGTGCCTTTTTAAAATTTAATATCAAGTAGTTATTTCATAAATATACAATCTTCCCTCATGGCATATATTTTCCTAGTAAGGCCATTTTGTTTGTCTTTGTTGATGTTATTGGCTAATATAGCCATGCTAATTTTTTGTTTATTTTCTTTTTTATTTTTTCCTTGATCTCTATTTCTATTTATAACCTTTTGCGGTTTTATAGGTAATTGACACCTATTGGGCTCTAGGGTTTCACATTATATAAGAAATCCCATACTCGCAAATAGAATTTATTCCATTGCATTTTATTTTTCTCCCCATGGTATCAAAGTGACGATCCGAGCCAGGAGTTCGTAGCATGGCTCGAAATTTCGTCGAATTTTGGCGATATTTCATTGAAATATTGATTTTGCCAAGATGGCATCGATATGGCGAAATTCACTCAAAGTTACTACCTTTCGCCATCTCACTGTGTTAATTTAATGGCAATTTAGGTGATATGTCAGCGATACATCATTTCGCCGACTTGTTGATATGTTGACGAAGTTGGTATTTTAGGCCATAATTCGTAGCCAAACCCTGCTATCACTATCAACCCTTCTCTCTCTCTCAGCCACGTGCATTACTAGTGTCACCTGAGAAACCTCATACTTGCCATCAGATCTAGCGCGGGCCTCCCTCGTTGCAGCTAGGCCCAGCTTGGGTCTCCTTCGCCCCCTCACCCTAGGCCCCATACGAGCCTCCTTCGCGCCCCCACGTGTGTCCCCCTACCATTGCGACGTCCTTGTCGTCGTTAGGCTATGTACGAGCTCTCCTCTCTATTGTAGGACCCCATGCGTTGATTGCTGGTCATCTCTTCGCCATGTGTAAATCCCTTGTAGTCCAGGGTTGTTGATCTAACCACCCTCTGTATGCGTGAGTAGAGTATCGAGCACCTTGTTGAACTCTCTCTTTGATCGTAATGGCTACGATTCCTTCCGATACCAGGCCCCCATTTTCTACATCCTCTATGATGGCTTAGGGGACTTTTATCAAACTCAAGGGTGCATATATTTATGTGCTATGGTATAATGCCTTTAAAGTGTTCACTGATGGTCAGAGTAATATATCTATCTTGATAAAGGGACCTCTAAAGGAAATAAACAAAGATTACGAGTCCTGTCTTGGGGAAAACTATCAGGTTATGACATAGATGACCAACAATGCAAGACCTTGTGGCTATTGTACAAGGGCATATGGGATGAACTAGCGTTGATCTATTCTTAACAGACTAGGAAGTTGTGACTTGCAGACATCTACATGCGGATTTGGTCTGCTTTCAGGGAGAGCCTACCCTCGTGGAGTACTATCGACATTGCACTGGCCTCTATGAGGAACATGCCATCTTTTAGCAAGCCTGTTATACCAAACATGTGGTAGCAGGTTCCGACTGGCAAGTCTGCAGATTTCTTGCCAATCTCAATCCTTATTATCAGATCTTGAAAGACCGATTTCTCACGTATGATACACTTCCATCAATCAAGATTGTCTTTTACGTACTACATTATCTTGAGACCTTTTACTATTTATACTTAGCTGTGACAACATGCATAGAACTTTGCCTTTTTGGCACCATCTGGAAGAGGTGGCTGTTATATCTCCGGAGGTGGTTGAGGCTATGATTTAGCCATGATCGTGCATTCACACCTTGCATTCAATGCCATAGATTCAATCACCCATCTGAGAGGTGTTAAGCGAAGTTTGACAAACCAACACATGCCAATGTTACATCATCGTCTGATTATGATGGAACTATGACATAGATTCTCTCAGACAATGACCCCAGTGGACATATGGTCCAACTTTCTGCCATAGAAACTTTATGCAACTATGACAATTGGAGGATTCTGATGCTGGTATATGGTTTAGTTGGTGTTTTTCCGAACTTCACCCAATTACTAAAATGGGATGGTGAAATGAAAGCTTAGTCATATTCTGAACGTTGCCATTACCTTCCTTACTCACATGAGAGTTCTTGGAACCTATTCGAGTGATGCTACTCTCACAACCATATAACTTATCAATCATGTGCCATCTTTGGTTCTCAATGGAGTCACTTTCTTCTCTCTTCTTTACATGATGAACCATTCCCTTTGCCTTTGTCGATCTTTGTTTGTACTACTTTTGTTCACAACTTTCATGCTACTAACAAGTTGTTTGTTCGTGCCATAAAGTGTGTTTTCCTTGGGTTCTCATGATCCCCAAAAGGATACATATGTTATGTTCATGTAGGTTATCGTTTCCCAAAAATGATGGCAGAAAGGAAGCTTAGTCTTCTTCTGAACATTGCCAAGATCTTCCTTACTGACATGAGTTTCCTTAAAACATATTGGTGCGATGCTATTCTCACCACCACATACCTTATTAATCACGTGCCATCTTTGGTTCTCAATGGAGTCAATCTCTTCTCTCGTCTTTACATGATGAACCATTCCTCCTGCCTTTGCAAATCTTTAGATGTGTTGCCTTTGTTTACAACTTTCATGCTACTAAAAAGTTGTTTGCTTGTGCCATAAAGTATGTTTTCCTTGGTTTCTCATGACCCCGAAAAGGATGTAGATGTTGTAATCTTGTAGGTTATCGCTATTAGAAATCGGTTGATGTGACCTATTGACATTCCTATAGAAGTATGGAGAATAATATGTGAATGCGGATTGACTTGGTTGACAAGTTTATTCAATGTTATTTGACGAAGCAAGAAAATGCATGAAGAATGGAGGAGAATCACCGTGGTGCCTCTTTATAAGAATATAGGAGACATTTAAAATTGTTCGAATTACAGAGTTATCAAGCTGATGAATCATAATATGAAATTTGGGAATGTTTGATCGAAAGAATGGTCAGGCTAGGTCTCCAAAGTAAAGGAAAACCAATTCGGATTCATGCTAAATTACCTAATTATTGAAGCCATCCACTTGGTGTGGAGAATAATAAAGATTTATATATCCAAAAGGAATAAGCTCCATATGATTTTTATTAATTTGGAAAATGCTTATGATTCTGTCCCACGAGAAATATTGTTGAGTTTCGGAGAAGAGACAAGTAAATGTCCTATACATTAACCTTATAGAGGATATGCGTGATGAAGCTTCATCTTGTGTAAGGATTCAATATGAGAAGACTGACTATTTTGACATCAACATTGGTCTGCATCAACACTCGTCTTTACTTTGATTATGGACAAGTTGACTCGTCACATTAAGGATGTGATATCTTGTTGTATGTTATTCGCTGATGATATTGTGTTGATTGATGAGACTAGAGATGGAGTAAATAAAGAAGCTTGAGGTTTGGAGACATGCATTAGAGACTAAATGATTTCATATAAGCAGAACTTAGACTGAATATATGGAGTGCACTTTTGATGGAAGATCTAGTGAAGGAACCGAGGTGAAGATCAGTGACAATAACATTCATAAGAAATATTCCTTTAGATACTTGTGATTTATTTTGCAGCATGATGGGGAAAGAAGTTGTTACTCATAGAATAGATGTAGGTTGCCTAAAATGGAGAGGAGCCTCTGTTGTTCTATGCGATAAGAAAGTTTCCTTTCAAAATCAAAGGAAGGTTTTACATGCAGCCGTGAAACCTGCTATGCTTTTATGGATCGTAATGTTGTCATGTGAACTATAGATATGTGCAAAGAATGCTAGTAACATAAATGATAATGCTTAGATGGATGTGTGGTCATACACAAAAAGATTGTATTCGGAATGATATAGTCAAAAGGAAGTTGGTGTAGCTCTGTTAGAGGATAAGATGAGGTAAAACCGCTTAAGATGGTTTGACCATTTGCAAAGGAGACCAACTGATGCCTTAGCTAGGAGATGCGAGTTTTGGGGTGTTGAGATGGCTAAGAGAGGGCGAGGAAGGCCTAAGAATTGTTGTAATGAGACTATTCGAAGGGATCTTAGTTTTTTGAATCTAAGCCCTAGAATAATCCAAGATAGATTTGAATGGAGGCAAAGAATCCTTATAACCGACCCTACTTAATGTGGGAAACAACTACGTTGTTGTCATCGTCGTCATGAAACCCTAATATTGTATGACAATGACCACATCCTTTAATAACGATCTCCTTATTTGAAGAACTGGAGAGTTCGACTTCAACTGTCATCCATTCAACTTCCTGTTCCAGATCGCTAGCACCGGGAAATCAAACTCCAAGCCCACACGAGTAGCTCCAAAAAAACCATGTCGCAAATCAGATTCTGGTGGCGCATTCATCAGACCCTGAAGGCACATCTCTCTGCGTGAACTCCTTCATGAGAGGTCTTGCCTTCATCTGTCTGCCTAATACCGTCTTCTCCATTGCGAGAGGCCTTACGTGCATATCGTCATCAGCCTCAAACCCCGGCTCATTGGGTTCTCCCCTCATGGGGAACCCTATATGCAAAGAAAACGACACCTAGATTCGGAACGCTCAGAACCCCATCCAGGAAGAAAACTTCTCGTCTGACGCCCTCTTCTGCAAGGAATCTCTCCAAGCATTGTAGGCAATGCTCTGCTTGAACCCGCTCTACTCTTGGTTGTTGTGATGATGGGTTCTTTGGGAACCCTAGTGTGCGTAACATTACGGGGGACCCGACTTGGGGCTCTTATATATGAAGAAAAAGGGGGAGTCAGGTGGTTCCGACCCAATTGGGCTAGAAATAAAAAAAGGAAAGAAAGGAGAGGACATTCCCGCCTATTACTACTTTCAGCCTAGTAAGCCCGGTAAAGAAAAAAGAGAGGACAAGGGGTGGCATTTGGGTCCAACTGGGCTTTATTAAAATGAAGAGAGAGGAGATCCTTTTTGGGGCATAAGTTTGGCCACAACTATAAAAAAAGAGGAAGATCTTGAAAAAAATGAGATGGCCGATTTTTAAAAAAGGTAAATGTCTTTAAAGAACAAGAGAAGAAAGCTGGAAAAAAATAGAACGTCATATTTCAAAAAAAGTATGTTCTTCATTGTTTCTCCTAAATTGGTCATCCATGTTTTTATTCTGACAAGTATGGAGAAAAGAGGAGTGAGAGAGGGCACATTCTTTTATTTGAGATGTATCTTCATGGTTTTTATCAAGTCTATTATCATCTACTTGTGGCTCCTCAACAAAGGCATCCAGTGCCTATGTTTGATCTCTCTGCATTGTGTGTCAATCCCTGACATGTGACGATTGCTGCATCAGTGACTATCCCCAATCATCGGGTGGCTATCCTTGACATGAACATGGACTTCTCTACCTATGACCATCTCAGACTTCTATTGCCCATCTACAACATGAAATCGACAATCCATACCATCACGTCTTCATCGAGCATTGACTACTTCCACGCTTAGAGTGTGTAATATTTGTGTAATTTGATCTCTCCTAGATTTAATTACCCCATCTCATTTTTGTCCTACATCATCTATCTGCGGGACTCCGATCTATCGACGGGGCTTTATAAGGAATGCCACACACTTATATTCATTGAGAGATTCCAATAGAATATCCGTCATTTAGAGGACTTTTCCGTGATTTCATCTCGCTGCTCATGGAGGAAGGTTCCACGTAAAAATTCATGTGTTCTACTTTATTGTTCTTGCTTTGATTTGCTTCCACATTCATATATATACATGCTAGCTCTACCGATCCCGTGTTTGAAGACACTACATGGTATAGAAGCCTAGTGGGAAAGATGATTTATGTTACTGTCATTAGGCCATACATATCATATGTCGTGAGTAGAGCTAGCCAGTATATGAAGAAGCTGAAGGATATTGAGTATCCTTAAGCGCATCATGGAAGCGTGTTGATCGCATTGTATGCAATCGGAGCAACTAGTCGCACTAGTCGCTAGATGCGACTGAAATTAAAAATTTTCTAAAAGTAAAGATGAAACCACATGATCACGAGAACATTTCTCGGATCGTTTCATCAAACCACAAAGTATAAGGAATATCTCTTGGAGCGTGGTTGTGATCGCGAGATCCCAAACAAGAGATCCTCCTGTCTCAAGTCCGATCCACGAAGAACGCACTTGCTGGCACGATGATGAGTCGCGTTCCTCCCGCAATCCTCGATGAAGATCCAAGCGATGGATCTCCTGATTTCGTCAAACGAAATCCGTCGTCTTCCTTTAGAGTAAGCAACTCCAAAGAAGAAGGAGATCCTCGAGTCGTCGAAGGCGAAGGCAAGATACACAAAGTGGACGACCACTTGAAATTGAGAGAGAGAGGCTACACGAGAATGAGAGAGAGAGTAGTAGGTTTCTACAACTCTTAATGATGTACCATGAAAGGCTAGGCTAGCCCTCCTTTTATATTAGTTTAGGATCCAATGGATCTCAATCCATGGGACACATAGATCCAATAGCCATGCTTGGTCTATGTAATAATCAATGGCTATGATTGTTGTTGGTTAAAACCAACAATATTTATTTATATTTAAATTAAATATATGTTGCAACATTATCAACACAATTTAATTTAACATAAATAAATTTATCAAGAGATAATGTGATAACAAAAAAGGGAGGCAACAAACCATCCTAAATTATAGGGGGCGTCGCCTATGAATAAGTCATAGGTGACACCACCTTTTATTTAGGTGGTTATTTTGTCTCCTTTTATTTTATCTTGTTATCTCTATTATTGCAATAATATCCACCAAATTAATTCCAAATTAATTTGTGATAATTTCCATCATGCCATCGAAAAATATGTGAATAAATTTCACAACCCAAACTAATTTGTAAATTACATTTCCAATTAATCAATAAATGTGAATCCAATCCACATTATTAATTAATAAATGCTATTTTACATAAATTCTCTCTCTTCAATATATGTATATTATAAATCATATTTATAATACACAAATATTATGGATAGTATTATCCACATTCTCTAATCCTTGATAATTAAATCTCATTTAATTATCTCGGATAATTATTCTCACAATATGAATCTCATTCATATTATGCTTGATAATTAAATCTCATTTAATCATCAAGTCCTTCTTGCTTGGATATGTAATTCATCAAATGAATTATTCTTGAACCCCTTCAAGAATAATTTGCTTTCTCCGCAGATACTTGGAGATAAGGACAGGGCGATTGTATTATTACACGTATAGTGACTTGGATGTTGAGATTTCATCTCAAATCCAGATCTTACGAACCTCCCATAGATGCTTGATTAAATCAAGACTGCAAATCTAATCTTCTCATTGCATCTGAATCTCATTCAGACCAATGTCTAACATTTGGACTAAGATCAGATTGCTTCTCTACTGAGAGGAGTCACTGATGAACGCGGACCTACCCTTTTTAATGTGTCGGATTGACGAGTGCGTTGCAGTTGGATAGATCCGCATCGATCAAAATTAACCGCACAACTCGATGAATCGTCGAATTAAATTAACGCGTGGTTTTATGTTTATTTAGCCTGGGCAAGCCCCAGGGTCGACTCAAGGAGGCAAAGGAACAACTCGGGATCAGATTAGATGTATTAGATTGGTGTTTTCCAAGTGAGATTTTTTTGGTATTTTTTTATACAATAAAAATGCCAAATGCCAAATACGAATGAACTGGGTTAATAAGAAAATCAACAACTTAGCCAAATATAATTTTACTATGAAATTAGTCCAAATTGGCCAAATTATATTTTTCCTGTAAACCTAATCCAATGATGAATGCAAATGTATTTTTTTGGAATTTTTGAATTTACAATGCACAAATGAAAAATACCAACTTTTCTGGAGGTTTTTATGCAATTTTTCGTGCAAATGATATGCAAAAATTATGAAAAATGTACTGGAAGATAAACATGATGAAATGAAGCTACAATAATATTTTTAGAATTTTCTGACACTTAATGATTTTTTTATGAATTTTTTACTTAAAACATAGCAACTGCAGATATTTAATTCCTAATTAATCCATGAAGTTAAACTATCCAGAAATTGATTTATCTCAAATAGATATTTCAACAGGGAATACAGGAGACTTGAAATTTCTCAAAAATGTTATTCGTGGAATTAAATAAAAATCAATTATAGAGATCACTCAAGAATTTATTTTATGCAAAAGACAACTCCGAATTGGATGAAATTTGGACAGTAATTAAAGCACACTTAGATGCATTATCTACAATTTTTCACAATTTTTTTGGAGCAATAATTAGGTCTGTGCGAATTTCAGAGCTTAAATGGGTAAAATTTCACTCAATTTCAATCTTTGATTTTTGATAAAATATCTAATGCTCACAAAAATGTAAATAAATAGTTAGAAAATAAAAAATGAATTTCTCTACAACATGCTATTTTTCATTGAATAAAATGATGCAAGATGATAGTCCAAATAAATGCTCAAAGTCAGGGTGACAATGCAATTTTCACAACAGAAATAAAATAGAAAAAGGACCTTCCTTCTTGTGAGATCCCTAGCTAGGGCTTCCAAGAGATGTGGACGACAACCTTAGAGGGCAGCGACCAAGAGGCGGCAGGTCGCGGGCGGCGCACGGAGGAGATGCGGCGGTCGCGCGCCGCGCGGAGGCATTGGAGCTCGGCGAGGGGGCAGCGCGAGGAGGTTGGCGGCGACGAGGGGGCGGTACGCCTTGAGGCGCTATGGCAGCGGACGAAGGCGGTGCGCGCGAGGCGCGCTGGAGATGGGGCGGGCGAGGGCCACGACAACGCGGAGGTGGCTGGTGGCGGGCCGCACGCGGCTGGGCCAAGTTGCACCGCGGGAAGAGACGCGGAGCTGGGGGGGACGGTCGGGCCGCGCGAGGAAGAAGGCCGCTGGGGGCGGTCCTTGGTCGCGCGCGGCTGTGACGCTCGTCGAGGAGGCGGGTGGTGCGAGCAGGGACGCGCGTCAGCGCGCGGAAGTCGCCGGCGCGCGGCGTCGAGGGGCAGCGAGAACGTGCGGCTGGGCTGCCGCCGAGCCGCGGAGGGCGGACGCAGCCTGGAGGGGGCTGACGCATGGCCAAGTTGTCGGGGCAGAGGAGGCGGCCACCGACGGTGGCTGAGGGAGATGCGGCGGCGATTGCGTGTAGGCGGTGGTGGAGAGCCAGGGAGGGGGCGGCTACAGCTGCTTCTTCCCTGTGCCCCCTTTTTTTATTTTTGTGATATAAATTTTTTTGTGTTTTTTTTTTGGTTGGTTGATGCCAGAAAATAAAAATGCAGAATGAAGAGGGGTGGTGATGTTATGAATGGTGGTGTAATAATGGTGATTTGATGATGATGATTGGTGGTAATGGTGTGAGGTGAATGAATGATGTGGTGTTGGTGATGATAATAATGATGAAAAAATGTTGTGATGGAAATGCTATGATGTTTGTGATTTTGATATGAACCTTTGAAATGCAGGATACTTACCTGTGATTCGCCGAAAGTGGAGCCGCGGTGTGTGGCTTCCGTCGTGGCCTCAAGGAGATGACGGTCTCCGAAGCTTGGCAGCGGGTTTGGAGAAGCTGCTGCTACGTGGCGTGCTCCACGGATCTCACCTAAGCCTTGTCGTCGCTCGACCTACTGCGCCAAAGCTGTCACCAATGACACATCAAAGGGGGCTCGTGGCTCTCATTCTCTCAAGAACGGTGGATGAAGATGAAGAGATGAGTGGAAGAGAATATAAAGAGGAGGAGGAGGAGGTTGGAGAAGGATGGAGAGAGTGGGGTAGTGGGGAGTTCTTAAGTTGGAGTGGAAGAAAAGGAAGGGAGAAGAGGTAAAAGGGAGTAAAATAAATAATATAATAAAATAATATAGTAGGCAACGAAAAATAATTAAAATATCAATAGTAAAATAATAATAAATAGTAAATCCCAAAAAACTAAGATATATCCGAAATTAATAAAATAATAAAAAAATGGGGTGACACGTGGCGGCTACAGGAGCGGCCACATGTCGCTCCCAGAAAATTCAAAGATTAAATGTAAAGAAAATAAAAAAGAAATAACAAAAGGGATTAAATCAAAAAGTGGTCAACACAAAAGTTGCTCGTCTCGACGAGATCTACAACTTTCGTGAAGGGCCGAAAATCAAAGGAAATCATCTGTACAAAATATATTTTTGGGTGGTACCTTATAGATATAAAATACCGCCTTTTATCTTTGGTGATTTTTTTTATCATTTTTCAATAAGAGAAAAATCAAAATAAAAATAGAGAAAATATGAAAAGAATATTTACAACTTAATCTAATTTTTTGGATTTTTAATAATGAAGAAAATAAAAAGATAAAATATAGGGGTAAAACGGTCATTATGTACAATATACAAAAGGGGCCCAAAACCCAACTTTTGCATACGAGCTCCGATTTTAATGAAATTGGTCTTGTTTCGAAGGTCTATGAATGTATATTACTTTAAAAGTGAGTAGACCTAAATCGGACATTGTATGCGAGAGATATGCCCATTCAAAGGTTCATGGTCTCAAACTTGGATTCGGCTTTTATTGGTCAATTTTACAAGTTAGTATTTTTTTGATATTTTTCCTTTATTAGTGTTAGTAATATATACAGAATAGAGTTGATTTTATTGGATTTGGAGTTAGTATGAAATATATACAAATAAGGTATTTTATCTAATATACACGTGAATATTTACAAGTGAAATTGGCTTCTTATTTTATGCAAATATGAATGCTAAAATGCAGATATTATGCTTGCATGCATGAATGCTAATTATGCAGTATAAGTGGACATATGCATCTAATTACTCGGGAACAAAGCTCTATTTTTAACTTTTAGAGTGATGAATCGCAAATTCATCAACCCCCTATACTTAAACTTTGCTCGTCCCCGAGCAACTAAAATGAAATGCAAGAGTGAAATGATTTTGGGTTCCATACCAAGGTCATGAACAAAAATTGAAATGGAGCTTAACTCGACCTTTGGATTAATTGTGTGGCGGAACCTTATTGGGACCTGAACTTAAGACCTAACAGATTTCAAGTTCTACAAGTCTTCTATTCTAGATGTCTCGATAGTCAGGTCAGAACAAATCCTCAAACGCAAATTTCTGATGACTATGATTCTTACTTGTACTGTGTAAGTGAAATGTAACTCTCCACATCAGAAATGACTCGGAACCAGCCTCCTCTAACAAGGTAACTCAATAACCTGGTCCAGTAACTCTTTCCTCGAGGAGCGGGGTATTCCCTTCTAAGTTCAAGTGCGACCAACTCAAGAGGAGGGGGTAGAGAAAAGAATGGACGGTAGCCAGTGTAGCTACCTATCCCAGGATGCCTGACCAGTGTAGCCAAGTCATCCAGCTGCATTTCTTTGCTAATATACAGACTCCGACAAGCAATATTTTTTTTTGGCCTGTCTAATTTTTTTTGGAGTTCTTGCATTTTTTTTCTTTTTTTTTTGAACTATATACAAGGTGCAGCATGTACATCAGGAGTTTTTCCTCTTGAGCCAGTAGACTATCCCTCTTTTGAAGAATTATTGCAACCCACAACATCCTGTCCTTAGACTTCAACATCACCAGACTAGGTTGAGTTGCACTATCCTCCCTAGAGTAGGACGGATGTTTCCACCCGTGTGCTACTCCAAGCTAAATTTTTCTACCTCCTCACCAACTCATCAATGAAGAGCTACGTGCATTGTGCTTGTCCAAGTTAGGTCACTGTCTAAAAGAATCATGCGTGTGCACGAGATATTCTACTTAGACCAATCAAGATGACATGTGAACATAGACTTGCGGACTCAAAGAATTAAGTCACTTGACCTGAGAAATCTTAAATCCAGTTCCTATAAGGTTCCTCTGAAATTAGGTGGATTAAGGTCAAATCAAGTCCATCCTAAATATGTACTCATGACTTGGTTCAGAACCCACTAGCTTTTCACCTTGCATATGCAACATATGCAGATGAGGTGTAGATGACATGCTATGAATGAAATGCAACTCTTTTTTTTTGAAATGCAAGGATGATATGCAAGAGTAAATAAGAAGCCTTATTTTCAAGATATATTTTTTTTGGTATACAACAAATTTTATTATTTACAACAAGTTTATAATTTACACATAATATACAACACACATTTTTTTGGGTTTACATCTTATTTTACAACAAATTTACATGAGTATGTTTTACCATAATTTTACAACTTTTATACAAGTATTATACATATAGTACAGATTTTTTTTCAATTTTTACCCACCCCGTAATTACTGCATAATATATACAGAAAATACGTGAAAATACGCGAAAGTACGAGCTATGGTAAAGTATATATGTAATATATACACGCCCCCCTATACTTAGCTTGTGTTATGTCCTCAGAGCACGAAAAGCGATTAAAAAGACATAGCTCGGGCTAAGCGTAGGAGAGTTAAAATTACAAAATGTATAGAAGTCGCTCCGCGCCACTATACTTAGGCTCTGGCAGCCTAAGTGTAGAAGAAGATCAAAAAATGGGGCGGACGAGGGCAAGATGGAAAATGGATGAGTATATACATGGCGTGCATCGGTCCCCCCTATACTTAGGCTCTGGTCAGCCGAAGTATAGGAAAGGAGTGAGTATGAGAACCGATGTGATCTAGAGGTTGTACAGTGAATTGACTCGGGCCACTCTCCCTCATACTTAGGATTTGATTATCCTAAGTATAGTCATAAAATGAAATGATATGGAATCGGGGCGAGTGATTCGAATCACTGGGAAGGGAGGGAAAGAAAATATATACAAGAAAAGAGTGAGAATATACAAGGATTAAGAAGGTTTTTGACGAACCTTCTCGCGGACGCGAGGAGGTGGATAATATACATATGTGTCGTTGTCGGAATCGTCCTCAGATGAATAATGGTGAGGTGTAGGGATCGTCCAACGAGGGTCGACACACGGCTGCTTGCTTAGATAAGGCTTGAGAACAGCCGAACTGAGCTCACTCATATAAATTACCTTGTCCGGGCCAGATGAGGACTCCTCAGAAAATTTCTTCTCCGGTGTGTTGAAGGAAACTTTCTTAGTCGGTTTTCTAGAACCTGGATCATAGATAGGGAGATGAGAGCGACACGCCTTGAAAGGTTGGGGGAACACCTCGAGGAATCAATTCTCGACTTCCTCTCACTAGATAGCCGACTAGAAGAGGGAGCAACCGTGTTTTGATGTGGAGTCAATTTAGTCTTGGTTGTTTCCTTTAAAGGTCCGGGACATGGTGTGGTGCTGACCATGGGTTCCTCATCAGACGAGTCACCATGTAGATTGTAATATTCCTGAAGGGTCAGCACATGTCTCGGGAAGGTGCTAGTGGTCTCAGTCGGCTTGGCATTATTGGGCTCTTGTGTCGGATTATCAAAATGGTTAAGGCAATCAACAAAGGTCATATCCGACTTAATGATAGCTTCATCGTGAGTCCTCCTTAGAAGCTGTCCTGGTGGTGGTGCAAGCAGTTGATGAAGCGAAGATGTGGGGAGTCTCAGAACCAACGGTCGTCTGGGCAGTCAGTCTCTCAGGTGTAGCAGAGAGGTGGGACTCATCTACCTCTCGATGGTTACGACTGCCAGCGGATGTGCGGGTCACCTTAGAGTAAAGTGTATCAAAGAATGGGTGAGGTCGGAGTGCTCCCAATGCTGAAAAATCGATCTCCCAAGTCTCGCAATCTATATTGGCCTTAGCTGAGGCTAAGAACGGCTTCCCGAGAATAATCAGAGACTGGGTAAACTCTCCTCGGTGCTCGATGTCAATGATCGTGAAGTCCACCTGTAGTAGAGCACCTTGGAAAGTAACGATGACTGAAATATTTCCTCTAGACTGTTTGATGGATCGATCAACCAGCTGAACGATCTCTCTTGACTTTTTGATTGGCCTGAGTTTGAGTTTGTCAAACACAGAGGTCGGGAGGATATTTATCGGAGAGTCATCATCGATTCTTGCATGGGTAAAGATGGTGTCTTTGATTTCACATTCCACCCTAGGCAATCGCTTCACTCTACGGCTCTTGGTCTTTCTCCCCATCACCAAGGAGGTGGCCATAGACACTATGTGTCTTTCAGTCCTTGTTCTCTTAGTACCTAACCTCTTCGGCATTAATTTACTCTTTACAAATCTCTTGAGGTCGGGAAAGTGATCTTTGGCCTTTATTAAGGGAAGTTTGGAAATCAGTTCTTCATCGAGTGCTTCCTTTATGACAAGATCCAATTTTTTTAGGTCTTTTTCATTTTCAATTTTTATGTGGGTTTTTGGTTTTTCATTTTTTTTGGCATTTTTGGTGCATGAATGATCAGACTCTGGATTGGAAGGTAAATGGTTAGTAGAAGAGGGAGATAGAATGGACTCCAGCTGTACAAACGGTGTGGGTTCCCTGATGTTTGCTTTATTTTCAACCTCAAAACTACTCATCTCTTTTCTCACTTTTATACCTAGGCTGGTAGAAATTGAGTGTAATATTCCCATGACATCTCTCAACTCTTTACCAAATGATTCATTTTTCTTAATAAGTCTAGAGATGTCATCCTCCACAAAATTCTCATGACAAATCATGGGAGAGTTCTGCTCAAGTGGAGGATACTGCTGAGATATTGAGGTCTCATACTCAACATACCTAGACTCTGGCATGTAATGCTGGGTCAAGTATGGACCATCTAGATGGCAAATATTGGTCGGAGCCTCATATGATGAAACAGAGACCGATAAGTCTAGCTCATGAGTCCAATCTTGTGAATGTATAGGCTCTCCGAATGACGACTGGTTAATGGGAGCTTGATCACTAAAGTCAATCAAGTCTGGGAAATCATGAGGTACATGCCTCTTCATTCGATTTGTTCGATCGACCAAGTTATGCCCTAAGGTCAAGTCGGGATGTGTATATGTAAATTGTTGTATGGTCCCTACTTGAGGTGAAGTATGTGGGGGCATATAATTTTGCCAATCATCTGTCTCAGCAGTGGCTTGCTCTTCATTCGAGTCTTTGATTCCTGCAAGCTCTCGAGAGTAAGGACAATCAACCCAAGGTGGAAGTGGATCCGGAGTGTTAGAATATGGAGTAGGTGAGAAATGCGAAGAAGTGGAGAAATCAGTCGAAGTTCTGACTTCATAATCGGGTTGAGGTGGGACCGACCACGGGTAAGGGTCTCCCGTGGATGGCAGGGGATATATGGAAGAAGGAGAAGGTGAAGATGAACGGTATATGGTCAAAGAGGAATGACCAGAGGTCACAGGGTATGGGGACCAATATCCCGACATCTTGAAGAGGATATGTAAGTAGAATAAGGTAGAAAATACGCAGTTACGCAGGATAACACACACGGATAGACACAAAGACAAACACAAGAGCAAACCCTGAATTCACACTCAACACGGTGAAGGACCTGAAACCGAGTCTAATTAATCTTGTCAATTTTAAGTGTGATTTTTCAAGCAAGATAGCAAGGAGTTACGCGGCCTATAGGGAAGTCGGCTCAGAGCCGGATGCGTCTTCCCTGTTTAACCTGTCGTCTACCGGTCCTTCCTTTCTTCGCTCCTATCCGGAGTTGGGGACTCAAAGACCGTGCCCCTATCTACCTGCAAGCAGGCGGAGGCTGACAAAGCTAGGCCTTGTCGCGAAGTACCGCTGGTTCGCCCCTGACTACCCGCGAACAGGCGGAGGCTACTTGGTACTGGTCAGTGAATCTAAAAATATCCAACTCGTGATATTTGCTAGGATCAGTTGGCCCGTGATATGGAAGGTGGGGATTTGGGCTCTGCCTTAAGGTGTTCACACACACTCAAGTACCCTCACTCAGCCTGAAAACAAGGTCGGGGATTAGTATCCCGCAAACAGTTTTTTTTCAAATTTTATTGAATTTTTTTGGTCAATAATGTTAGCAGTCCCGGTTTTAAGTTAAGTTCTCACTTGTTAGTCCAACCACACAGCACGCCTATCGTCCAGTCCCAATTTCCGTTTAATTTAAGTGTGAAAAACAGAGGGGGAAACCGAGAAAAGCTGATGCACGAAAAATGATGATGCGTATGCTGAGTTAAGAAGACTTACAGTGATCCCGTCGCTTGTATGCAGGATGAAAAACAGAATTGAAATTTTTACACTACATGCAAATGCAGACGATAAAATCCGCTCCTAGACAGGCAGTTCTATTAGTGAGTGAAGAACATGTTGATTTGACTAGATCTGCGGTTTAGGTGCGTCTTTTAAGTGTATGTGTGGTCCTAAAAATTACGAGCACAAGCAATTCCTAGAATGGCTCGAGGAGCCGCTAGTGCAAGCCTAAGTTACAATTCAAACCACACAGCACACGAGGACACGGTTCCACTAACTTTACACGCGCGAGAATCCAAACGGGAACCGCTGTAAATGCAGACACTTTTTTTTTGTTTTTAAAGTTCTAAAATCTTTTGGACGTCCAACAGCCGACTTGATCCAAGAATCGTCGGCCTCCGATGCACTTCGAGATGCGTCGACTTCAAGAAAGTCATTCCAAGTCCATCGGACCCTCGTACAAAAAGATGCAAAAATGTCAGACAGAGATATATACAGAAATGGTCAGAAAAATAATTAAAGAAGAAATGGATAATTACAATACGGCTCGGGGGTTAGACTACCCGAGTGGTTGGAAAACGTAAACCTAACTTTCTAAAGTGATCCTAAGCCGTTTGCCTCCCCAGCAACGACGCCATTTGATGAACGCAGATCTACCCTTTTTAATATGTCGGATTGACGAGTGCATTGCAGTCGGATAGATCCGCGTCGATCAAAAGTAACCGCACAAGGTTTTATGTTTATTTAGCCTGGGCAAGCCCCAAGGTCGACTCAAGGAGGCAAAGGAACAACTCGGGATCAGATTAAATGTATTAGATTGGTGTTTTCAAGGTGAGATTTGTTTGGTATTTTTTTATACAATAAAAATGCCAAATGCCAAATACGAATGAACTAGGCTAATAAGAAAATCAACAACTTAGCCAAATATAATTTTACTATGAAATTAGTCTAAATTGGCCAAATTATATTTTTCTTGTAAACCTAATCCAATGATGAATGCAAATGTATTTTTTTTGGAATTTTAGAATTTACAATGCACAAATGAAAAATACCAACTTTTTTGGAGGTTTTTATGCATTTTTTCGTGCAAATGATATGCAAAAATTATGAAAAATGTACTGGAAGATAAACATGATGAAATGAAGCTACAATAATATTTTTAGAATTTTCTGACACTTTATGATTTTTTTATGAATTTTTTACTTAAAACAGAGCGACTGCAGGTATTTAATTCCTAATTAATCCACGAAGTTAAATTATCCAGAAATTGATTTATCTCAAATAGATATTTCAACCGGGATACAGGAGACTTGAAATTTCTCAAAAATGTTATTCATGGAATTAAATAAAAATCAATTACAGAGATCACTGAAAAATTTATTTTATGCAAACGACAACTTCGAATTGGACGAAATTTGGACAGTAATTAAAGCACACTTAGATGCATCATCTACAATTTTTCACAATTTTTTTGGAGCAATAAGTAGGTCTGTGTGAATTTCAGAGCTTAAATGGGTAAAAGTTCACTCAATTTCAATCTCTGATTTTTGATAAAATATCTAATGCTCACAAAAATGTAAATAAATAGTCAGAAAATAAAAAATGAATTTCTCTACAACATGCTATTTTTCATTGAATAAAATGATGCAAGATGATAGTCCAAATAAATGCTCAAAGTCAGGGTTGTTTTTTGCAAAACAGAAATGAAACTAACAAATTAATACATGCACAAGTGCACTTTTGAAATTAATAAAACATGCAAGGGTGACAATGCAATTTTCACAACAAAAATAAAATAGAAAAAGGACCTTCCTTCTCGTGAGATCCCTAGCTAGGGCTTCCAAGAGATGTGGACGGCAACCTTGGAGGGCTGCGACCAAGAGGCGGCAGGTCGCGGGCGGCGCACGGAGGAGATGCGGCGGTCGCGCGCCGCGCGGAGGCGTTGGAGCTCGGTGAGGGGGCGGCGCGAGGAGATTGGCGGCGACGAGGGGGCGGCGCGCCTGGAGGTGCTACGGCAGCGGACGAAGGAGGTGCGCGCGAGGCGCGCTAGAGATGGGGCGGGCGGCGGCCACGGCGACACGGAGGTGGCTGGTGGCGGGCCGCGCGCGGCTGGGCCAAGCTGCACCGCGGGAAGAGACGCGGAGCTGGGGGGGGACGGTCGGGCCGCGCGAGGAAGAAGGCCGCTGGGGGCGGTCCTTGGTCGCGCGCGGCTGTGACGCTCGTCGAGGAGGCGGCTGGTGCGAGCAGGGACGCGCGTCAGCGCGCGGAAGTCGCCGGCGCGTGGCGTCGAGGGGCAGCGAGAACGTGCGGATGGGCTGCCGCCGAGCCGTGGAGGGCGGACGCAGCCTTGAGGTGGCCGACACTTGGCCAAGTTGTCGGGGCAGAGGAGGCGGCCACCGACGGTGGCTGAGGGAGATGCGGCGGCGATTGCGTGTAGGCGGCGGTGGAGAGCCAGGGAGGGGGCGGCTACGGTTGCTTCTTCCCTGTGCCCCCTTTTTTTATTTTTGTGATATAAATTTTTTTATGTTTTTTTGGTTGGTTGATGCCAGAAAATAAAAATGCAGAATGAAGAGGGGTGGTGATGTTATGAATGGTGGTGTAATAATGGTGATTTGATGATGATGATTGGTGGTAATGGTGTGAGGTGAATGAATGATGTGGTGTTGGTGATGATAATAATGATGAAAAAAATGTTGTGATGGAAATGCTATGATGTTTGTGATTTTGATATGAATCAACAAGGGAAAAAATTATGTTAGATCAAAACAAAATGACAAGGAAAAGTTGCAGGATACTTACCTGTGATTCGCCGAAAGTGGAGCCGCGGTGTGTGGCTTCCGTCGTGGCCTCAAGGAGATGACGGTCTCCGAAGCTTGGCAGCGGGTTTGGAGAAGCTGCTGCTACGTGGCGGTGCTCCACGGATCTCACCTAAGCCTTGTTGTCGCTCGACCTACTGCGCCAAAGCTGTCACCAATGACACATCAAAGGGGGCTCGGGTCTCTCTTTCTCTCAAGAATGGTGGATGAAGATGAAGGGAGGAGTGGAAGAGAATATAAAGAGGAGGAGGTTGGAGAAGGATGGAGAGAGTGGGGTAGTGGGGAGTTATTAACTTGGAGTGGAAGAAAAGAAAGGGAGAAGAGGTAAATGGGAGTAAAATAAATAATATAATAAAATAATATAGTAGGCAACAAAAAATAATTAAAATATCAGTAGTAAAATAATAATAAGTAGTAAATCCGAAAATAATAAGATAAATCCGAAATTAATAAAATAATAAAAAAATGGGGTGACACGTGGCGGCTCCAGGAGCGGCCACATGTCGCTCCCAGAAAATTCAAAGATTAAATGTAAAGAAAATAAAAAAGAAATAACAAAAGTGATTAAATCAAAAAATGATCAACATAAAAGTTGCTCGTCTCGACGAGATCTACAACTTTTGTGAAGGGTCGAAAATCAAAGGAAATCATCTGTATAAAATGTACTTTTGGGTGGTACCTTATAGATATAAAATACCGCCTTTTATCTTTTGTGATTTTTTTATCATTTTTCAATAAGAGAAAAATCAAAATAAAAATAGAGAAAATATGAAAAGAATATTTACAACTTAATCTATTTTTTTTGGATTTTTAATAATGAAGAAAATAAAAAGATAAAATACAGGGGTAAAACGGTCATTATGTACAATATACAAAGGGGGCCTAAAACCCAAGTTTTGTATACGAGCTCCGATTTTAATGAAATTGGTCTTGTTTCGAAGGTCTTTGAATGTATATTACTTTAAAAGTGAGTAGACCTAAATCGGACATTGTATGAGAGAGATATGTGCATTCTAAGGTTCTTGGTCTCAAACTTGGATTCGGCTTTTATTGATCAATTTTACAAGTTAGCATTTTTTTGATATTTTTCCTTTATTAGTGTTAGTAATATATACAGAATAGAGTTAATTTTATTGGATTTGGAGTTAGTATGAAATATATACAAATAAGGTATTTTATCTAATATACACGTGAATATTTACAAGTGAAATTGGCTTCTTATTTTATGCAAATATGAATGCTAAAATGCAGATATTATGCTTGCATGCATGAATGCTAATTATGCAGTATAAGTGGAAATATGCATCTAATTACTCGGGAACAGAGCTCTATTTTCAACTTTTAGAGTGATGAATCGCAGATTCATCAGTCACTAAAATCCAGACCTGGTTCATCACTCCCTCGGAATGGAAGCGTCATGGATATACAATCGTTTATGATCACATCACCCTCAGGTATTCCCAGTACTTGTACATCCTGCATACTGGAAGACCTATGATCAACCCGAAGATCAAGATCAATTTTAAAGGGGTGTTTTCTTAGATACTTTGAAGTATCCACCAATATGGGTGGTATGAGGGAACACGCCACTATTATCGGCATGCTTAGGACTTGGATATATCAAGAGCTAAGGACGGTTTTGCTATTGTCAATATTGGTTATTCGTTGCTTTTTCTTATTTTTGTCGTCATCTTTTAGAATATTAAGTTTTTTCTTACTTTCATTATGTAACCTTTGTTGGGAAAAATGAACGAGATGTTTATTCCATAAGCCCTAGGCTCTCTTATATAGGAGAGTAGCCTATGGGTAAATTACATAAAGCATACAACTGAAAATAAAAATAACAGAGAGACACACAGAGACTACTATATGCGTTAACACTCCCCCTCAAGATGGAGCATCGATGTCAATCATGCTCAGCTTGGACGCACACTTCTGGAATGGGCCTCGTAGTAATGCCTTGGTGAATATATCAACAGTTTGATTCTCTGAGGCAACATGAGATGTAGCAATGAACCCCTTCTGAATCAGGTCACGTATGAAGTGACAGTCAACCTCAATATGCTTGGTTCGCTCATGGAATGTTGGGTTGTTTGCAATGAACAAGGCTGCCTGATTATCACATTCCAAGTTCATAGGAAGTGGTACATCTAGACATAGGTCTGTAAGTACAGCCTTCACCCACATCATTTCTGTGCTAGCCTGGGCCATAGCCCTATATTCGGATTCAGCACTAGATCTAGCTACCACCGTCTGTTTCTTGCTCCTCCATGAGACTACAGCATCTCCTACATAGACTGCAAACCCTGATGTGGACTTCCTGTCCTTGGGACATCCTGTACAGTCTGCATCCGCACATGCTAGGATAGAAATCCCCTTTCCCTTCTTGAATAGCAAACCTGCACCTGGAGATGATTTGAGATATCTAAGAATCATATGTATTGCATCCATATGAACCTGACGTGGTTGCTCAATGAACTGGCTCACACGACTCACTGCAAATAATATATCGGGTCTAGTGATCGTGACATACAACAGTTTGCCTACCAGTTCTCTGTATCTTCTCCTGTCCACCTCCTCTGTGTCATCATCATAGAGCTTCATGCTGGGATCCATTGGTGTCGTAGCAGGCCGACACCCAAGCATACATGTTTCACTCAACAGGTCTGTAACATATTTCCTCTGCGACATTACTAATCCATACGGATTTCTAACAAATTCCAGCCCCAGAAAATATCTAAGGACTCCAAGATCCTTAGTGACAAATTCGCTTCCCAGCTTTTCTTTCGCCTGCTTTATGCCTTGCTCATCATCTACTGTAATCAAGATGTCATCTACATAAACCATAATTGCAGTAATACCTCTAGAAGTCTTCTGTACAAACAAGGAATGATCAACATTGGAGCGTTTGTATCCTTGTTTTTCAAAGAGGTCTGAGAGCTTCTGAAACCATGCTCTGGGGCTCTGCTTAAGGCCATAGATAGCCTTATGAAGTCGGCACACCTTGGAACACTCCCCCTCAACAGCAAAACCGGGTGGCTATTGCATATAGACTTCCTCCTGCAAATCTCCATATAAGAATGCATTCTTCACATCTAATTGATACAACGACCACTCTCGATTGACTGCGACTGACAACAAGATCCGGAGAGTGGAATGACGGGTTACTGGCGAGAATGTATCAAGGTAATCCACCCCGTATGTCTGTGTAAAACCACGTGCAACAACGCGTGCCTTGTACCTGTCAATAGAACCATCTGCATTGTGCTTCACCGTAAACACCCACTTGCAGCTCACCAGGGTCACATCTGGAGGTATAGGAACTAGACTCCAAGTTCCTCTAGATTGTAGTGCCGCCATTTCTTCCTCCATTGCTAGCCGCCATCTACTGTCCTGCAGAGCATCTTGATAATTCCGTGGAATATCTACAGCTGACAGGGCCACCACAAAGTTCTTAAAATCCCCAGATAGTCGCCCAAATAACACAGAAGCAGACAAGGGATATGTAACACAACCCCTCTTCGATTTGCGTATAGCAATAGGAACATCTAAATCAGTTGTGTCCTCATCTGGCCCCTGCAACATATCCTGCTTATAAATATCATTAGATCCATCAATAGAAGTATCTTCATTACATACCATAGGCGAGCTAGGAGACGAGTCATGGCCATGAGCGGGAGGATGCCTGCGGGTATAATGGAACGGTAGTGGCGAGATGGGGATTTGTGGTGGTGGCGTGGTAGTGGTGGTGGTGACGGTGGAGGTGGTGGTGCTGGAGGTGGTGGTTTCATGAATATGGCATCGGTAGGCAGTGGAGGTAGTTGCTGATCACCTGAGGCTGAAAAATACATTACAGATTCAAAAAATGTAACATCTGCACTGACCATATACCGCCGATGCAGAGGATCAAAACACTTGTACCCCTTTTGAGTTCTGGAGTACCCAACGAAGACACACTTGACAGCCTTAGGAGAGAGCTTGTCAGTACCAGGAGACAACTGATGGACAAACGCGACTGAACCAAACATACGGGGAGTAAGAGAAAACAGATCCTTCCCTGGAAAGATAAGGGAAACGGAATCTGTTCATCCAAGACAGAGGACGGCATACGATTGATTAGGTAACATGCAGTGAGAACTGCATCACCCCAATAAGAGTAGGGAACATGACTCTGTATAAGAAGTGATCTTGTGACATCAAGTAGGTGGCAATGTTTTCTTTCAGCAATTCCATTTTGTTGAGAGGTATGAGCACAGGATGTTTGGTGAATAATCTCTTTTGAGGAGTAATATTTGGCAAGGACATGAGTGCACAATTCTAGGGCATTATCACTTCTCACAAACTTCACAGATGTGGAGAAAACATTTTGAATTTCATTCAGAAAATGGATAATAATATTGCCTGCTTCATATTTATTTTTCATCAAAAATACCCATGACACACGAGAGAAGTCATCCACGAAAACTATATAAAATCTGTCCCTGGTGATCAGGTACACGACTCGGACCCCAGACATCAATATGAAATAACTCGAACTTGGAGGTACTACTCCGACCTGGACGACTGGGAAAGGTTGACCTGTGATGCTTTCCCAACTGACACGCCTCACATTGGATAGGTGTGTGAGGAAGACCCTGGGTAACAGACGACGCAACTATTGAAGCGGTAGATGTCCAAAGCGCAGATGCCACAATAAAGGAGATTCTGGTCCAGTGGGAAGGGATGAGGTTCCAGCGAATGGAGTATGATTCAGGCGGTAGAGGCCTCCTTGCTCATAGCTACGACCAATCACGTTGCCCGTATGGATGTCCTGAAAAATAAGAGAAGATGGATCAAAAATTGCCCGACAATGTATATCCTTCATAATCTGACTAATTGACAACAAATTCATTGAAAAGTCAGGTGCATGTAGCACATTCTTGAGCTGCATAGAGGATGTCAATCTAATCTCCCCCTGACCAGTGATGGGGGAATGTGTACCATTGGCAATGACTACTGTTCGGCCTGGAGGAATCTGAGAGTATCCTGTAAGTAAACTCTGATCGCCACATAGGTGATGTGTAGCGCCCGAGTCCATAATCCACGGTAATGAATCTGATCTATTACTGGTAAATGCAAGTATGCTACCTGAAGCACTGGTCGACGCAGAGGCAGAAGCAGCAGCATCAGATTGACTCTCAGTAGTGGGTGCTGGGCCAGATGGGGGAATAATGCCCCTCAGAGGGGCAACTAGATCATCGAACCGCTGATCCAAAGTAGCAGCAAATGGAGGCTCTATCTGCTCAGCGACTCGTGCAGATGCAGGAAACCCATGCTTCGAGTAGCATGCGTCTTCATTGTGTCCAACGCGATGACAGTAAGTACATGTTGGCCGAGTGCAGCCTCCTCTTCCACGGGGTCCACGTCCACGACTCTGATGATGAAATCCGCGACCCCTGTTGGCTGCCATGGCTGAAGTATTCTGATTCGTGGCTGTGGAAGGAACTGTGATCCGACTCAGTCTATGGAAAGCTTCTTCCATGGGAGGAATAGTGGAGTCGGCCAAGATCTGGGATCATGCCGCCTCATACTCTGGATCGAGTGCAGCAAGGAACACGCCCACCATAGTCGCGTTCCTATATGTCTTCTGCTGTTCTGGCGTGGCTGTCAGGGGCATGAAGCTGTAGAGCTTCTCGAACATCCCTCTCAGTGATGTGTAGAGTGAATGTAGAGGGCGACCATTCTGCTTTATAGTGAATATATCATGCTGGAGTTGCAGAATCTTTGTCTCGTTCTTCGCCTGCGAATATGTTGCCGCTAGAATGTCCCATATAACCTTAGCCGTGGGTTGATGTAGAATGTCATTGGCAATCTCAATCGCCGATGTCCCAGAAAGCCAAACTTTGGCATATGCGTCATCAGCCTCCCACGAGGCATTGGCTCCAGTCTTCTCAGCATGCTCTGGTTCGGTAAGAATATGCTTCTTACCCGTTGACTTCATCATGCTCATGAACTGCATCGCCCACAGTTCATAGTTTGTACCGTCCATCTTGACAATGGGCGCTGGACCACGAAATGCGCCAATGGATGGGATATCCGCCTTGCTTTCTGACATACTGAAGACTGGAGCGATTGACTGAAGATGAGGTTCGTCTACAATGATATAGACGGGTTTAGTTGCACGTGTAGACCTCAAGCAACTAAACCCATGTCGATGACGATGTGCGCTTTAGGGCTTAGCGCACGCGCACGCGCACAGGGAGCACGCGCGCAGGGAGCACACGCACAGGCAGTCGCGTGCTACTGGAGAAGGCGCACGCAGTCGCTCGCACAGGCGCACACGCAGTCACACATGCGTTGTTGCGCTTGGAGAATCACGCGCACGCACAGTCGCGCGTGAAGGGCTGGTAAGGCCTTAAATGTCGGTTTCGGTCACCATTTCGGTATCGACCAAAACAGAATTTCGATGGAATTTCGGTGGAATTTCGACCGAAATTTCGGCCATTTCGGTCTTTTTTTGTACTAGGACCCCCATATTTCGGCCATTTCGGTCATTTCGGTCGAATTTCGATTTCGACTGGATATCGATATTCGACAGAAATTCGACCGAATTTCGCTGAAATTTGAGGCTATGGCTGGCGTGCGCGCACAGGCGCAGTCACGCGTGCGTGCACAGGCGCAGTCATGCGTGGAGGTGCACGCGAAGGTGCCGGCGGAGGCGCGACGGGGCTGAGACGCTGGAGAAGGCGCCGCCGATGGGAGAGAGGCTTGCGGGTGGGGTAGGGTAGGGTTAGGGTTTCGAGAACTCCGGTCTAGGACCGTCGCTCTGATACCATGTTGGCAAAAATGAAAGAGATGTTTATTCCACAAGACCTAGGCTCTCTTATATAGGAGAGTAGCCTATGGGTAAACTATATAAAGCATACAACTGAAAATAAAAATAACAGAGAGACACACAGAGACTACTATATGCGTTAACAACCTTATAATATTATTAATCATTTATTATAAATAATACTAATAATAATTTAGTAGTTGTATGTTTAATATATGATTTTTTTTATAGTTTGTTAATACAATGGTTATTTATTGTACATATAATGAATATACATGATTTTATATACCAACTTCCCTTAAACCCCAAATTTCGTAGAAACTTTATTATTTTGAAATTAATTGATTTTAATTGGTTTGCCATGATTTCTGGATTTCGCATCTTGCCTTAGGCATATGCTATTTTAGATCTTGCCGAAACAACATTAGTATCACCACTTAAAACCTTGTCTTGAGGCTCGTGTTCGGTTAACTGTTCTCAATCTACTTGAGATTCATGTTGTGGTGTCTGTTCTCAAATTTAATTAGTCGTTGCTTATGCCCCCAAAGTTGTGTTTGAAATTTGTACCTGCATACCTATATAATTTCTTATTTACATGTTGACTGCTCATAATTTGTATTTATATCCAAAATCCTAGATAGTGACCAAACTTTAAATTGCGTACCCCCGTGTTAACTTCTGTCGCACTTTGTCCATTAACATTAATTAAGTATTTAGAAAATTGTCCTTGTAAGTTAATTATATTCACGAATCATTTAATTTTAAAAATATGCTATAGCTGTAAGAGATACCATTATGACTAGGCCTTAAAATTTTGATTACTTACATGATACTCCATGGGTTTCCATGATCATGAGCTCATAAAAACCTTTTGAATTGTCTCTGAAAACCCTCCAAAAATTCTAATCAGAACCATAAACTCAACCTTGAAATCTGAATAAAAAAGCAGCCCCAGTTCCGTGAATTAAACTTCTCTTATTGTTCTGTACAGATTTCACCACATAGCAACCCATCTTAAAATACTTTTTTCCAGCGATTGGTTGGACATAATTTTGATTTCTTGGATATAGAATTCTCGCTTCCAGTTTTTCGGCCGCCAGTTTTTTGTGACGCTCCAGCTTTCGTGACTGCCAATTTTTCATGACACAGTACTTTATGGAAAATTTTAGGAGGAAATTTCAGACTTTTTCAAATGGTGACTTCGTAGTTGATATGAATGCTCTAGCTTAACGGCTGCTGTTAGAGGAAAGATAAGGTTTTGGTTTTATTTTCTACTTTATTGGACCTCATTGCAATTCTTCCCTATGCTCATCTATATAGTAGAAATTTGTTTTTTTTGACGTCTCTCTTGTCAATGGTACTACATATATATGCATTTTTTTTGAATGAATCAAGAGGAATACAAATAATGTATGTCTCTTTATTAGATATGTTATTGTTTTATACTTTTGGTTACTCTTTAACCAGTTTCATGTATGGTATTTTTTTATTAGAATGGTAGTTTGTCTTGTCTCGTAGTAGATCAATTTTGTGTCTGTTTGTCTGTTTGAAGTTGCATGTGCATGTGAATGGGGGTGAGGGCGAGATCTTCTGGATGTAATAATCTCTTTCCTCAACAGGCTGCGATTCTAAAGGAGGAGTTCAATATTGATTTGAGAGTCATGGGAATAATTGGTTCAAAGAAGATGCTCCTGAGCAATTCGTAAGTTTGTTGGGAATACATTCAGTTTTGTTAAGTTTGTCAACACTGAATCAGATCCGCATTTCATAAATGACATCTGACCATTGGAAGTTGCTCTCAGTCATGGTAATTTGCGATGAATTAGATGTTGCTAGTTTTTTTGTTCTGTATTCTGACATTCCCAAACCATAAGCTATACACTCATTATTTTCTAATCGAGTTAAAAATATGTATTGTGTTTCTTTAGTTGACCTGACTGGCACTGCTAGTGGAAATGAGAATTCTAGTTTGCAGGAAAACACAATATATTTGACTTACTCTAGACTTCTGTTATCTTCATGTTGATAAGTCAACTTCACTATGCATTTCTGCAGGCATTGGTTTGTATTCGTAGAGGTAAATTGGTCTATTTGGTATTATATCTCACTGTTTTTAAGCCCTTCTTTGTAGAGGAATTGACTTGTCCAGGTGGCGGGAGCTTCAGAAAGAAAATGCAGTGGAAGCTGACCTGGAATATTTTACTGAACATGTGCGTGGAAATGAATTCATCCCAAACTCTGTACTCGTTGATTGTACAGCTGATTCACATGTTGCAAACCATTACTACGATTGGTTATGCAAGGGAGTTCATGTTATCACACCAAACAAGAAGGCAAACTCTGGCCCACTTGATCGGGTAACAACTTGTAACTTCAATTTCTTGGTTTCTGCACCATTATGTACTCTGCATGGGTTAGGCCGTCAGTTACAAAGGCTATTTCATATTAGAGTTGCACATGGATCGGGTCAAAGGCTATTTCATATTAGGGGTCATGGACCATGGTATTCATATCTATTGTCGAAATATGCAATTTTTTTGAAAAATATGAATCAAAATCATATATTAATTTAAAAGGAAAAGAATTCAAGTAATGATTATTCGTTATTAAATGGGTGTGATACATCTGAGCATGTAGTTGATACAGTTTCATCTTTGGGATAATGTGGCTAGCCGGAACAAACAAAAGATATGATGCAAAATGGCCAAGATCAGACAAGGATGAATCACTTGAGGACACACTGTATCGTGTGGGAGGGAGACAACATTGTGTGAGATGGGTGGTTGCATTGTTATCGTTGAGAATGTAACCATAGTTATTCTTTGTATCCCCATTAAGGGCACTTCTGTACTTTTCTTTGTATGACTCTGTAGGGTTTCTAGGGTTATGTCCTATATAAGGACCCCTACACCTATGGAATAAACATGAACTTTCAGCCTCTCCACATGGTATCAGAGCAGCGGTCCTAGACCGGTGTTCTGACCTAATCCCTGCCGCAACCGCCTGCCCTTTTCTCCCCTGCGCCCACCACCCCCTACATGTGGCCCTACGTGCCGCCCGCGGCCTCCCCACGTCCTAGCAGCCTCCCTGCGCCGCACGCGACGTCGCCCCGAGGCCCTAGCGCATCCCTAGCGTTGCCAGCGGCCTCCTCCGCGTCACTCGTGGCCTCCGCAGGCCCCATCGGGTGCGTCCACTCATCTTACAAGAGATGGTAGTCTTCTCACCTCCTCACAGCCATCCTCTGTTGTAAAAACTGTTCGTGTGGCAAATGGTGCTCATTCCCCTATTACCAGTGTGGAACTGTGGATTTTTCCTCCAAACTGCGGCTAACTGATGTCCACTGTGCTCCTGACTTCCCCTATTACCAGTCTTCTGTCTGTTCATAAGCTATGCACGGAACTTAACTGTCGAGTGTTATTTGATGGCTTTTGTTGTTATTTTCAGGACATCCGGACGAGACAGATTTTTGGTGGGGGACATGAGAAGAATGGCCTATATTATCTTGATATTCCTTCCGACTCTGGTTTCGTTGGCGCGACTTCCATCTCTGCTGACCCTCGCCTCTGGCATCTTCGTCTCGGTCATTCGTCTGCAAAAGCTCTCTCCTTAATGTTCCCCGAACTATCTATGCTCAAGCCCTTTGAGTGCGAGGCATGTCAGTTCGGGAAACATCACCGAGCTTCCTTTCATGCTCGTACTGAGCCTCGTCGTTAAGTTTCTTTCTCTTTAGTTCATTGTGATGTTTGGGGACCCTGTCCGGTTCGAACCAAAGTCGCAAAAGTCGGATTAATCGGCAGTCGGACGACTAGTCGGATTTAGTCAGACTTTAATCGGCTTTGAATCATATGATTATTTTACATATGTAACTCATTTTTATACATATATTTACATAGATTTTGTACATTTTTATATTATCATAATAAAATAAAAGAAGTAATTGAATTTAAGTAAAATATTAAGCATACTATAATATGTTTGCTTACAAAAATATCAAAAGATAAAAAAATATGTTATCTCCAAAGTAAAAATTAGTCGACTAGTGTACCTAGTCGGAATTAGTAGGTACTCGATCGGCCACCCCATTGACTAGACTGGTCGGACCTACTAGTTAGGCCAGTCGGATGACGTTTACAACACTGGTTCGAACCATAAGTGGGCATAAGTATTTTGTTGTCTTCGTTGATGATTATAGCAGGTCGTCATGGGTCTATCTTTTAAAAGAACATTTCGGGATCAATAAAATTGTCAAAAATTTCTTCCACTATGTCAAAAATAATTTTTCCTCTAATATACAGACTTTCTGTTCTGATAATGCCTTGGAATTTACTCAACATGACCTTGCAGATTTCTTTGCTTCCCAAGGGACCATACATCAAACCTCCTTTCCATATACTTCTCAAAATGGGATAGTCGAACGCAAGTTCCGACATCTCCCAAATATTGCCCGCTCCCTTCTCACTCAGATGAAGGTTCCCAAGAATTACTAGGGTGACACTGTTTTAACCGCAATCCATCTTATCAATAGGGTTCCTTCTCTCAACCTAAAGGGTTTAACACCCTTCTCTATACTTCACCCGAATGAATCACCTTTTCACATGTCTCTACGAATATTTGGGTGTGTCATTTGTTCATGATTTTCACACTTCAGACAAACTTTCCCCTCGTGCTATCAAATGTGTCTTCCTTGGTTATTATCATACTCAAAAGTTTTACATGTGTTATGACCCCGTTGGACATCGATATTATATCTCTGCAGATGTAACCTTTTTTGAGCAGACCAGCTTATTCACACATCCTGTCACCGATATCCCTCTAGATCTTCCTCCTCCACCAATTGTTTATAAACGTCGCCAACAACCTTCACTACTAGATGTCCCTTTGCCCACCCCTTTTTTGCAGGATGATATGCCTTCTTCAAGAGTCCCTTGCAATTCTGTCTAAGTTGATCCAAGAGATCTTCCCATTGCCTTACGAAAATCTAAGAGGAAATGTACTTCTCATCCTATGTCTCATTTCACTTCTACTACTGGCTTATCTTGTACTGACAGACGATATGAAGATGCTCTCATGACTATTTTTACTCCGCGAGACCATCACAATGCTTTACAGGATTCAGGTTGGCGAAAGGCCATGGATGAGGAGATGGATGCTCTCCTTTCCAGGCGGACATGGGATCTTGTGCAATGTCCCAAAGGGATTCGACCCGTGGCATATAAATGGGTCTTCACAACAAAGCAGTCACCAAATGGGTCGATTGACAGGTTAAAGGCTCGTCTTCTGGCAAAAGGCTTCACACAAACATATGGGGTGGATTACTTTGAGACATTCTCACCTGTTGCTCGTATGGGGTCTATACGGACCATACTTTCTGTGGTGGCTAACAAAAACTGGCCTATTTTTCAGCTTGATGTGAAAAATACTTTTTGATATGGCGATCTTGATGAGGAAGTTTACATGATGCAACCTCCAGGTTATGAAGTCGAGGGGGAGAGTGTATGCTGACTTCACAAGGCCATTTATGGCCTAAAACAAAGCCCAAGGGCATGGTTCGAGAGACTTACTACTGAAATCAACACTCTTGGCTTCCAGAGAACAGCTTCGGACTATTCTATGTTTGTCAGAAGATGAACAACTGGTACGTTCATCCTTGCAGTCTATGTGGATGATATGGTGGTCACAGGTAGGGCTGCTAATCGAACTGAACATGTTCATATTCGATTAGAGTTCGTTCGATAATAGTTCGAAAAATGTTCATTCGTTTCTAAACGAACTGAACATAAACTTCAAATTTTAGTTCGATAGCTTAACGGACCGAACATGAACATAACATATGTTCGTTCGATAAATGTTCGAGTTCGATATATGTATATGAGTATGTATCTGTATATGTAACTTAGTATTTTTACACTTGGTAAATTTCGATGTTAAAGAAATTGTGGTGTTATATTGGGCTTTGTACCGCTTTAATTTGAACATTTTCTTATTTTTCACTATTTATCGAACCTTGTTATCGAACTCCAGTTTCGAACTTGTTCATATAAATAAGTTTTAGTTAAGTTAAATTGTTAACGAACTCTTATCGAACTGAATTCGAACGTCCGTTTTCTAAACGAACTCGAACATGTGAGATCACATGGTTACTTACCTTCCTGCAAGAACTCGGAATTTCTATTACCACTCCTATTCCGTTATATTGTGACAACAAATCTGCTATGTACATTGCCACGAATCCAGTGTTCCATGAGCGAACCAAGCATATCGAGATTGACTTCCACTTCATTCGTGATGCTGTTAAAAGTGGAAGAATTATTACTTCTCATATTGGTATTGATCTTCAGCTTGCTGACATATTCACAAAAGCCTTACTGAAGAAGCGGCTTTCATGGATTATTTCCAAGTTGGGCATGGTTGATAAGTATGCTCCAACTTGAGCGGGAGTGTTGAGAATGTAACCGTAGTTATTCTTTGTATCCCTATTAAGGGCACTTCTGTACTTTTCTTTGTATGGCTCTCTAGGGTTTCTAGGGTTTTGTCCTATATAAGGACCCCTATACCTATGGAATAAACATGAACTTTCAGCCTCTCCACAGTTATGGAGGCGATGGTGGCACTGTGTTGGAGAGGGACAACATTATGCACAAGGGGGCGGCACTGAAATGGTCTGAGTGGGAGAGGGAACTGGAAGGGAAAAAATCGAATAGGGTTTTGAACTTTACAAGTTACAACCATATTTTATTATTTTGGGGATTTAGCAGTTGGCTTTTAAGAGAGAGGAGATGATAGAACTAGTTTCCAAGTTTGATATAAAAATTTTTGATGAATGTCATTGGTGGTGGTTTTACGCATGGTTTTAAAAAACGTGAGGCAGATTGAGGCGGTTTTCCCTTGATGAGGCGAGGCGTAAGCCTCGAGGCGGTCGAGGCGTAAGCCTCGAACTATATAGGAAATATACATAAAATATTATTAAGCATAATTATATATATTTATAAAATCACGAATTTAGATATTCCCAACATATTCACCATATATGCTATGAGAATGAGAATATATAATATTCTTTGCATGATTTACTTTGAATCCTAATTCATATTATTATCCATATAAAATGCAAAGCTTATTATGACCTCCATTAATGTTGGTCGGTGAAGTTCTTGTCAATATGTAACACTTCCCTTTATGTATATAGATGAAGTAAACTTATGTGACTAACATATATTATTAACATACACAATATATAATATGTCTATGTTGTTTTATATGTGTTATATGACTAGCATATATATCAATATGTCTTGAATTCTAATCATTCGATTTGCTAATCTCAATTGAAAAACATTGTATGCCCCCTTGCGGGGGTTGCTGGGGGCAACGCCCTCGTCCCGAAACAATTTCTTTATAAGATAATGCATATTTTTAAATACAGAATAAATATATATGGCAATATAACAAACCAAGTTGTTAACAATTAATATTATACTTAAGATATCATAGAAATTAATATAAAAATATAAAATATAGGGTACCAAACATGTGCAGCCCGAGGCAGCGCCTCAAGACCGCCTCACCGCCTCGAGGACCGCCTCAGCGCCTCGAGGCGCACGCCTCACATGGGCAGCTCGAGGCGTACGCCTCAGCGCCTCGAGGCGCGTTTTTTAAAACCATGGTCTTACGGGAAATTGGGAATTGGTGCAAATAGATATTGTATGTGGATGTATGCATGTAAATATTTCTATGTATATATATTTTAACGGATTAATAGATTGGATCGGATCGGATCGGATTTTGGCTATTGATCCGATTCAATCCATATGTTAACGGATTTTGAAAATTTTCGATCCGATCCATTAGAATGATAAAATCAAACTAATTAATAACACCGGGTGGATCGGATTATGGATTTTATTCAATCCGTGTGCACCCAAGGATTGCCCAAAGATTTCTTATACTTTTGGAAGGGAAACATGATGCATTAAAAATGTTTATTATAGTGCATCGTCTTCATGCTCCTAGATCGTCAACAAGATCGGCAAGATTGACGCTTCCTCTTGCCATTATTTTCTTTAAATAGAAGTTGGATGCCGACTGATCTCAAGTAGGCCTTGTTCTTTTCAAAAAGATGGTAATCTGTCATGTATCAAACCTTTGTTGTGGACCACCTCAAGATACAGTGGTAGTAGGTTCATGATAGTAATAAACTCAGGTGAGTGAGGAGAAAACATTTCTTTCAAGGGTAAATGAGTGCTGTTTAGCTCAATATTGAGGAGATGGATGAAGATTTATCTCCAGTTAGGATTTATGTTCTTCCAATTACCTGATCATCCCACCTTGTACTTGGGGGGGGGGGTCTTGTCTATGCTAATTTTTTCTCCTATTGCAGTATCTAAAATTGAGGAAGCAACAACGAAGTTCCTACACCCATTATTTTTATGAAGCCACCGTTGGAGCTGGTCTACCAATCGTAAGCACTCTGCGAGGACTGCTTGAAACTGGAGACAGGATTTTGAGAATTGAGGGTATTTTCAGGTCAGTTGCAAGGAAATGCTCATTCTTTTTTATATCACTTGAGCTTCAACCATTATATGGTTGAGTTCGAATTGTTGTGGTGTAGGTATATTAGACCACACCGTATACACTTTTTATAATCGCCTGATCTACTATGGTTCTTGCACACTTTGCAATTGCTGTTGCAGTGGGACACTGAGCTATATCTTCAACAACTTTGTCGGTACACGATCTTTTAGTGAAGTTGTCAGTGAAGCAAAGCAAGCTGGTTTTACGGAACCTGACCCGAGAGATGATCTTTCTGGGACTGATGTCGCCAGAAAGGTGAATTTGTAGCTTGTGTCTAGTTGTTTATAATTCATTTGTTTCTTTAGTTAAAAATATTATTTATTTTATTATCAGGGCTCATAGCAATATGCTTTACACTGCATCATGCGAATTTTATGTTTTTAGATTTCCCATGTGATTTACCTTTTTTACTATTAACTGGAGAGAATTGTCTTGGTTATTAGTTCAGAAATGAATGAGACTCTCTTACGGGTGAACTCAGCTCTGCACATTCTTTATGACTACTGTCCGAATTTAGAAGGATGTTCAGGAGTATTTGGATTAAGAAATGGAAAGTAAATAGTGATTGATGTAGCATAACATATGTTCTTTGACTTTAAAATTCTCATAAACAGGTTATAATCTTAGCTCGAGAGTGCGGGTTGAAGCTGGAGCTTTCAGATATTCCTGTCCAGAGCCTTGTTCCAGAACCATTGAGAGTATGCTAATCACCAACCTTTTTCTTTAAAGCTGCATAATTTGAAAGGAAGAAGTCCTTTTATCACAATATCTAATTTTGCTTGCAAATAACTTTCAGGCTAGTGCATCTGCTGATGAATTCATGCAGGATCTTCCAAAGTACGATGTAAACTTGGCGACGGAACGGGATGATGCAGATTTTGTGAAAGAAGTTCGTTATATTAAATGCTGCTGATTTTATTTTTAATGATTTTATTATTTACCGTAATTATTACTTGCAGGTGTTGAGATATGTTGGGGTGGTGGATGTAGTTGAATCCAAAGGAACGGTGGAGTTGAGAAGATATAGAAACGATCACCCATTTGCACAACTATCTGGATCGGATAACATCATTGCCTTCACCACCACGAGGTATAGGAGTCAGCCTCTGATTGTCCGTGGACCTGGTGCTGGTGCTCAGGTCACTGCTGGTGGAATTTTCAGCGACATACTGCGCCTTGCTTCTTACCTTGGTGCCCCATCATAGGAAAAGTATATCCAAATATAGCCCTCTTAAAGAACATATACCACTAGCAATAAGCATTATGCCCCTAAATAAGTTGGTCTGATTGCCAGCACTAGCTTCGCATGTTATGCAGTTCTTTCGCGGTAATTATAGTCCATTCTGTCGTGAGGTGTTTGAGCTTCGTGTCATTTAAAAAATCTTTTATTTATTCACAATTTTGTATTTTGAAACGTCCTGTTGTTTAACTCTTCTATTTACGTTGCAGTATGCCTGTTCTACCGACTAAGGTTAGTGGGGCTTGGAGTGTAGAGGGCACAAAAAGAAATTGAATGTCTTGTCCCTTTAGGTTACTAAGAAGCCTCTCACACTATGAACGGCTTGTCTTGCTGATATCAACATGCGCAAACAAAGCCCAGGGGAAACAAATACTAAGCTCCAGACCCAAGCTAAGTCAATAGGCGTGAGGGAAATCAAAGGGAGCACAGGTGAGACTCATCATGGTTAACAGTAAATACATACAAGGTGATCGGGGTTTGAGGGACATTGAATCTCCAAGGGACTGGTGGGATTGATGCAAAAATCAATCACAATAGGAAGCAGTCTAGTTTTGATCAGATTCTTCGAAGAAATTTGTGTATGTACTTGGAGGTATGGCCTTGTACTATGTGGATTATAGTGATCATTGCATCAACAATCCCCTTTGTAATGTCGGGTTCTGAGATTTATCAGAACAAGAGTTGTGCCCTCTCTTTGTTATGGGAGCTAGTCAAAATCTTGACTTGAGTATGCCTTTCACAAGGTTGGTTGTCCTTATAAAAGACTTTCGTACCGCTTTATAGAACATGGAGAAGAGAATGCCCTTAAGGAGGACATGTTCGATGTATGTGGATTTTTGGTGCTTGGTTCTTTGCCATTTTTTAACTAGACCACATTCCTATGTACCATGTCACTCGTTGCATTAGTTGCCCACTGATGGATTCAGGCTTGTTTATCGATAGAGATGCGGTCGAAGTAGTTTTTGCACATTGCCTTTCTTTTGTTGCATGTTTTAATGCTATTTGTAGTTGTGTACAAAGAAACTTTGTAATTGCATGATTGTAGTGGAGACATGGTCAAATTGTACGTTAAGGCAACTTTCACGGCGTGGTATGCATATGGTTGACCTTATAAGGAAAGTTCAATTCAATTGTAGGGATTTTTACATCCATAACCCCTGAGTAATTTCGTAATAACATTCATAATTTTGCATAATCATGAATTACATTCAAGACCCTGAATAAATGCTCTGTTTTACACTCGTAACCTTTCGTTAGTTGAGTTTATTAACTCAACCAGATGATTAAGTTAATCTAACCTACCTGTGATCCAATGAATGGGATTAATAAAAATGAAAAAGTAAAAATAATTTTGGATGGATTTGGGATTCACAGGTGAAGATAAAGGAGGTTGGCAGTCAACTGGGGGGCTTCGACAGTGACTTACAACAATCAGGGAGCTTCCACAGAGGTTGCAAGCATCGGGGTGCAGGTGATTTGATGTAAGGTGAGCACTGAGGTTTGCTGGCAGCGAGAGGGGTTGGCGGGAGACAGAGGGAAGGGGGCCCGATGGGGGGTTGCAGGTAGCATGACGCGGGGTGGGGGCTCGTTGGGGGTTGACGGTAGCTGGAAGAGAGGGGGTCTGATGGGGAGTTGCAGGTAGCATGACGCGGGGTGGAGGGCTCGCTGGGGGTTGACGGTAGCTGGAAGAGAGGGGGTCTTATGGGAGGTTGCAGGCAGCACGGAGGGGCGCTTTGTTGGGGTTGATGAGAGCCGACAGCCAGGGTGAAGGGGCTATGATGGGGCTTGCAGGCAGCCTGGAGGTGAGGAGCTTCAATTGGGGAGGAGCATCGATTGTTGTTGACGGGTCGGGGGGAGGGGCTCCGATGGGAGTTATTAGGAGTCGGGGGAAGGGCTTTGAGGTGGTACGACAGTTGGAGGGTGGCTATAGGGGGGGCTTCGTTTACGGGGGTATGACAGTTGGAGAGCGGCTGCAGATGCGAGGGGGGGGGGGGGAGGGCTTCGTTGACGGGCTTGACGGATGCTAGGGACGAGAGGGGAAGCTTGGGAATGGATCGCTTGGAGGGGGTGGGGGGTTTCGAATTCGAACAGGGGAAGAGTCAGGGGGTTGCAGAGGTGTTCGATCGGCGATGAGTTTCGATAGTGAGCACGAAGCATGGTTCAAGCAGGAGAGAAGAACCCGATGTTGGGGGGGGGGGAGTTTGTAGAGGTGATCAGTCAGCAGGGGGATGGGTCTTCGATGCATGGTCTAGAGAAAGAAGTGGTGCTTGATAGAAGTGGTGCTTAAGGGTAATTTTGTCTTTTAAATGGATACTGTCAAATATAACAGGTATTCAAGTGGAACATAACAGGTTATGCCATGTAAGAGTTAAGCATTACTTGGGGTTTCTCATGTTATTCATGATTATACAGGTTATGATTGAATTGTGAAATTACTCAGGGTTATAGGTGTAAAAATCCCTTGTATTGATTTGGAGATGGCACGTGGTATGACAATCTTAATATTGTGTGTCGAGAATTGATGGATCAATTTTCTTCACGAGGTGTATGTAATTATTAAGGTTAGCTACTCTGCATTTAGGATTCTCAACCTCTGCAGAAGTTTATATGGCTCTACCTTGAGATTCGTAGTACCTCAAATATATTGGAAGTGCATTAATTTAAGGTTGAGATACTTAGTGTAGAGGACATACAACCTTTGTCAAAGTCTACACCCTTGGTCTTGAGGAGAGAAGATTCATTAGCTCTAGTGGGTTTAGACTAGGATGTTAGATCTTAATTTATGAGTTCCTAGTCTTTTAATCTCGTTGCTTCATCCATCGCACCTCGATACTATAAGTAGTTGATGACTTGTGAGAGTGACCTAAGCTGCAGTTCTCGATTAGGGCTTGTTGGGAATAGACACTTCAACACTCAGGGTTCGTGTGGTTGCAGGGTTGGGCAGGGTTGGGATGGGTTGGGTGAATAGTAAACTGTGAGGAGGGTGTACCCCTGTGAATAGTACCCAAACCAACTTGATCCTGCCCAACCCTGCAACCAAACGAACCCTCAAAGTCCATAGCCTCATCTCTTGGAACTTGACGAGGTGGCTATTCAATGCCAATTATAGATGGCCTAGTCTCATACTTTAGTTGAATTCTTCAAACCTTGAGGAACTTGATAACTCTTATCTCTATAGTGGACTAGTGTTTCCAGTCCAGATATGAGCCTTTCGCTAGGGGCTTTGAATCGATTAGATCCTTATGAGTGCTCTATTAAGGCACATGATTTCCCGTCTTGGTGCCCAGCTCAAGACCATTGTCAGGACGAGGATTTTAGGGGTCATGAGTCCCTTTTCTAGGGGCTTAGTGTCGTCCATTCTTGACAAAGACTCCTTGAATCAAATATTTGGTTGGGCTCATCTATGTACCTTGCTTTTTAACCAGAGGCATACGTTCATCTTGCAAGGTAATTTAAATCCTTATGATTGTATCCACTTGCTAGTCTTGCCCATGCCAAATGAGGAGTGCTTATGATCGCTAGACTCATGGAACAATAAGTTCTTAAGTAGTAGGCTTACAATCAATAGATCCTTGTGGCTATGTATGAAACACTCCGTCGATGTTTTTTTGCTCAAGAAACTATATTTACACTAGGCACAAGTAGGGGATGTCAATCTGATTCTATCCATTGGTTATGCGACTCGAACTTGCCTCATTTAAGGATCAAAACCTTGTCCCATTTATTTTTGGACATGGTTGGGTTTTAAATTTACTACCAATATAGGTATGGGTATGAGTATTATCTTGGGATTGTCTTGTGTGTACTTGAACTTACCCCAATTCCGAATTAAATATAAATATAAATATTAACAATTGTTTTGCATATTACTCAAACTCATCAAATCCATTGCATATTTAATAGATATCTATAAATATCCAACTCAATTATCTTATCTCCATCTGTTCCTTAATATTGAACTAACTTTTTGTATTCTCAATAAATAAAAGTTATCAACTAAAAAGAGTTAAATATCTAATGTGTACTCCTTAACATCGTCTCCTACTCATTATGCATCTATGTGTGGTGCCATATTATATGAAATCCCTCTTTTTAATCTATATGTGACCTCTTATGCACATCTATGAATGGCTTAATATTTTATTTTGTCGAATATGTAGGTATCCAATGAGTGTTCTGGTATCGGTCGTGTATGAGTACCTGTTAGAAATTATTCATTTAATAAATGGGCAAATTTCTCATTTTATAAATGGGTAGGGGTTTGGGATATTGATACCCGACATGCTGACATCCCTAGGCATAAGGAAAAAGTACTTTCCCTATTACCTTGTGGAACTCTCCCACTTCTCAAATTATGATTCACTACACCTTTGATTTAAGAGTTCTAGTATTTAACATTTACAATACTTTGCAACCATCAATATTTATGGCCCTACGAACCCGATTGAGAAAGCCTACTTCATTTATGATCTCCACAAACAATGTAAAACTCACGAGAATGTCGTGCTTTTTTTGGTGATTTTAATGTTGCATCCCTTTCATATGATAGATCGATCGAGATGTTTAATGAACTGTTTGTGTGATGCCTTGACCGTTGGATTGCCACTTTCGACCTACGGGACTTGAACGGATTGTAGGGATCCGTCTTGGGAAGGGTGTACTGTTGCCCCTTCATGGAATCGTTGTTAACCTTGAACGAAGGGTCCGTCAAATGCAACTGGGACAACCATGATAGGCCTCCTCCGTATCTTTTCAGATCACAATCGTTGCTTCTTTTTTGCAACAACTACGGAATATCTCATACATCGTTCAAATATGAATATATTGGGCAGAAGTATGATACCTTTAACGACTTCATACAATCCATTGGACCTCAATAATGCATCTCTTCCCTCCACACAGAAATAGACCAAATTGAGGATCAAAGAATGAAGGCAAAATTAACAAGAGGCTTGATTATCTGGGAAACAAAGCTCTTTCTCTTTACTGCAATATTAAACATTTGCACAATCATTCGGCACGTGTAAATTACTCCATTTGCATACTAATTGTATATTAGTATACTAATTTTATCATCATTATGATGATAACAAATCTTTACGAGTACATATAACTATGCAGACTTTATGGCAAAATCATTTCAAGTAAAATATCTCAAATATGTGTGTGTGCGCGCGCGCCACATTGATCGATCAACTTTCCTGATATAATTAATCAGCTGCCTTTGACTGATAAACTTAACCGACCTGATCGACCATCACTGATCGATCAACCCACTTGATCTGATCGATCATCTTTGATTTATCAGTTGCCTTTTATGATCGATCACAATTTGAATTCAACCTCCTAACGACTATATTATGATCTACATGATTGATCAACTTGAGAAACTTGGTTTTTGACCCATGTTTTGGGAAAAATCTTGCTGTGTGATCCAAAGCACCTGCAAACAGTTGACTTGTCTATGGGGAAATAACTTGAGATAGTAGAATAGATGAATGACTCGGTCAATTGGGAAATCTCGAGTCAGGTGACTCAGGTTGTGGTTTTTACCCGTGAGATTTCCGCATTAAAATACTTCTCATGTGGTTGTTGTTATTTTGTGAATTGATTGCTTATATCTATGATGGTTATTATATGTGTTATATATTTGTTGTCCATAACCATTTATTTAACGATCCGGAATAACTCACCTTTGGTATCAGAGTCTGGTTTGTGTAGATGAAGTAACTGAGACCCACGCTATGGATGTTGTCACTAACACCAACAAAGGACAATCCATGTAAGACCTCAATTGTTTGATGGTACAAACTTTTCTTATTGGAGGATATGCATGCAGATTCATTTCGAAAGCGTGGGATACAAGATGTGGGACGTAATCAAGAGTAAATATAAAATACCCAAGAGAACCATCACCACCAACAAGGAGAAGAAGCCATCAATAAACAACTCCAAGGCGATGAACAATTTATTTTGCGGACTTAGAATGGAAGAATTTAACAGAGTATCCGTGTACAAATACACCTACGAAATCAAGAACAGACTCACCATTACATATAAAGATACGTCAAAGTTGTAAGGAAGTAGAATCAATCTATTACAACAAAGATATGAGTTTTTCAGGATGAAGAAGGAGAAAGTATGAGGGAGATGTATACTAGTTTCACGAAAATTGTGAACTCACTCCAAAATTTTGATATGGAGATAAAGTAAGAAGTACCCGTTAAGAAGCTCCTTAGATTGCTTACTACACAGTAGAGGAGCACACCCATGGTGATCAAGGAAGCAAACGACCCTGATACACTTCCTTTGGATGAGGCAATCAGAAAGCTCCTCACCTACGAAGTTATAAGAAGGAACAAAAAATAGAAACAACCATGTTATTAAACAATCTAGCAAAAAGGAAGTATGATACTTTGCATCGTGAAAATACGAAAAATAGCAAAGAAGTTGCAATTTTAAAGAGACGTCATCGCCTGAACTTACAAGTTTAGCACAACAAATTGTACACTACAAAAAATGCATGATTAAAAAATAGTTTTTCATAATTGTTTTGCATATTACAAAGAATATACGGAAGAGATAAGGGTTAAGCATGAGATTCTAAATGAAGAAACCTCTCGAATCACGTCCATCTGCAGAGCATAGCTTCCTAGGAAGTTCGATGTTGACTTCTTGAAGCTGCTTACGTAAGTATGAGATCAAGATGATATCAAACTCCTGATTTCGCCGCAGGAAATCAATCCCCCCTTCACTCACACACGAGAAGCACTGAGGTGAAAATGATCTCGTAGATGAATATGATTTTGTTGGAGAAGAGAGTAGACATGTATGAGAATTCCAAATCCTCAACTCTTTTATTTAACTCTTAAGGTAGTAGAACTTTGGTGGAATGAAGCATACTCTTGGAGAAATGTTATGCCCTCTTTATTATACAACATGAGGGGATGTCATGGTATATCAAAGGCAAGGATTAAATCCTTGTCCTTCAAGAAACGGGACTTGATTGATCTCTTTAATTATCATCTAAAATAAAGCAATGAAATAAATAAAAAATGGAGAGCCTAATCTCTTTAGGACTCTCATGGTGGACGTCTATGCTTCTCCAATCATAGACATCCACCTTGTCCTAATTCTTCTGAAGTTATTGTTTTTATTATCTTCATGATAATATAATTATCATTATTGATCATTTATGAGATAACCCTATAATTTATGAATCTTATTCATAAATTCAAAAGAAAAAAATGAAGATTCAATTTCCATTTAAATTCCGACATGAATCACATTCACATAAGAGCGTTCAAATAATCATATAAGTTAACTTTATATAAATATCAATTATTATGAATCATTATTCATATTAATTAATAAATTATATTTGTTTCATATTAAAAATATCCTTATTGAAATTTAATTATAATAATAACAACAATCAGTGTCTCAATTTTGACATCACATAGCACGAGTCCTAATCCAATCAAGACTTATGAGATACAAATGCAGATATTTGGAGATAATGTCAGGGAGAGCATAGTATCCACATATAGTAACTTGAACATTTAAGGATTTATATCACTTTTGGAGCAATACGTCACTTAAAAATATTGAGCTTGAGTTGAAATGATTCACACTCTAAGTGAGCTCAACAAAACACATTACACTCTCCATGAGCTCAATACACGAGCACATTGATGAAATTAGCTTCTTACTCCATTTCTAATCATAATCCAAATCATTTGGAGCTTATACATGAGCTTGAGGAATGAGTTTATCTCCATTTCTATTACTATTTCTCTTTCTAACATTTGAACATTGAAATTGGAATTGAACTTAATCTAATTAATTCTCATATCATTAAGATAAGAATTGAATTCACTAAAACTCATCCAATTTCATCACTCCTTCGAAATGGAATTATCATGTTAGATGATCTATTAAGATAGATTAAACTTAGAACATTCCCAACACTCATTCATCCATCATACTATAAGATTATGACATAATCGAAGTTTAAACCCTAGTTTTATTGTCTTCTTTGGGACATGTCAATAGATTTATCATTTGATAATTGGACGACGATATTAATCAATACTTCCCGAAATCATATATTAATATCTTGAATTCGTATTTTATTTCATAAAGAATACAACCATGCAAGGAAAACTTTATGACCCCAAAATATCTCATGAGTGAGCTCTATCTCCCGGTTCTTATGACCATGCAAGGAAAACTTTATGACACTGAACTTTTATGAACATGCATGTTTCCTTTGATAGATCATACTTTTCATATATCCTCATATGTCCACCAACTCGGTTATATGTGGACCTTGGTTAGGTCTTTAACCTAATGGTCTAACTAATGTGCCCATTCATGCATATAAATGTATATGTCTATGATCAAAGGATGTGCACATGATCATGATAATTACGATTCATATTTTAGTTTACGTCGAACTCATCAACTCAACTTTTTGGCTTGACTATCCCGACACTTCTGAATCACTATTCCTATGTAGAGGATCTACATCAAAAAGTCAGTTGGAAATCAATCTATAGAGAAAGATTGCTTCTCTTTCTTATATAAGAGATCATTATTGAATATCACATGTTAATGTCAGTATAATCCACCCAACTATATTATATTCAATATGACTGGAGATGTAATTTTGATGCATTAAAAGTGTGTTTTTGTGTGTCATTGTGTACACATGCGAAAATCAAGATGTTTAGATAATTTTCATTCAACTGCATGCCCATAGATATCAAATAAGCATAGGAAAAGTAGAGAACCGATCCATAATTATGAATCTTTATTTTATTTACAATGGCATTTTTTTGATTTTTTTGAACCAAACTAAATCCTAATTTTCTTTCTATTTTGAATCCCTAAAATGTGTCGAAACCACTATCGCTAAGTTTTAGACATCTTAAGGATCACATATGAATTTTCTAGGATTTCTTTGCCATTTTTGGTGATTTTTGGAAGTATCAGGGGCATTTGTGTAATTTTCCAAAAATTTAGGACTTGAATGCAAATAAATAAAAATTAAAGGGCTCGATTGTAAATAAGTAAAAATAGTAGATAGAATAGAAATTTGCTAATAATAAATACTTAATGGGAAAATTGTAGGAAAAGAAATAAACTTAACAAAATTGCAAATCGGTACTTGGAAGACTGAAACATAATTTTAGAAAGTTAAATAAAGAAACCATAAATGTCACATAATATAATAATAAAAAATGGAAATTGCGTAAATAAAATAAAATTTTTATGAAATTACAATTAGGTCCAAAATTTTAGAACTAAAGAAAAATAAAAAATTACGAACGGGTTGGGACCCCTTCTTCTTCCTAATAGTGGTGTTGGAGGCTAAGGAGGCCGAGGGCAGCGTTAGGCGCGGGTGGCGGCATCATCTAGCGGTGACGACGAGTAGTGACGATAGGCGGAGATGGTGATATGACGAGTGGCGATGATCGAGCAAGAAGGAGGGTCCTTGGTGGTGGTTGACGGCCTCTCCTCCAATGGGTTTCGATGGTTGTGGAAGATCATGGATCAAGATCCCTTTCTCTCAACCCCACCCTCCCCTATTGTAGGCGTGATCGAGGTAGGGGCGGCGATTGATAGTAGCCGTTGCGATGACCGTTGATGCGAGGGAGGCGATGAGGGACCACATCGGTTGACGAAGAGGAAGGGGTGGCGACGTGGGTTGCGCGTAAAAGGAGAGGGGGATGATGTCAACGTGACATCATCCACCCTTTTTTATTTTTTCTTTTTTTGAGTTGCTAATGTCCTGCTGATGTTAGCTATTTTGTCGGGTAGTGGATTTTTATTGTAAATGAAGAGGGCGGGATTGGAGAGCCCTTGGGCCTTATCTATTCTAGAACTGAAATAAATAAATAAATAAATTTGTTAGAGACTTTAACATGATCTTGGAGCCCATGTTTTTAAAATAATAATGATGATGATGGAATACTTTTAAATTTATTTTTAATTTCTTTTATATTGGATAATATGCAAATTTTTGGATGATTTGGAATGCAACGAACATGAAAATCATGAAATGGAAATTAAACAATAAATCAAGAAAAATGCAAGTAATTATGCATGATTTTTGCTAAATAAAGAGTATAAAAGCATGATAATGTAGATTAATCATACCTCCACACTCAACTTTTGCTAGTCTCGAGCAAAATGATGATATGGAAAAAGAAAGAGAAAACAATTAAAGATCAGAGAGGGCTTGCAGCAAACACACCCACAAAGTCATAATATTTTAAGCCAAGTCAGAACAAATAAGAAATAAAGACTTAGTCAACATTTAGATTAATAATGTGTTCAGAATCCTTTGATTCTCGAGTATTCAGTTCAACAATCCTCAAGTTCTATTAATTCTAGTCAGCTCCATCCTTAGGTCAAGTCAGATCATCTTGATCAACATATATTCTCTTTAACCTTGAGTTGAATTTGAAATGTGTTTGAAAGTTATACCTCCTCAACTTGCACGACAAGTATACCATACAACCTTAAGTAGGGTATTAGGAGATTCACAAAATCTAAAGCCTCTATTTTCTCGAAGTCTAGGCTTATTCTCATTTCACTTGAATCTAGTAGCAAAAGAAAACATGTCCAAATTGTAGAGAACTTGGATTTTCAGGGGCTTTCCGTAGACCTCTTTGGCATGTTGCTCTTTTTTTTCAGAGCATAATCCTGGGCCTCTTTGACTTCTTTCGAATTGGTAGCAACGTTGGTCTGCTACTTGGCTTATTTGGTAGAGCTAGATTATTACAGTAGATTTTTCTTTGGTAGATCTTTGCTTTGCATTTGTATTTTTGGAACAAGCTCTTATTGTGCCTTCTTTTTGATAGAATTTCGTGGCTTTGGGTATTAAGAGTGTACATATATAAAATTTGACTTTCAGATGCATGTATAAGGCAAGTTTTCCGACATACCCTAACTTATAGAAAATAATGGTTCCTAAACTTAGATCATTGAATTTCGCTTACCCGAGATTCATAGTCACTCCCTTCCCTTGCTAGAGACTAAAACAGTCCCTTGTACACACAAACTAATTTGAACTAAGGTGTAATGTGTGAATTTTTCAATAACCATTCAAGACTAAAAGAGTGTTATAGCTATCAAGATGATCTATTTAGACACGGATTTTTTCATCGCATAAAATTAGCAGGACTCAAGGAATTAAGTTTAAAATAGACCTAAAGAAGCTAAATACTCAATCCTAAAGAAATCCTTTGAAATTAAGGAGATTAAGGTCTTCTTAATCTAAGTTCGAAACTTGTAAACTAGACTAAAAGCCCAAAAAAGTTTGGAAAAAGGGGAACTATTTTTGGATTTTTTGAAAAATTTGGTAATTTTGTTTTAAAGATTTTTTTTCAATTTTTTCAATTTTTATGGGATTTTGGTATACGCAAATATTTTTTGATTTTTTTTTCAAAACATGCAAAATTAATGCAATTTTTTTAAAAAAATATGGAAAAAAGTTGAACAAAAAAGGAAAGTTTTTTTGGGTTTTTAAACACATGAAATGAAATGTATTTTTTTAAAAAATGATAAAATAAAATTGAATGCATGAAATGCAATGCACCCCATGGTTGGAAAGAGCCATGTCCCTATGATGATAAGAAAATAAGAAAAATAGGACAAGATGAATGGAGATGGTGCAAGATGAAATAAACGAATGATACTTTTTTAATTGATTTTTTGTAGGATTTCCCCATATTTATGTTTAACTACAAGAAAGAAAGATGGAAAGATTGCAAGAGAAATACTTGAAAGATAAATGTGGGAGGAATCCCACATTGTGTGTTGGTTTTAACACCCCCAGCCGGGCTCTTGGGTTAGGAATAACCAATGTTTTGAGTGTGGTCAAAATCCATGTTTATAAAATTGCGGTGAGGCTAGTGGTTGGTGTAAAGCCTTGAACTTGGAATATCTCGGATCCTATATAATAAGATCTGCTTGTCAAGAGAAAACCAATGAAGTTTGTTTCGTGTGAATCGGACTTCGTTTCGAATTGTTATGATTTTCAGAAGAAAGAGAAGGAAGGAAGGCTAAGATGTCATTAACCCATAATGACTATCATTAAGACTAATTAAACATGATTAAAGAAACTAATGATGGATTGAAAATCGCTAATGATCATTAGCAATACTAATCAATAGTTAGCAAAAGATAAGTGTAAACCGCGAAAGTTAAATCGCGATTAGTGAAAGTTAATCACGATTAGTGTTAATTAAGCATCATTAGCGAATCTAGAATCCTCTAGAATGTTCTAACTTAAGCCCCAAGTTTGGGATAAGTTTTGGCTAAAACCATGGGCCAAAACCATGGACCGCTAAACCATGGTTAAGGTCTAAACCATGGTTTTCTAATCATGGTTAGTGGTTTTCGGGAGCTATAAATAGACCCCCCTACCCATTCATTCTCTACGACTTCCACTACCACCACCACCCCAAGGGCAAGGGTCGAGAGGTCGGGAGGAGGAGTGGGAGGCGAGGAAGGAGCGCTAGCGAAGCGCTATCGGGAAAATGAGGAGGAGAAAGGTATGATCCTCTCTTAGTTTGCTTCATAAGCTAGGTTTTCAATTCATCCTCTTGTTCTTCCAAGTTTTGTTTGATTCATCTTTCTTTCCGATTCATTTTCCTGTTGTGGTTCGAGAAGAAATATGTGTAATACCTACTTAGGTGTGCGCGGCTATGCACGTCAGTGACCCTGTGATTCGTCACATGTTCACTCACCTAAGATGCATGATGTCTACTGATTCTTCATCTCTTGTTGTTTGAGTATATTCTTTCAGTTTCGTTGTTATTTTTCTCTCGATTGATTTTATAGAGGAAACTCTTTTCATTTTTATTTTGAAATATGTCCCGATATAAGGGGAAACTTTGCCGAAATTTTCCGAGAAATATGTCCCAATATAAGGGGAAACTCTGCCGAAATTTTCCAAGAAATATGTCCCGATATAAGGGGAAACTCTGCCGAAATTTTATGAGAAAACATGTTCTTGGTGTTCTTTGTATTCTTCTCGTTCTTCGTTCGTTCTTCGCGTTCTTGACACGTTCGTAGCATTTTTGATATGAAAATGAAATTTGATTTTTTTCAAGAGCCTTAAAATAGCCTTTCTAAAAATGAAACACGATAAAGACTTGCATACATGAGAGAGAGCTCGATTAGGTAACGAAATCCTTCCTTTTGCTGTTGGGTTTTCAAACGAGATTATTGAAATTCTTTATTTTATGTTCTGTGCTACAAAGAATTCTAATTTTGGTTGTTTTTGAAAAAGTCTGAACAATTGCTTTATGATTCCAACTAAAATATGGTTTAAGTATCAAATCGATGCGGTGGCTTTGAAAGTTAGGGTTTGAGAGTTAAAATAGGCATAAATACGAGTATATATGCATATGAATAATATATATGTGTGTCTATACTAATTATTACTACGCAAATCAAAGACTTAACGAAAGAATTACATCATGGGAATTGATGTGGTTTGAGTTGGATCCTGAAACGGATTGTGTGTGTCACGTTAAGGATGACTGGGAGTAGAACTACAGGTCGGGCATGCAACCTGTAGGTTTGTCGGAAGGAACCCGTATTGGCGTTTCCCTACCTAGGTGGCACACGATTGTCCTATTATGATAAGTGCGTACAAAATGGATGTTTTGCAATGCGTGGTACCGGGAGCCAATATCTTCGGGTTGAACGACGGAAATGTGATCGTGCCATGTGGCGGTACGGGTGGTTCAGTAGCGGATGGGTCACGATAACATATATTTAAAGCCGCTAGGTTATATGATTGAATGTTAGCCTGAGGTTTTAAGAAACTAAGTCCTCGAGGACGGTGTGCTCATTTGTTTTTCCAGGCTGAGGGTTGAGACCTTGTTTAATAAAAGAAAATTATTAGGATAGTATTGGAGGATTGGTTGAGGCGACGTGCGGCGGCATAAGCTTACCAAGATCAATGCAATCTCCAATCCTGAAGTGTCTACAGCTTCGGAGTCCTTACAGTGGTGAGGTAATTCCCCTGGACTAATCGCTGACGTGGAATAGAAATGAATAGGACTTAAATTAACAAGAAGGAATGAAACCTTTTGTGATAACAAGTTTTGCAAAATTACACAATTTGTTTGTTTTTCTCTTCTTCGTTACTTAGCATTCGCTAATTTTTATCCTATGATTTGTGGAAAACCCAACAGGTGTCGGTGAGCCAACGCAAGGACTTTAAAAATTCATCCAGCTTACATACTAGATATCTAGCCAGCCACAATAGCTTTACTTTTTAAGGTAGTTAGTAATCTTTTGTATATTTTCCTTTCAAGCTGATGTACATGTAAATGGTTATAGTTAGATAGTGTATCATCTGAACTTTATTTTGTGAATGGACAAGTGTTGAAATACTTTCTTCTGAGTATTTTTATTTGCAGTCTTTTTCTGAATGTTAGCTGTGATTACTGAATAAATTATTGTTGAGTAACCAGATCCGGATATGGGAGGATCCGACGGCTTGGGAATCGGGGTCGCAACAGATTGGTATCAGAGCCCGATTACTCCATTAATTTATTTAGTAATTAATAACTATGAACGGTATTCAAAAATTAAGGTTGCATTAAGATCCTTTGATCTTAATAATTGACTGCCGTACCATTCACAAGTTATTGTCCCTTATGTACAACATGCTAAGACATATAGGATCTGACCTTTGACCTTGACTCATCCCAGGATCATGGCAGATCAAGATGTGTCTAGGAAATTAGTGGCTATGATGGCAATGCTCCAAGACATGGGGCAAAGGCAACAAGCATTGGAGGAGAGGCTCAATGCACAAGCTGTGAGACTCGAGGCATCTAAGCCTGTGGATGCTAGGATTAGAGGTTTTGTCCATCTTTCTGAGGAAGAATCAAGTTATCTTCCTTCAACTAAGTCTGCTCCTACCCTAGCTGAAGGATCAATGGAGAAGGCCCTTCTTAGACACCAAACACTACTAGATAATTACCGAAAGGGAAGGATTCCTCGATTTAAAGGCATAGAGACACCTGTTGAGGCAGAGCTATGGCTTGATGACGTCAGCTGGATATTAAGAATAATACACACACCAACAGATACTTGGGTGCACTTTGTTGATTACTCCTTAGCAGACTTTGCAAGACGATGGTGGAGAGCCATTTCCAATAAATTAACAGATCCTGTTCCATGGGATGTTTTTGAAGAGAGGTTCCGAGCCCACTTCCGTCCCTCCCATTGGGAAGAATTGAAGAGAAGGGAGTTAGATTCTTTGACCCAAGGATCCAAGAATATACGAGATTATCATATTCACTTTACAGAGCTACTACATTACTCCCTAGATTTAGAAGCTTTACCACAAGAGTGTCTTACCAAATTTGTTAGCGGTCTTCAGGGAGATTTGAGAGAGAAGCTTGCAGGTTTTAGAGTCACCACTATAGATGAAGCCATGGACATCGCCTATCGTATTGAGATGGAGAGGGATGGAAACCGCCAAAGAAGAAGCTTTCACTTTACTGGTGGACCATCCACACGTAAGGTGAATTATAACCGACGAGACAATCGTTATCATCCAGTCGATTCCAATATAAGCTCACCACTGACCTTTGGCCATGAATTATTAGGAAGAGGGGGTTTCTCTAGACCTACACTATACCCCCGTAACTCAGCACCAGGAACTATTACCTCTGTGGTTGGGTCTTCAGCTCAGACAGGAACACGTGCATGTTATCACTATCATCAAGAAGGTCACATTAGGAAAGACTGTCCGTAGTTGAGAGATTCAGGATTTAAACCAACTCCGATTAACAGTATAACATCCACCCCGAGCAATGGAGCAACATGCGGAGGAAGACATGGTAGAGTTCCTGGCTCGTAAGGTGCATCTCCTACACACAGGCCACCACAAAACGTTGCGGGTTCTAGCTTGCCTATTCCTAATGGCCAGCTCAATGCAATTACTGAAGAACAAACCTACAATTCAGGCACAATCGTACGAGGTACCGTTACTATTCATGGCTTTTCAGTACATGCCTTATTTGATTCGGGTTCTTCACATTCATTTATTGCTCGACGGTTAGTACCCACTTTGGGCAAGATACCAGTTGAAGTACAACAGTCCTATCTGATCAAGGGACCAGGAGAACACGTATTTATAATCCGAGAAATCATGGATAATTGCATAGTAGTGATAGCGGGACATCAGTTACCTGTTTCACTACTACTAATAGAAATGGTGGACTTTGATCTTATCCTAAGGATGGATTGGCTAGAAAGGCATCATGCATGTCTTGACGTTTTTTCAGAAGACAGTAATGTTTCACCTTCCTAACTCGATAGAGTTCCATTTCATTGGAAAGACATCCAATGATAATATCGAATATATCTCTACATTGAAGGCACAACAATTGTTAGAGCAAGGGTGCCATGGTTATTTAGCTTATGTTACCACTACATTAGGGTCAGACAGAATGATGGAAGATATACCTATAGTGTGAGTATCCTGATGTATTTTCAGAGGAACTACCTGGATTACCACCTGAGCGAGCGATTGAATTTGAAATCTCTCTCATACTTGATACTCAAACTATCTCTATCCCTCCGTATAGGATGGCACGAGCTGAGTTACGAGAGTTAAAGGTACAATTGCAAGAACTGTTAGATAAAGGATTCATTCGTCCTAGTACTTCACCATGGGGTGCACCTGTCTTATTTGTTAGGAAAAAGGATGGGTCAATGCGGCTGTGCATTGACTATAGACAACTAAACTAGAGGACAATAAAGAATAAGTATCCACTGCCAAGAATAGATGATCTCTTTAATCAGTTATAGGGTTCAACTATTTATTCCAAGATTATTTAAGATCTGGATACCATCAGTTGAAAATTAAAGATACAGATATTCCCAAGACAGCTTTTCGAACTAGGTACGGGCATTATAAATTCTTTGTTATGCCTTTTGGACTAACAAATGCCCCAGCAGCCTTCATGGATCTCATGAATAGAGTATTCAAGGAGTTCTTATATCACTTTATAGTAGTCTTTATTGATGATGTGCTTATTTACTCCAAGGATAAGTATCTGCATGAACACCATCTCAGGCGTGCACTTGAAACTCTAAGGAAGAACAAACTGTATGCCAAATATAGAAAATGTCACTTCTGGCTATCTGGAGTATCTTTCTTAGGCCATGTTATTTCTGGGGAAGGTATATAAGTTGATCCTACAAAAGTTAGTGCGGTGATGAGTTGGGAACGCCCAAAGACTGTCACAGAAATACGATCTTTTCTGGGTTTAGCTGGATATTATAGAATATTCGTGAAGGACTTTTCACGAATAACATTGCCAATGACTAGACTAACTCAGAAGGAGGTCCCATTCTTATGGTCTGATACATGTGAAGCTAGTTTTCAGACACTGAAAGAATGCCTAACATATGCACCAATCCTTACTCTACCCTCTGGGAGTGAAGGGTTCACAGTGTACACTGATGCGTCTAAAGAAGCACTTGGGTAGTTCTTATGCAGCATGGTAAGGTAGTTGTGTATGCATCACGACAGCTTAGGACACATGGAAAGAACTACCCAACACATGACCTTGAATTAGCTGCTGTAGTTTTTGCTTTAAAGATAAGGAGACATTACCTGTATGGTATTACTTTTGAAATCTTCACTGATCATAAAAGCTTCAAATATCTATTTGATCAGAAGGAACTCAATATGAGCAGAGACGATGGCTAGAGTTGTTGAAAGACTATAATTGCACTATCTCCTACCACCCTGGTAAGGGGAATGTCGTAGCAGATGCCCTTAACAGAAGAACTTATTCACCTGGGTTGGTGAGTGCTATCCACTTCTAGGGTTTACTATCAATTTTAAAGGAATGGAAACCATTTGATAGTAGTGCTAATACTATAACTATTCCTCACCAATACAAACCAGAGATATGGGATAGAATAACAGAAGGACAGGAGGATGATTCAGTCCTTAAAGACTTGAGACAAAACTTGAGAAGAATGAGATAGAGGGATTCCAGATACAAGATGGGTTACTGTATAACCATCACAGAGTTTGTGTACCAAACACACCTGAACTAAGGAAAGACATCTTACGAGAAGCGCACTGCACAAGATTATCTATTCATCCAGGAATTACAAAGATGTATAAGGATCTTCATTCATACTTTTGGTGGCCAGGAATGAAGAAAGATGTTGCTGAGTTTGTGAGTTCATGTTTCACTTGCCAGCAGGTAAAGGCTTCACACCAAAAGCCACCGGGATTATTGCAACCCCTTCCTACACCTGAATGGAAATGGGAAAGCATTTCCATGGATTTTATTACTGGCTTACCTCAGACGACTGGTAGTAAAGATAGTATCTGGGTTATAATATATCGTCTGACAAAGGTAGCACACTTTATTTCGATAAGTTTATCTTTCACTCCAGACCAACTTGCTGAGTTATATATTGCACATGTGATTCACCTCCACGGTGTCCCAAAGGAAGTAGTTTCCGATCGAGATTCACGATTCACCTCACACTATTGGGAGAACTTCATGAAAGCCTTAGGTACACAGTTATGCTTAAGCACAGCATATCATCCACAAACAGAGGGTCAGTCAGAACGTACGATTCAGACACTAGAGGATATGCTACGAGCATGTGCCTTAGAATGGAAGGGATCATAGATTAAACATTTTCCTCTTGCAGAACTCACCTATAATAATAGTTACCATACAAGTATTGGCATGGAACCATTTGAAGCACTATATGGACGAAGGTGTACTACTCCTTTGTATTGGCAAGAGGTCGGAATAAAGAGCCTTTATAATTCTGATAGACTTCAGGAGACACGGGAAGCTGTAGAGCTTACTAGAAAAAGACTATTAACTGCCCAGAGTCATCAGAAAAGTTATAGTGATACCAAGTGAAGAGACCTTGAATTTGAGGTAGGTGACTTTGTATTTTTCAATGTATCACCTATGAAGGGTGTTCAGAGGTTTGACTTGCGTGGGAAGTTAACACCCAGGTTCGTGGGCCCCTTTGAAATTATTCAACGAATTGGAAAAGTTACCTTTAGACTTGTGCATCCTCCACATCTTTCGGCAATACGTGATGTATTTCATGTATCAAATATGAGAAAGTACATTAGAGATCCAGAGCATAAGACAAGTTATGATGATTTACATGTTGAGCCAGACTTGACAAACCAAGAGATACCTGTGCAGATACTTGAAAGGGATATCACGAAGTTGAGAAACAAGGAGGTGCCTCTAGTTAAAGTACTGTGGCGGAACCAAGAGTTTGAAGAAGCCACATGGGAACCTGAGGCAGAAATGAGAGAGAAATACACGTGCTTGTTTCAATGATAACACTATGTATTATGTATATGTTCATTATAAATGAAAGAACATTCATTCTCTTTAAGGTTGTTATGGTTTCAATCCTCTTTAAGGTTGTTATGCCTGCATTTCTAGTCTCGAGGACGAGACTTTCTTTAAGGTTGTTATAATTGTAAAGCCTTGAACTTGGCATATCTCGGATCCTATATAATAAGATCCAGCTCGTCAAGAGAAAACCAACGAAAATTGTTTTGTGTGAATCGGACTTCGTTTCGAATTATTATGATTTTCAGAAGAAAGAGAAGTAAGGAAGGCTAAGATGTCATTAACCCATAATGATTGTCATTAAGACTAATTAAACAGATTAAAGAAACTAACGACGGATTGAAAATCTCTAATGATCATTAGCAATACTAATCAATAGTTAGCAAAAGATAAGCGTAAACCACGAAAATTAAATCGCGATTAGTGAAAGTTAATCATGATTAGTGTTAATTAAGTGTCATTAGCGAATCTAGAATCCTCTAGAATGTTCTAACTTAAGCCCCAAGTTTGGGATAAGTTTTGACTAAAACCATGGGCCAAAATCATGGCCCGTTAAACCATGGTTAAGGTCTAAACCATGATTTTCTAACCATGGTTAGTGGTTTTCAGGAGCCTATAAATAGACCCCCCTACCCATTCATTCTCTACGACTTCCACTACCACCACCACCCCAAGGACTAGGGTCGAGAGGTTTGGAGGAGGAGTGGGAGGTGAGGAAGGAGCGCTAGCGAAGCGCTGCCGGGAGAACGAGGAGGAGAAAGGTATGATCCTCTCTTAGTTTGCTTCGTAAGCTAGATTTTCAATTCATCCTCTTGTTCTTCCAAGTTTTGTTTGATTCATCTTTCTTTCCGATTCGTTTTCCTGTTGTGGTTCGAGGAGAAATATGTGTAATACCCAACTTAGGTGCGGGCGACTATGCACGTCAGTGACCCTGTGATTCGTCACACGTTCACTCACCTAAGATGCATGGTGTCTACCAATTCTTCATCTCTTATTGTTTGAGTATATTGTTTCAATTTCGTTGTTATTTTCCTCTCGATTGATTTTATAGAGGAGACTCTTTTCATTTTTATTTTGAAATATGTCCCGATATAAGGGGAAATTCTGTCGAAATTTTCCGAGAAATATGTCCCTGAACAGTTGCTTTGTGATTCCCACTAAAATATGGTTTAAGTATCAAATCGATGCGGTGGCTTTGAAAGTTAGGGTTTAAGAGTTAAAATAGGCATAAATACAAGTATATATGCATATGAATAATATATATGTGTGTCTATACTAATTATTACTGATTATGCAAATCGAAGACTTAACGAAAGAATTACATCATGGGAATTGATGTGGTTTGAGTTGGATCCTGAAAAGGATTCTATGTCACGTTAAGGATGACTGGGAGTAGAACTACAGGTCAGACATGCAACCTTTAGGTTTGTCGGAAGGAACTCGTATTGGCGTTTCCTTACCTAGGAGGTACACAGTTGCCCTGTTATGATAAGTGTGCACGAAGTAGATGTTTTGCAACGCGTGGTACTAGGAGCCAATATCTTCGGATCAAACGACGGAAGATGTGGTCATGCCATGTGGAGGAACGGGTGGTTCAGTAGCGGTTGGGTCACGATAATATATATTTAAAGCTGCTAGGTTATATGATTGAATGTTAGCCTGATGTCTTAAGCAACCGAGTCCTCGAGGACGGTGTGCTCATTTGTTTTTCCAGGTTGAGGGTTGAGACCCTGTTTAATAAAAGAAAATTGTCAGGGTAGTATTGGAGGATTGGATGAGGCGATGTACAGCGGCATAAGATTACCAAGATCAATGCAATCTCCAATCCCGAAGAGTCCACAGCTTCGGAGTCCTTATAGTGGTGAGGTAATCCCCTGGACTAATCCCTAACGTGGAATAGAAAGGAATAGGACTTAAATTAACAAGAAGGAATGAAACCTTTTGTGATAACAAGTTTGCAAAATTACACAATTTGTTTGCTTTTCTCTTCTTCGTTACTTAGCATTCACTAATTTCTATCCTATGATTTGTGGAAAACCCAACAGGTGTCGGTGAACCATTGCAAGGACTTTAAAAATTCATTTAGCTTACATACTAGACATCCAGCCAGGCACAGTAGCTTTACTTTTTAAGGTAGTTAGTAATCTTTTGTATATTTTCCTTTCAAGCTGATGTACATGTATATGGTTATAGTGGGACAATGTATCATCTGAACTTTATTTTGTGAATGGAAAAGTGTTGAAATACTTTATTTTGAGTATTTTTATTTGTAGTCTGTTTCTGAATGTTAGTTGTGATTACTGAATAAATTATTGTTGAGTAACCAGATCCGGATATGGGAGGATCCGACGGCCTGGGAATCGGGGTCACGACAGATTTGTATCAGAGCCCGGTTACTCCATTAATTTATTTAGTAATTAATAACTATGAGGTATTCAGAAACTAAGGTTGTATTAAGATCCTTTGATCTTAGTAATTGACTGTTATACCATTCACAAGTTATTATCCCTTATGTACAATATGCTAAGACATATAGGATCTGACCTTTGACCTTGACTCATCCTAGGATCATGGCAGACCAAGATGTATCTAGGCAATTAGTGGCTATGATGGCAATGCTCCAAGACATGGGGCAAAGGCAACAAGCATTGGAGGAGAGTCTCAATGCACAAGCTGTGAGACCCGAGGCATCTAAGCCTGTGGAAGCTAGGATTAAAGGTTCTGTCCATCTTTTTGAGGAAGAATCAAGTTATCATCCTTCAATTGAGTCTGCTCCTACCCTAGCTGAAGGAGCAATGGAGAAGGCCCTTCTTAGACACCAAACACTACTAGATAATTACCGAAAGGGAAGGATTCCTTGATTTAAAGGCATAGAGACACCTGCTGAGGCAGAGCTATGGCTTGAAGACGTCAGCAGGATGTTGGGAATAATACACGCACCAACAGATACTTGGGTGCACTTTGCTGATTACTCCTTAGCAGACTATGCAAGACGATGGTGGAGATCCATTTCCAAGAAATTAACAGATCCTGTTCCATGGGATGTTTTTGAAGAGAGGCTCCGAGCCCACTTCTGTCCCTCCCATTGGGAAGAATTGAAGAGGAGGGAGTTAGCTTCTTTGACCCAAGGATACAAGAATCTACGAGATTATCATATTCACTTTATGGAGCTACTACGTTACTCCCCAGCTTTAGAAGCTTCACCACAAGAGTGTCTTACCAAATTTGTTAGTGGTCTTCAGGGAGATTTGGGAGAGAAGCTTGCAGGTTTTAGAGCCACCACTATAGATGAAGCTATGGACATCGCCTCTCGTATTGAGATGGAGAGGGATGAAAACCGCCAAAGAAGAAGCTTTCACTTTACTGGTGGACCATCCAAACGTAAGGAGAATTATAACCGAAGAGACAATCGTTATCATCAAGTCGGTTCCAATATAAGCTCACACAGACCTTGGTCTAGGAATTATCAGGAAGAGGGGGTATGTCTAAACCTCCACTATACCCCCGTAACTCAGCACCAGGAACTAGTACCTCTGTGGTTTGGTCATCAGCTCAGACAGGAACACGTGTATGTTATCACTGTCATCAAGAAGGTCACATTAGGAAAGGTTGTCCGCAGTTGAGAGGTTCATGGTTTAAACCAACTCCGATTAACAGTATAACATCCACCCCGAGCAATGGAGCAACACGCGGAGGAAGACATGGTAGAGTTCGTGGCTAGTAAGGTGCATCTCCTACACACAGGCCACCACAAAACGTTGCGGGTTCTAGCTTGCCTATTCCTAATGGCCAGCTCAATGCAATTACTGAAGAACAAGCCTACAATTCAGGAACAGTCGTACGAGGTACTGTTACTATTTATGGCTTTTCAGTACATGCCTTATTTAATTCGGGTTCTTCACATTCATTTATTGCTCGACGGTTAGTACCCACTTTGGGTAAGATACCAGTTGGAGTACAAAAGTCCTATCTGATCAAGGGACCAGGAGAACAAGTATTTATAATCCGAGAAATCATGGATAATTGCATAGTAGTGATAGCGGGACATCAGTTACCTGTTTCACTACTACTAATAGAAATGGTGGACTTTGATCTTATCCTAGGGATGGATTGGCTAGAAAGTCATCATGCATGTCTTGACTTTTTTCATAAGACAGTAATGTTTCACCTTCCTAACTCGATAGAGTTTCAGTTCATTGGAAAGACATCCAATGATAATATCGAATATATCTCTTCATTGAAGGCACAAAAGTTGTTAGAGCAAGGGTGACAAGGTTATTTTGCTTATGTAACACTACATCAGGATCAAACAGAATGACATAAGATATATGTATAGTGTGTGAGTTTCCTGATGTATTTCCAGAGGAACTACCTGGATTACCACCTGAGTGAGAAATTGAATTTGAAATCTCTCTCATACCTGATACTCAGCCTATCTCTATCCCTCTGTATAGGATGGCACGAGATGAGTTACGAGAGTTAAAGGTACAATTGCAAGAACTGTTAGATAAAGGATTCATTCGTCCTAGTACTTCACCATGGGGTGCACCTGTCTTATTTTCTAGGAAAAAGGATGGGTCAATGCAACTGTGCATTGACTATAGACAACTAAACAAGAGGAAAATAAAGAATAAGTATCCACTGCCAAGAATAGATGATCTCTTTGATCAGTTATAGGGTTCAACTATTTATTCCAAGATTTATTTAAGATCTGGATACCATCAGTTGAAAATTAAAGATACAGATATTCCCAAGATAGCTTTTCGAACTAGATACAGTATTATGAATTCTTAGTTATACCATTTGGACTAACAAATGCCCCAGCAGCCTTCATGGATCTCATGTTTTTTTAAATAGAGTATTCAAGGAGTTCTTAGATCACTTTGTAGTAGTCTTTTTTGATGATGTGCTTATTTACTCAAGGATAAGTATCTGCATGAACACCATCTCTAGCGGGCACTTGAAACTCTAAGGAAGAACAAACTATATGCCAAATATAGAAAATGTGACTTCTGGCTATCTGAAGTATCTTTCTTAGGCCATGTTATTTCTGGGGAAGGTATATCAGTTGATCCTACAAAGGTTAGTGCGGTGATAAGTTTGGAACACCCAAAGACTGTCACAGAAATACGTTCTTTTCTGGGTTTAGCTGGATATTATAGAAGATTCGTGAAGGACTTTTCACGAATAGCATTGCCAATGACTAGAATAACTCAGAAGGAGGTCCCATTCTTATGGTCTGATACATGTGAAGCTAGTTTTCAGACACTGAAAGAATGCCTAACATCTGCACCAATCCTTACTCTACCCTCTGGGAGTGAAGGGTTCACGGTGTACACTGATGCGTCTAAAGAAGGACTTGGGGCAGTTCTTATGCAACATGGTAAAGTAGTTGCACATGCATCACGACAGCTCAGGACACATGAAAAAAACTACCCAACACTGACCTTGAATTAGCTGCTGTAGTTTTTGCTTTAAAGATATGGAGACATTACCTGTATGGCATTACTTTTGAAATCTTCACTGATCATAAAAGCTTGAAATATCTATTTGATCAGAAGGAACGCAATATGAGACAGAGACGATGTCTAGAGTTGTTGAAAGACTATGATTGCACTATCTCCTACCACCCTGGTAAGGGGAACGTCGTAGCAGATGCCCTTAGCAGAAGAACTTATTCACCTGGGTTGGTGAGTGCTATCCACTTCTGGGGTTTACTATCAACGTTAAGTGAATGGAAACCATTTGATATTAGTGTTGATACTATAACTATTCCTCACCAATACAAACCAGAGATATGGGATAGAATAACAAAAGGACAGGAGGATGATCCAGTCCTTAAAGACTTGGGACAAAACTTGAGAAGAATGAAATAGAGGGATTCCAGATACATGATAGGTTACTGTATAACCATCATAGAGTTTGTGTACCAAACACACCTGAACTTAGGAAAGACATCTTACGAGAAGCGCACTGCTCAAGATTTTCTATTCATCCAGGAATTACAAAGATGTATGAGGATCTTCATTCATACTTTTGGTGGCCGGGAATGAAGAAAGATGTTGCTGAGTTTGTGAATTCATGTTTCACTTGCCAGCAGGTAAAGGATTCACACCAAAAGCCATCGGGATTATTGCAACCCCTTCCTACACCTGAATGGAAATGGGAAAGCATTTCCATGGATTTCGTTACTGGCTTACCTTAGATGACTGGTAGTAAAGATAGTATCTGGGTTATAATAGATCGTCTGACAAAGGTAGCGCACTTTATTCCGATAAGTTTATCTTTCACTCCAGACCAGCTTGCTGAGTTATATATTACACATGTGATTCGCCTCCACGGTATCCCAAAGGAAGTAGTTTCCGATCGAGATTCACGATTCACCTCACACTATTGGGAGAACTTCATGAAAGCCTTAGGTACACAGTTATGCTTAAGCACAACATATCATCCACAAATAGACGGTCAGTTAGAACGTACGATTCAGACACTAGAGGATATGCTACGAGCATGTGCCTCAGAATGGAAGGGATCGTGATTAAACATTTGCCTCTTGCAGAATTCACCTACAATAATAGTTACCATACAAGTATTGGCATGGCACCATTTGAAGCATTATATGGACGAAGGTGTACTACTCCTTTGTGTTGTCAAGAGGTCGGAATAAAGAACCTTTATGATTCAGATAGACTTCAGGAGACACGGGAAGCCGTACAGCTTGTTAGAAAAAGACTAATAACTGCCCAGAGTCGCCAGAAACGTTATAGTGATACAGGGAGAAGAGACCTTGAATTTGAGGTAGGTGACTTTGTATTTCTCAAAGTATCACCTATGAAGGGTGTTCAGAGGTTTGTCTTGCATGGGAAGTTAGCGCCTAGGTTCGTGGGTCCCTTTGAAATTATTCAACGGATTGGAAAAGTTGCCTATAGACTTGTGCTTCCTCCGCATCTTTTGGCAATACATGATGTATTTCATGTATCAAATCTGAGAAAGTACATTAGGGATCTGGAGCATAAGATAAGTTATGATGATTTACATGTTGAGCCAGACTTGACATACCAAGAGACACCCGTGCAAATACTTGAAAGGGATATCAAGAAGTTGAGAAACAAAGAGGTGCCTCTAGTTAAAGTTTTATGGCAGAACCAAGAGTTTAAAGAAGCCACATGGGAACCTGAGGCAGAAATGAGAGAGAAATACCCGTACTTGTTTGAATTATAAAACTATGTATTATGTATATGTTCATTATAAATGAAAGGATGTTCATTCTCTTTAAGGTTGTTATGCTTTCAATCCTCTTTAAGGTTGTTATGCCTGCATTTCTAGTCTCGAGGACGATACCTTCTTTAACGTTTTTATAATTGTAAAGTCTTGAACTTAACATATCTCGGATCATATATAATAAGATCCAGCTCGTCAAGAGAAAACCAACGAAATTTGTTTCGTGTGAATCGGACTTCATTTCGAATTGTTATGATTTTCAGAAGAAAGAGAAGTAAGGAAGGCTAAGATGTCATTAACCCATAATGACTGTCATTAAGACTAATTAAACATAACTAAAGAAAGTAATGATGGATTGAAAACCGCTAATGATCATTAGCAACACTAATCAATAGTTATCAAAAGATAAGTGTAAACCGCGAAAGTTAAATCGTGAGTAGTGAAAGTTAATCACGATTAGTGCTAATTAAGCGTCATTAGCAAATCTAGAATCCTCTAGAATGTTCTAACTTAAGTCCCAAGTTTGGAATAAGTTTTGGCTAAAATCGTGGGCCAAAACCATGGGCCGCTAAACCATGGTTTAGGTCTAAACCATGGTTTTCTAACCATGGTTAGTTGTTTTCGGGAGCCTATAAATAGACCCCCCACCCATTCATTCTCTACGACTTCCACTACCACCACCATCCTAAGGGCTAGGGTCGAGAGGTCGGGAGGAGGTGTGGGAGGCGAGGAAGTAGCGCTAGCGAAGCGCTGCCAGGAGAACAAGGAGGAGAAAGGTATGATCCTCCTTAGTTTGCTTCGTAAGCTAGGTTTTCAAGTCATCCTCTTGTTCTTCCAAGTTTTGTTTGATTCATCTTTCTTTCCGATTCGTTTTCCTGTTGTGGTTCGAGGAGAAATATGTGTAATACCCTACTTAGGTACGGGCGGCTATGCACGTTAGTGACCCTATGATTCGTCACACGTTCACTAACCTAAGATGCGTGGTGTCTACCGATTCTTCATCTCTTGTTGTTTGAGTATATTCTTTCAGTTTCGTTGTTATTTTCCTCTCGAGTTATTTTATAGAGGAAACTCTTTTCATTTTTATTTTGAAATATGTCCCGATATAAGGGGAAACTCTGCCGAAATTTTCTGAGAAATATGTCACGACATAAGGGGAAACTCTGCCGAAATTTTCCGAGAAATACGTCCCGATATAAGGGGAAACTCTGCCGAAATTTTAAGAGAAAATATGTTCTTGGTGTTCTTCGTGTTCTTCGTGTTCTTCGTTCGTTCTTCGCGTTGTTGACACGTTCTTAGCGTTTTTGATATGAAAATGAAATTCGATCTTTTCAGGAGCCTTAAAATAGCCTTTCTAAAAACGAAAAATGATAAAGCCTTGCATACACGAGAGAGAGAGAGCTCGATTAGGTAACGAAATCCTTCCTTTTGCTATTGGATTTTCAAACGAGATTATTGAAATTCTTGATTTAATGTTCTGTGCTATAAAGAACCTTAATTTTTGCTGTTTTTGAAAAAGTCTGAACAATTGCTTTGTGATTCCCTCTAAAATATGGTTTAAGTATCAAATCGATGCGGTGGATTTGAAAGTTAGGGTTTGAGAGTTAAAATAGGCATAAATACGAGTATATATGTTTATGAATAATATATATGTGTGTCTATACTAATTATTACTGATTATGCAAAAATCAAAGACTTAACGAAAGAATTACATCATGTGAATTGATGTGGTTTGAGTTGGATCCTGAAAAGGATTGTGTGTGTCACGTTAAGGATGACTGAGAGTAGAACTACAGGTCGGGCATGCAACCTGTAGGTTTGTCGGAAGAAACCCGTAATGGCGTTTCCCTACCTAGGTGGTACACGGTTGCCCTGTTATGATAAGTGTGCACGAAATGGATGTTTTGCAACGCGTGGTATCGGGAGGCAATATCTTCGAGTTGAACGACGGAAGATGTGGTCGTGCCATGTGGAGGCACGGGTGGTTCAGTAGCGGCTGGGTCACGATAATATATATTTAAAGCCACTAGGTTATATGATTGAATGTTAGCTTGAGGTTTTAAGCAACCGAGTCCTCGAGGACGGTGTGCTCATTTGTTTTTCCAAGTTGAAGGTTGAGAACCTGTTTAATAAAAGAAAATCGTCAGCGTAGTATTGGAGGATTGGTTGAGGTGACGTGCGGTGGCATAAGCTTACCAAGATCAACGCAATCTCCAATCCCGAAGTGTCCACACCTTCAGAGTCCTTATAGTGGTGAGGTAATTCCCTGGACTAATCCCTGATGTGGAATAGAAAGGAATAGGACTTAAATTAACAAGAAGGAATGAAACCTTTTGTGATAACAAGTTTTGCAAAATTACACAATTTGTTTGCTTTTCTCTTCTTCGTTACTTAGCATTAGCTAATTTTTATCCTATGATTTGTGGAAACCCAAAAGATGTCGGTGAGCCATCACAAGGACTTTAAAAATTCATCCAGCTTACATACTAGACATCTAGCCAGCCACAGTATCTTTACTTTTTAAGGTAGTTAGTAATCTTTTGTATAGTTTCCTTTCCAGCTGATGTACATGTAAATGGTTATAGTGGGACAGTGTATCATCTGAACTTTATTTTGTGAATGGAAAAGTGTTGAAATACTTTCTTCTGAGTATTTTTATTTGCAGTCTGTTTCTGAATGTTAGTTGTGATTACTGAATAAATTATTGCTGAGTAACAGATATGGATATGGGAGGATCCGACGGTCCGTGAATCGGGGTTGCGACAGTTGGAGATGATATAGTGGGATTGCATCATCGATGACATGAAGTGTGTAGAATTGGAGGATGAAGTCCGAAGGCTGACTGAATTGGGTACAAAATCTCTGAATACCATTCGTGATTCATAATCATCTCCCTCCATGATATCATTATTTGATGATAGCATTTGGTAAATTCCAAATCAGAACTAAGATCATGCCATCGAGAATCAATCTCAACATGTTCAATTATATGGAGCACATGAGGGAGGGAGGTCTCAAAGGTGTTATGGGTATAATTAATATGATCTTTCTCTATATTAGCTACCAATGAGGGTGTGAATTGGTAAGTTGATCGTCCTCAAAGGCTTGGAGATATTCCTCGGTTTCATACTAGAAAGGATTAGGGGGCACAAGGTCATCCGGATATGAAACCGATTCGATGATAGAGGATGTGTATTAGAAATCATACATCGATTGATGTAACTCTTCTTCCCATATCGGGAAGGAAATGGAAGTAGATACAATAATCTAATCCCCGAGAGAGTCATTGTAGAAGACTTCTGACACATGGTCAGGGGTTATTGGGAAGAGGATCTCATCAAATGCTCTATCAGTCTCTCTTTTCAATACATTCGTAAAAATTTTATCATACCTAGAATCATTATCATCTTTGCATTGAAATTTCGATCCAACATTAACACCATATTCCATCATTTCTTTTCTTCTCAAATCATTTCCAAAATTTCTTAGAAATTCATCAATTATCTCGTGCTAAGAATTAATATCACTTGACTAATAATGTTCATTCTGATTTTTTTCAGTCAAGAATCCCAAAGTTATTTCACATTCATCTGTTTTAAATTTTAATCCAATCAGAAGATCATCCTCAAAATCACTGTCTATAACAAACCCTTCAAAGTCTCAATATTTAGACATCACGAGTTTGTCTGAATCAATATATTAAACTTCTAAGTCAATGGGAATTTCAATAATAACATGTTCTACTTGTAAAATGACAAAAATTAGGGATATCACTAGAGTTAATCAATTAGAGATTTGTGGTATCGACAGTATTTATTCAAGAAATTATTCCTCAATAATACTTAAATATAACTCATCAAAATATAACTTTGTCCTTTGAGTTTGGGACTTTATATCACAGTCATTTGCTTTTCTCTTAATTACACCTTTCTCCCAAATCCTTTCATATGTATAAAAAAAATTAACCAAAAATATAATCGTGGAATCCTCAAGAAACATGGTTTTAATTCAGATCATGTTGACCTAAAGTGATTGTATCATAGGTTAAGTTATTGGTCAAAAATTGAGTTTTGGTTTCTTGGAAAGGTTCTTGTGGTGCCCAAGGGAGATATGATCAATCAAAATCCTCAACATGATACCTCTCATCAATAGAAGGTTCTAAAAATCCAGGTGATGTGGAAGAGGATAAGGGATGGATGGATTGAGTGAAAGGTAAAAATTCATCTATGAGTGAGTCGTCATGGAGGATTTCTACAATCTGATTGCGTGTAGAAGAATCATGTAACAACTTGGTCGGATTTGCTTTTTGATCAAATAATTCTATCCTTTAGTGTTCTTGATCCTTATTATAGTTGTGTACTAGATCCATGAATCTCATTTTCAATTGATAATAGATATGGGGGTTGTATATGGCAGGAAATCATTTTCTATCCTCCATATGATTAAGTGCAATAACCCGATTTACCTTCATTTTTTGGTGCATAACATCGAGGATAACTTGAATTCTTTCCCTGATTAAGGATTTTCAAGTAAACACAAAACAATATCAATTCACTAACACATGCGAATTGCCGCACAAGCGGTTATCTTTTCAAAATTTAATTTATTATTCAAAAAAACTCAAGCACACAAAAAGTTTTAACTAAAATTTATTTGTAGACTAAGGATTGTCCCAAATTCCTACGCTTAGTTGCATCCACTTTTAGCCAGCATGGGTGCAAGTATATGTACCAGAGAATAGTTACCCATATTTCTTGAGGACGTTGCCAAATGTAGTGTCTTTTAATCACCCACTCTGCTAAGGTTTTCCTCACTGAAAAGTGGCTAAACATTTTAAAACCAGTAGTCAAGAAATCTATGTAGGATTTTTGGCTCTGACCTAAGGTTGGTTGTTTGTGTACATGAAATTGTGTACAATCTGAAACATTTCAAGCACTTCAATCCACTTTTGTCCGAGCCACGCGGTGACTTTCCCGATTTATCTTATTTTATGCGAGCAATTGCGATCTTGTTTAATTGGTGAGTAGAGAGAGAGAGAGAAAGAGATCCACATAGATGAATGCAACAGAAGAACTTGATTTTTATGATTTTTAGGAATATTTTTTTTAAATACACACATAAATGCAAGCACATAGAAATTTCTAAGTGATTGGAAAGATATTACAGTGAGCGGTATGTTGGATCCAGAATACGACTAGAGAGAATAAGAGAGAACAAGAGAGCGTGAGATAAATCCAATTTTTTGCATTTTTAACCTATAATAAAATAAAAATGAAATTAGTTTACATAAAAATAAAAATTTCAAAATAAATTGCAAAAATAGCTGAGTTCTTCTGCAATAATGCCAAAATGAACACATTTTTCGATACATTAAAAGTGTGCTTTTATGCATCAATGTGTGCACATGTTGAAACCAATATATATTCATATAATTTTTATTCAACTACATGGCAACAGATATCAAATAAAGCATAGGACAAGTACATGATCGATCCATAGGGACTCAAACATTTTTTGTGAATCTTTATTCTATTTACAAGGGCATTTTTTATTTTATTGAACCAAACTAAATCCTATTTTTTATTTTTGACCTAAAATGTGTGAAAACCAATCACTGGTTTCACATGATTTTTCAAGATTTTTTCAGAATTTTCTGCTATTGTTTTGTGATTTTTGGAAGTGTCTGGGGTATTTCTGTAATTTTCTAAAGACCTAGGGGTTTGAATGAACATAAATAAATCTAAACGGATTTATTTTAAATAATAAAAAAAGATAGGATAAAATCAGAACTTTCTAATAAAAATACTTAATGGGAAAATTTTAAGAAAATAAATAAATTTAACAAAAATGGAAGTGAGTCCCGCGAGGACTGAAACGTAATGTTAGAAAGTTAAATAAAGAAAACACAAATTTAGATGAATATAATAATCGAAAAATGAAAATTTGCATTAAAAAAAGTTTTGTGTAATTACAATTAGGTCTAAAAATTATAAAAAAACTAAAGAAAAAAATTACGAAGAAGGTTAAGGAGGTTGAGGACGGCGTCAGCTAGGGACAACGACAGGAGAAGACAATGACAAGAGGAGAGACAACAAGATAACGAGAAGGAGAGTTCTTGATGGTGGTTGACAACCTCTCCTCCTATGGTTTTCTGTGGCCATGAAAGGTCTTGGGTTCGGATCCCTTTCTCTCAATCCCCACCCTCCCGTTTTATAGGTGTGGTTGACGGAGGGGTGGCAGTTGATGGCAGCCGATGCAACGACTGTTGATGGGAGGGAGGCGGCGAAGGGCCACAACAATTGGTGAAGAGGAAGGGGCAGTGTGGGTTGTGGGTAGAGGGGGCTGATGTTAGCGTGACATCAACCACCCTTTTTTATTTTTATTTTTTTGTTTGAGTTGCTGACATCATTCTGATGTCAGTTGTTTTGTCACAGCAGATTATTTTTGCAAATGAAGAGGGAGGGATTGGAGAGCCCTTAGGCATCTTCTAACCTAGACCCGAAAATATAAATAAATTTGTTAGTGACTTTAATATGAACTTGGTGCCCATGCTTTTTTAAAAAATAATGATGATGGAATATTTTAAAATTTGTTTTTAATTTCTTTTATAATGAATAATATGCAAACATTTAGATGATTTTGAATGCAATGAACATGAAATCATGAAATGGAAATTATGCAATAAATCAAGGAAAATACATGTAGTTATGCATGATTTTTACTCAATAAGGAGTATAAAAACATTATAGATTCATCAATAACCACTGTAAATAACCTTGTTTGTACAAAGGGACCTTAATTTAAGTGCATTCACAAACATTCATTTTAGATAGACATAAAAACAAAATATCTTTTATTGTATTAGTAGGTTGTTGAATGCTTACAAATCCAATAGTCTCTCACTTGCCCTTGGAGCCATTCATGTACAATTCTCGAGCCCATATTTATTAGATGTTGGTTAACGACCTTTTGTGACAAAGTCTTGGTAAGCAAATCAGCAATGTTGTCGACAAAAGAAACCTGGGTGATGGTGATATCATGATGATGATGATGTATATCCAAGATGATGTGATATTTTCTCTCCACATGTTTACTTATTTGATGCTACCGAGGTTCCTTCACTTGCACACATGCACCTATTTATCACATAACAATGGAATATGAGATTTCGATGAGGAGGCTATGCCAAGTTCCATGATGAACTTGCACAATAATACAACCTCTTTAGCTTCATCTGCTGCGACTATGTATTCTGCTTATGTCATTGAGTCAGCCTTGGTTTCCTTCTTCATGCTTCTCAAGCTCACAACACCACCATTCAACATGAATAAGAACCGTGAAGTTGACTTCCTCTCATCCATATATGTTTGGAAGTATGAATCCATATATCATAAGACTTGGAAATCATTATGCACATAAAGCAAGATATAGTCTTGAATTCTTCTTAGATACTTGAATATTCTTCTAATAGTGGTCCAATGTTTCTCTCCATAACAAAATTGGTTACGACTTATCACTTCCACTGCATGGCAGATGTCTAGTCTTGTATGCATCATGACATACATCAAGCTTCCTACAATCGATGCATAAGGAAATCTGGTCAAGACTTTCTTTTCCTCAATAGTTTGAGGAGCCGTCCCTTTAGATAGGTGAGTACCATGTCTTAAAGGAATGAAGCCTTTCTTGGAATTATCCATCTTAAAGCTTTCCAAGATCTTCTTGATATGTCCTTGTTGAGATAGTCCTAATACCCTTTTTTCTCTGATTCTAAACAACTTTAGACCCAAGATATAAGAAGATTTTCCGAGATCTATCGTCTTAAAAGAACATGACAATCAAATCTTTACATTGGTCATCATCTCATTCCCAGTTATAAGAATGCCATCTACATAAAGCACAATAGACACAATATGTTCCTACTAAGCTTCTTGTATATATGTGGTTCATCCGATTTCGAACCAAATCATAACTCTTTATGGTTTCATCGAATGGGATGTTCCAACTACGAGATGCTTATTTGAACCCATAGATGGACTTCTTTAGCTTGCACACTTTGCCTTCCTCAATTATGGAGCCTTGAGGCTGCTCCATGTAGATATCCTCTATGAGATATCCATGGGAGAATGATATCTTGACATCCATCCGTTAGATGTCATAGTCAAGATGTCATCTTCCTCAATTAGCTAGCAATGCCATGATGGCTTTAAGCATGGCTATAGGAGAGAATGTTTCAACGTAATCGATGCCTTCTCTCTATGTATAGCCTTGGGCTACTAGTAGTGCTTTAAAGGTCTCTCTACCTTCCATCGGGTCCCCTATTTTTGAATATCTATTTTTACCCGATAAGTTCAATCCCTTTGAGGTGGATCTTCGAGGGCCCATAAACCATTCTTATGCATGGAGTCTATCTCAGACTTCATTGCTAGGAACCAATTATCCATGTAGTGATTACTCAATGCTTCATCATATGAAGTTGGATCATCACCAGACTCTTCTGATACATGGAAGCTGTACTTTTCAAGTTGTCTTCCAACCCTAGAACTCTTTCTAAGAGGAACGATGGTGTTGTTTTCAATTATCTCTTCAGTTTTTCGTGTAGGAACTTCATCAGTCTTGCTATCCTAGATTATTTCCTTAACTCCATTAATTTCTTGACTTGTAAGGAATAACTTATCTTCCAGAAATTTGGCATCTCTAGAAACAAATACCTTTTGAGTCTCAAGATCATAATTAGTGTATCATATACCATTATGTGCATATCCAATGAAGCAGCACTCTCTTGTGCAAGATTCCAACTTGCTTTTATTCACATTTTTTGTGTTATACATGTAAGACCCTAACGAACCATTTCTACAATAAATGTCATCGTAAATTGATTATCTGTAAAAGTTATTGGATGTTCATTCCCTTTGAGTTTATAATATACATGCTTTTATTGGGTCCCATTGTACGACCAAGGTTATGTACATTTGCCATCGTGAAATCATACAACTGTCGATCTAATTGTTGAATCATAAAGGCTTGTGTTGAGTTGAATGTATAAAGAGCTAGATATTCAACTCTATCATGTATGGAAAGGAGATGGCAATACTTACTTCGAAGGATGACATTCAACCGATCACTTGATACAGGACCTCTACATAGAAATAGAGTTGTTGGACGAGTTAAGTGAAAGAGTTGACGTAATAAGATCGAGATAACAAAGTTCTATGTAGTATGTTGTCACGATATAGACACACATCATTCTACTTGAGATAAACGTATCTTTACACATCTAAGTAATTATAGTTGGTATACCATTAAGTTGATGATTTAATCAAGGTTTATCTATCGATGTGATGGTGCGCACATGAAAGCATATGAGTTATATGATCTCTCAAAGGGATCATACATGTCCACTATTGAACCAGAAGACGAGCTCACTTATGATATATTAGGATAAACCAAATTCCATCGATTGTCATCTTGCTTAGGAAACAAGACATGATTTAAAGGTATGATATATGATTTTGGAAATTATATGAAAGATACCAACTCCCAATGATCAAGTGAGAAACTTAATAATAAAACTTTGAAGAAGACAATTGAAATGAGATCCAAAATCTAGGTTTAATCACTATATTTAGTACGCAGGATATACATGTATTACAAATACTAGAGGGTGATGTGATCTTAAAATAAATGACACTTCCATTCCGAGGGAGTGATGTAACATGTTTGTATTTTAGTGACCCTACTAAATGAATTAGTTATTTTATCTTAGTAAAATATCAGACATTATTCTAAATTAGATTCAGATGTAATGAGAAGATAAAATATATTGTTTGAAATGATAAGACAACACTAAGAGGTCTTCTAGATATGGATATGAGATCAGATCTCAATATTGGAGTCACTATAGTTGGATAATACAATTTCCATGACCCTATCTCTAAGTATCCACAGAGAAGGCACACTATGCATAAAAGAGTTCATATATCGTTCTACCAAGAAAAATTCCAATTATTAGGAAAGAGAGAAAATTGGGATAATTAAATTGGATTTAATTATCCAAACTAATTTTTTTATGGATAGCGCTATCCGTAATAATTTTATGGAATAGTGTGTATATGATCCATAATATTTTTGAAGACTTATTTGTGAGTAGTATTCACAAATTATATTGTGTAAGTAAATCTGATTCATATTCCAACAGAAATATAAATTAGATTTTCATTTAGTTTGAACCAATAAATGTGATTCATATTAATCAATAGTGTAAGTTGTAAATATTGCAAATTATTTATATAAATAAATAAATGAAGAATTAGTTGGAGTATAACAACCCACTGTAGATAAAAAGGAAAAGAAAAATTCGTTCTTAATTTTGAGTGGACGTTCATGGTGGTCCCACCATGGTGGATGTTCATCCCAAATTTTGGGAGAGGATTTTCTCTCTCTTTTAATTATCAAATTATCCATTTGATTATTTTAGGATTAATTAATTAATAACTAATTATTAATTCTAGTCCTAAACGTTGTTGAGAGCTTTCTCAATCCTAAAAGTTGGTTTGAGCTCCTTTAGTCTTGACCATTGATGTTGTAATTGGGATTGCAATCCTAAAGGTCTGAATATGTATATATGGAGAGGAAGAGCCTGCTTTCATAGATATAACAATTAAGCAACAAATCTCTCTCTGGACATCTCCTCTCTCAGATTGTGGATGTTCCCCTACCCTAAGGCTGATGAGGATGTTGGATTATTTCTATGTATTTCAGGAGGTTACGCGATTCATCTCCGTGCCTACGAGTTCTGTATCAGTCGGATCGGACTAATACATGAGATATCTTACTTTAGAGACTAGAGGATCACAAACATGCTTCAACATATAAATCCATACTCTTGTGTATTGATAAAATGAATTGAGAATATTTTCCAATCCTTGTGGTTTCATCTTTGATTTTTGAATTTAAAATTCCGCTACTATCTAGATTCGTATGACAAATCCTTCTGTTTTGATCGGAAATGTTTCTTTTTGCATACTTCTGTGAAGCATGAGGATTAGAAACCTCCCTTCAAAGTGGTATCAGATACTTGGTTAAGGGTCTTTGATATGAGTCAGAGTCTTTGGATGATCAAGCATTGGATATTCGACCGCGAGAACATTTTTTCCATGATCATGCGATTCCGAATTGGTTTTTGCAAACATTTTATGTTACTGTGACATGTCTAGGGATGAAAACGGATACAGATATATCTGAATATCCACTTATCATATTTGAAAAATTACCGAATACAGATATTCGGATTCGGATATTGATTCGAATACGAATCGAATGCAGATATGGATTCTAAAATTTTTCCGGATACGGATACGGATATGGTAATGGCATAAAAGATCGGATTTGGATATGGAGATCTGAATACCATTTATTTTTTAACATATTACTTAATTTAATATTAAAAATTCTATGGGTTAAAGTGTAAATACACTCTCTCACCTCTTCTCTTCCTTCTTTAATCGTGTAACCCTAGCCGTTTTCCCTATTTCTCATTGGCAAGAAACTAGAACGACGTCATCTTCGATTCCCATCCCAGTCGCCCCGATTCCCCATCCTCCTCCTCCGACCTTGTGTCCTCATTGATTTGCTTCGACCCTCGCCAACCCATCACCACTCCCTCGACGTGGTCGCGGCCGACGGCATCGTGCATCAATAGCATGCAACAACAACATTCCTTTCCAACCGGACTCCTCCAGTCCTCCTGTTTCATTCTGGGTATGATTTTGGATAATATTAAGTGATAAGCTCGCATATTTTTCTTTTTGTGCAACTTAATCTCTGTTTTCGAACAAGAACATACATCTCACTTAGACGAAATTTGTGTTTTGGTGGTTCTTACTTTGGATTTATTTGGTTCCTCTCCCAAAGTAATGCCCTTTGATTGGAAAGGAGATCTCCAAAAACTGAAAGGATATCTCCACACATTGTATATTAAGATGTAAACATAGGGGAAGGATTTGATACAATGTGTGGTAATTTGTAGTGGATGCATAATGTTCTGTCTTGAGATTTCTGGACCCGAAGGTGGACCAGTATCCCCCTCATCTGTAATCCCTTTTCTACTTATTATTGCACTTTTTCTACCATTTGTTGTTGGTGTTCAAGGCAAAAGGTGAAGTTGACCATATCTGGTTTAGGTGCACTCCGTGGTTGTTCTCTCCGTAAGTCTAAATGAATATCTTTACAGTATATCATTGAGGAAATCATGTAATTTTGGCAAAAAACATTTTCTGATTTGTCGGATTATGATGTTCAATTTGTATTGTGATCCATTTTTTGATCCATATTCGATTTCACTCTTTATGCGATCCGTTTTTGCATTCGCTCTTTATTTGATTTGTATTCAGGTCCGTCTAATATTCGATCCATATTCGGATTCGATAAATATCCGATTCGGATTCGTATCCGTATTTTTAAGGATATGGTTTCCTTAATGCATATCCGAGTCATATCCGTATCCGTAAACGTATTCGATAGACATGAAGCGAATATGGATATGGATATGGAAATAGGCATATCTGATCCGTATCCGATCTGTTTTCATCCCTAGACATGTTCTATTATGAATGTATGTTAGGATAATCATGTTTATAATGTCTAAATATGACCCTAAACATCAGATCAATAGTTATCTATGATTGAGCAAAGATTCACATACAATAAGTTCCTGTAGTGTATTGTTTTTGTTTGAATACTTGGAATTGTAACCAAATATTTTTTTCTGCAACCTTTTTGGTTATGAAAGATTTTGATAATACTTTATTAATATCATAAATTAAACCAACAAAATACACGATTTCATTTCATGCGATTCCGACTCCATTTGCTCTAGATATGTGATATTTAGTGGAGATAGATCGAAAGATGATATGGTCATCTTGATGACATGCTTTATGTATTTATAATTTAAAATAAACAAATAAAATTTGTATAGAACTAGATAATTGTCCAATTGAATATTAGAGAAATATTTAAAATTCCAATACTTTTTTGAATGTTTGTTTAAGGATAGAAACCAAATTCGAACTACAATTGTTGTTGCTAGATAATTCGGATGTAAAATAATTGGTTGCTTGATATTTTACAAATTTATGATAATTAAAATGATTTTAATTTCCAAATTCAAAGAGAGATTATTATACAATATCATGCCAGTCATAAAAAATGTCGATAAAATCACAAGTACATATAAACTTGATTATATTATTTCGAATTCAAATAGAGATGATGTGTAGACCAGGTATGCTGGCTTGGTTCCTTAATTAGTACCTTGCATGTCAAGGAGTGCTTCTTCTTAGCATGACTCGACACGTCTGGTCGGATCTGTTTCAATGAAGTATAGCATGATATGCAATTAAGTCGTATTCTAACGACTAAAATTGGAAAATACGTAATTGTGAGGGCATATTCTATATAATAAAATATCCAGCAAATTGTTTGTTGGTTGAATTTGATTGAAAAATTTAATATGAATAAATTAATGATCCAATTACTCACAATAATAATTAATAATTGTTGGATTTTCGTTGTAAAAATTGTACATGAAAATATGATTTGAAATGATCAATCAAAATTTGAATGGGATATGAACGATCATAAAATGACATCCATGGTCTCCTGTCAATGCGGAGAGTAATGTCACCATGGATTGTACGAAAGAGACCCCTACGCAAAGTCATTACTCCAATGTACAATCACATATGAATTGGGTTTATGGTTCTCATAAGAGACATCTGTATGCCAGTGACCCTAATACTGTTCTCCATATAAACAAGGTAGTATTGGATTGAACACAACGAGTTCTATTCTTATTGATGGTTGGTTCAATTGACAATGGGCCAACATCATCTTGTGGTTGATGGGCTCAAGTGTCAAAGATCAAATTGGGAATGAAAGTTGGACTTGTGAGGTAGAAAGAGTTCCCTCTTGCTTTACCGGAGTTGCATGTTCTCATATAATTAGGGTGCTACAAAGGTGGAAGGGAGACACTAGATCTTGCTAGAGATATAGCGACAAGTGTATCTCTTGATTTGACAGTTGGATAAGGGAATAGACTTTCAAAGTTTCAAAAGGAAATATAAATTTGAACAAAAATCCTTATCACATAAAAGTATATATAATATATATTAATAAGTGCATGTTTTAATCTCAGATAAAATCCATGAACCAACTCAACAAGATTATGGAGTTCAACCTATTGGTCGGGCCACATTACTCATACTAGATCCATAATTTTGAACTTGTTCTTTCTATTGAGCGCATCGGATATGTGCTCAAGAAGACCAAGTTTTAGAACCCTCCATTAGTGGAAGAAAATCAATTTGATAATAAATATGAAGAGGACTACTCACTAGGCCACAATTATATTCTGGGGTCTCTATCCAATGTGCTTCAGAAGAAACATGTGAGCATATATGATACCCATGATATATAGTTGAATCTAGAAGAAATGTTCAGTGTTGTGAGCTATATAGAGCACAATTGAAAGCATGGTTCCCAAAAGAGTATGACTGAACAAATGAAGAAGATGAGTCAAATAATTGTCTCATCGTAAGTTTCCACACATCTAACATCTAATAAAATGGATGTCTATTATCATTGCAAAAGGCCAGGGCACTAGAAAATAAACTGCCATATTATATGAAAACCTTAGAAAAGGGTAAAGATAATGCTTTGACATGTATAAAATCTACTTTTGTCATTAAAACTAATTTTCTCATTTGACAATAAGGTAATTGGATCATAGATTCTGATGCTTCTATTCATGTATACAATTTGTTGCATCTATTTTAGGAAATCAGAAAAGGTGGTGAAAGGGAGATAGTCATCCAAATGGGATCTGATGCAGCTTTTGCAACAGTCGTTGTTGGGACGTGTAAACTATCAATATCTAGTGGAAGAGTCCTAGTACATAGAGAGTGTCTCTATGTTCTATATGTTAGAAGGAACATAATATATGTGTCTATGCTAGTTGTACGTGGATATACATTCTTATTCTGTAATAAACTTGTTATAAGTCATTATGATAAATATATTGTAGAAGGTTTTTTAACTACTAGTGGACTCTATGAATTGTGTTTTAGTAATTGTATCATAAATGTTCCAACCACTAATAAAAAGCCCAAGAGATCTAGAGATGATGGAGATCATTTAACCGTGGTCTGGCTTCAAAGACTTGGTCATTTATATATCGATCAATAGGTTGGTAAAGGACGGGCCATTAAATTTTCTAAAAGTCCAAAGCTTTCCTACCTATGGACATTGTATTTGAGGTAAAATGAAAGAGCACCTTTTAGAGTAACGGCACCCTATGTGAAGGTATATTTGACCTTATACATACTGATGTTGAAGTTTATGGGAAAAAAACCTTAAGTGCATCACGTAAGCATGGGGATCCCATCGTATGCGATCGAGAGCGACTAGTCATACTAGTTGGTTGGGGCAACATAATTTAAAAAAATTTAAAATGATGAAACCACACGATCCAAGAACACTTCTTGGATTGTTTCATCTAAACCACAAATAAGTATTAGGTTTACTTCTTGAAGCATACTTGTGATTGTATTCTCTAAAGGAAGATACTTCCTGCCTCAAGTTCGATCCTACGGAGGAGACACTTGCGAGCATGTTGATGAAACACATGCTCCTCGCAATCCATGTTGATGATGCAATTGGAGAATATACTAATCACATCTCATGAGATCTGATGTATTCTTCATATGTGAAGTGCACCGAAGGAGACAAAGATCCATGAGCGGTCGAAGGGATGACACAACAACATGGTGACGATGGTGAGCCTCTATAGGGTTTAGGGTGGACGACCACTCTAAGGAGGGAGAGATGGATGAGAGAGGGATTATTCAATTGTTGTTTAACGAAGAGCTAGGGTTGCATCTTCTTTTATAGTATTTTCAGAGTTCATGGATCATAATCCATGCGAAACACATAATCAATGGTTGAGATTGATTTGTATTTCTACTCAATGGCCATGATTTTGTTGTAAACAAACAAAAACAATTAATTTAGATTAAATTAGATATATTGAATAATCAACATAGTTTAATTTGAACTAAATCAGTCAGGATAGATGTATTAGGAAGAAGCCCACCCACCTTCCTAAAATAGAGGGGACAAAGACCCCTTGAATGAGTCAAAGGGTTGCTGTCCACACTCCATTGATGGAAGGTGTTGGCATTCTAATTATGTGAGAAATAAATCTCACACAATCCTTCATATATTTATAACAACTTTTGTTGTAAATTAACTCACAAAAATAATTCTAAATTAATTCTTTGATTATTAATCATATGCCAATGCATGAAATTTGATTCCTAATATCTCATAAGTGAGCTCATGTCTTCCGATTCAGTAGTGAACCTATACGATCCCTTTGAGAGATTGTATTACTCATATCTCCTTGTATGCATGCCAGCTCGTCGATGTATATACCTTTATTAGACCATCAACCTATCGATCTGCCAAATGTACATACTCTGACGTATATTAATACATCTGTCTTTGGTCAGAGGATGCATGCCTATATCATGCATACAACATGACTTGGTTATCTCGATCTTGCTAAGTCAAATTCTTTTACAAAACTTATATGACACCTCCGAATCTCTATTCCTATGTAGAGCACCTGCATCAAGAAGTCGGTTAAATATCGGTTAAAAGAGAAAGGATTGCCATCTTCACAAGATCATCTCTCAATAATCATTTGACGTTGCTTGATGAGTCCTTAATCTAACTCTTTAGATATTCATCCAAGCACGAGCCTCTATGATTCAATAATTGAATCAACAACTGTATTATCATTAAGATGTCCATGGTACATAACTCAACACTAAGGGACCTATTGTTGAACAAGGGAATCCGGGGTTTTAAATATTAAGAAATATGCCAATGTTGTTGCAACCCTAAAAATTCCACAACAAAAATTTATTCAAATCTCAAGCAAAAATCAATAAAGAAAATGCAACAAGAGAAAATTGCTATTTAATTTACTTGAATAGCTAACAAGATCAAATTAGGGAGGCTACAAAATTCCCGAGGGTTATTCTATGCAATGAAATATCAATGAAAAGAATGAAGGAATTTCTATGTACACTATGCCGGGTTTTTATTTAATTTTCAATTTGTAATTTTTTATGGAATTTTAATTTTTATATTTTACACACTAAACCACTTTTTTTCTCAATTGCATCAAAAGTAGCCAGAAAGGTAAGCTAAAAGAATTTTTGGGTTTTTGATATTTTTTATTTTTGTTAATTTTCCCGTATTTTCCTATTTTTTTAAGATTTTAAATAAATAAAAAATAAAGAATAAAATAAACATAAAACCAAATGAATGTTTTTGGATTTTTAAATAGCAAATAACATCAAAAATAAACGAAATATATATAATATAAAAGCTATTTTTTATATTTTTCAGAGAGGAGTTTTATAATAGTTTTGCATTTTTAAATGAATTTTTATGAATTTTTTCTTTTGAGAGTTTTATATTTTTATGGTTTTTACGAGGAATAAAAATGCCAAAATTATAGAAATTAAAATAAATCAAAAGAATGAGACAATAACTTTTTTATAATTTTTCATTCAATTTATATTATTTTTTATTAATTTTCACTTATAAAAGGGATTTTTATTGAGATTTTATATTTTTAAAAATAATAAAAATGATAAAATACAAAATGCAATTTATGGATGCAAGATGTGTATAACAGGAGGCTAGAGGAATTTTTGTGGAATTTTGTAACAAGTTATGATATTTTTATTTTATTTTTAATATGCAAATAGATGCAAATAGACTCATAGGTACTTAAACACAAATATTTTAATTTTGCAGACTAAACAATAACAAATAAATAAATCATAGGGCAAAATATGCAAAAACTCAAGAAAGCTCACACACAAGCAAGTGGTGTGCACTAGAATGGACTAGAATGTAAATACAATAGTTTCAATGTCCAAATAATAACACAGAAATATGAAGATTTTATGACAATTTTCACGCAACTCATATGCCAAACACATGTTGTAGTTCAAACGAGACTTAAATGCAATTAAATTAAATGCAAAGGATAAAAGTGCAAATGTTCAAGTGTGTAGATGTAATTGTACCCATCAATGATGTGGATCATTACGCGGCTCTAATGTGCTACGGGTTTGATCTAATGGCTGAGATGGCTCGTGAGTGAATGGCTTCGATCAGAACTGGATCTTCAATCAACATTTAAACTTTGGGGCAAAATCAACGGTTGTGATCTAAATTGTGACAAATGTTCTTGATTATGCGGTGTTGCGTACCCTAGGTAGAACTTTAAAGAAGATGGAATTCGATGAACTTCAATTGAGGAGAGCTCGATCTTCACTCGCCCAAATCTGATGCGAGATGATGCTCCGACTTCTTGCAGTATTGCTCTATCAATCCCAGCTTCAGCGATGGTCAAATGTGACTAATAGACAAGTTGGAGATAAAGCTATGAATAGCTCCAGATGGACCTACAACTCGAGATTCTTTGCTCTAGATGGGCTCGAAGGACCTGCAATATATTCCTTTCTCGGAGGCAAGGCTCCAGCTTTGTTTATTAGAGCAATAAAATGAAAAATGATGAATGGGCGAAAGCTCTAGTAGAGGTGATCAGAGGGGGATCTAATCTTCAGATCTGTGATGATCTCAAGGTGGTAAAAGGGTGGAAGAATTAGAGAAAGTTGTGGTGAATGTGTTGGCGTGGTCAGGAAGAAGTGACAGTGAATGGATCTCCTCCGATCTTGTAGATCAGAGGTTGAAGGTAGTGATCAGATCTAGTATATTCAGATGAAATCAAAGAGAAAAAGAAATGCTAAATTGAAGATAAACCAACTAATTTACCTACTGAATGGAAGGAGGGAAGGAATCACCTCTATCTGCGGTTGGTGGCAAAGAGGCGAATACATACGATGGAGAGTTCCGACGACGTAGTTGGATCGTGAACCTAGGCACCAATTTCACGCTCCAAATCAGGGTTCTTCTCCTTTATTACAAGTGAGTCAACCCTTTCACTCGATTACGGGTGATCTTGGGCTAAAATCGAATCAAACTCAAAGCGAAGGAAAAGGATGCGTATTTATAGAAAAATCTCTGGTGGATTTTGAATTTTAAAATGAGCACATATCAAGACATGGTTAGTGGAATGGTTAGGCTGGCGATCGAGAGGATTGGATGAGCGACAATAATGGAGAAGGGAGCGGGAGAAGTTAATGAATAAGTCTCATGGGAAAATGGGCTGAAGAACGGGTGGTACGTGAGGCAACAGAAGAAGGGGCTCTGGATGGGCAGTTGACCCAAGCTAACAAACTCGGGTCGACCAATCAGAACGTGTAGAGAAAAAGACAAGATACACTAGATGACAAAAAATCTATAAATTATTTAATAATTCAATTAAAAGTTAAAATTAATTAATTTAATTAAATAATGTAAATACATAATGTTAAGAATAAATTAAAGTTAATGTTAATGATTTTTAATGAATTAAATAATGTATATACAAGGTTTAAAATAAATACAAGGTGTTATTTATAGGTTTGTGTATACATATACACCAGTTTTTGTTTTCTAATTAATTATTTATATAAATATATAATAATTTAATATTTTATTTATTTACAATATTGTACAAGGGTCTTATTGGTATCTTTATTTGGTTTTAAGAATTAATTTATTAAGTTAATAAAGTAGGTATTAGAATAGTATATACATGGTGATACATATACAATATATACATGATTTTATTTGTGTTGATTTTTAATTTTATGATTTTTATTTATATTTTATAGGAATTAATAAAATATTCGCAATTAATTAAAAATATAATATTCACAAATTTACACAAGAAAATAAATAATTAAATAATATACATAGTATACACTGGTATAACATACAATACTACACTAGTTAGCCACATTTCACACCTTAACTCCGATTTTTATGAAATCACCTCCATTTTAAACGTAATTTAATGGAAAGTGTTGTTATTTACACAATATATACAAAATGGTTTTGAAATTATTTTTATAATTTGCAAAAAAAATTATTCACAAATTTGAAGAATAATTATTTTTATTTTCAAAGAATTTGGTGATGAATAAATTAATGAAATAATGTGTATTTATACACAATAATGTAAATATGATGTATATATACAAGTGATAATGAATTTTCTGGATTTTAGGCCTTATATCCCCTTACTTTATTTATTATAGATCAGGTCAAGTTATGACCTTCTCTCAGGGTCTCATTCATCATGTATTTATTGCATATATACAATCTTTTATCTTCTTTATTTTTCCTTTATTTATTTATTTTAGAGTTAAATAGCGATAAATATACAATATTTACACAAGAATGATGGTTAGTAAAACTATGGATTTATTGATATTTACAAGTATTTTATAAGGGATTTTAAGCTAAAATAAATAATTAAGGATGATGAAATGTAGATTCATCATCCCCATATTCATTACCTTTGCCAGTCCCTTAGCAAACACTTATTTGAAAGAATAAGTGAATAAAAGAAAAAGAAAAAAATAAAAAATAAAGAACTTAGAACAATATTGACTATTAAACTTATCTTCATAAAATTGCAGTATGGAACTTGGTCAGACCTTTGGATTATTAGTTTGGCGGAACCTTATTGGGAAATGGATTTAAAACCTAACTGCCCTCAAGTTCCACAAGACTCATATTCAAGTCACCTCAACATAGAGGTCATAACAAGTCTACATACACAAATTCTTATTACTATGAATATTTAATTGTATGGTGTAAGTGAAATATAGCTCCCCACCTCAGAACTGGTAAAGAAACAACCTCCCTCGACAAGGAAACTCTAGTCCCCCGATCTAGCAACTCCTTCCTTGAGGAGTGGGGTATTCCCTTCTAAGTTTAATTACAACCAACTCAAGAAGAGGGGGAAAGAAAAGAATGAACCATGGCAAGTGTAGCCACATATCCCTTGGAGATTGGCCAATGTATCTAAGTCTCCAGCTGCAAGCTTCTATGAGATGAGACAATGAATCACATAAGCTTTGCTTATTCAACTATATACACTCCGACATGCATTTATTTTTCAATAAGGCATGCCCCTTTTTTTCGGAGTTTTGCATTTTTTATATAAACATGTGCAAAAAGCACAAAAGGAGTTTTTCTTCTTGATCATATAAAATATCCCTCTTTTGAAGCTTTATTGCAACCCACAAAATCTTGTCATTAGACCTCAATACTGTTAGACCAGGTTGAGATGCACTAGAGGAAGACAAATGTTTCCACTAGTTGTTACACACCTATTTGCTACCCCACTCCGAAGAATTTTGCCCCCTCACCACCTCATCCATGAAGAGCTATGTATAGAGTGCTTGTCCAAGTTAAGGCCACTATCAATAAGAATCATGCGTGCATGATGACATGTGAACATAGTCTTGTGGACTCAAAGAATTAAGTCGCTAGGACATGAAAAGTTTCAACTCCAGTTCCTATATGGTTCCTCTGAAATATAGTGGATTACGGTATAACTAAGCTCCATTCTTCAAATTAATTCCAGAATAGTTTAAGAGTCAATATCATTATGAAAAATGCATATGCAAATGCAAGAAGTGCAACATAATTTTTTTTGAAATAAAAAGCAATAAAAGGAAAAATCTTTTAAAAAAAGTTTTCAAAGGGTCATGTTTTTATGGATTTTAAGCATTTTCAAAGAAAGAAAAAGGGTTAGTAAACTAAATATATACATGTATATACACAGAATTTACAAACTGTATACACGATTTTAGAAGAGAAGTTTATACAAAAGTTTTCAATACAAGTTTTATAAAAGAGTTTTATAAATAATAAATAATTTTATTTACAGTAGGGGAGATGATCAAAGTTTGCATACACACGTGGATTTTACGAATATATGTACATCCCATAATTTGTATCCCTCGTGACAAAATAATTTTACAAACATTTTGTATAGTATACCTAATTTTGATATAGAAAATATTTTTACAAACAACACATTTTTATAGCCATATTATTAATAAAAGTACGAGTTATGGCTAAAGTATATATACAATATACACGGCACCCCATAGTTAGCTCGAACTATGTCCTCATAGTGATCAAAGAGCTACAAAAGAAGACATAACTCGTGCTAAATATAGAAAACGGAAAAGAATCAAATACAACACACACTCAAAGAGTAGAAGAAAAGAAATATAAGTCGGTGATCTCCCCTATACTTCGTATCAAATAATCCATAGTATAGAAAACTATACAAATGGTGAAAACTGAGGAAGATAAGGAACAAAGTCAATGCCTCGACTCATCCTCCCCTATACTTAGGGTGAAAGATCCCTAGGTATAGAAAAATCATATCAACAAGTTGAAGGATGAGCGAGAGAATAGAAGAATTAAAAGAATAAATAAAAGAGAAGGTATGAACAACATCACTCCCCCTATACTTAGGGTAAAGGATCCCTAAGTATAAACAACAACAAGGGTGATGAAACATGATGAATATGAACAAGTCAAGCCATTCACCTCCCCATTACATAGGATGGAGTACATCCTAAGAATATCACACACAATGGAAAAGAGGTGAGCAATAAATTCATGATAAGAAAGAATAAAATTAATGGATATATACATGATAAAATCATCTCAAGTGTCATACGTAGAATGTTTCAAAAAGTCATCGTCTGGTACCACAGATAGAATCAACAACGGTCAAGAATGTATCATGATCTAGATATGGCTCCTGCAACTGTTCATTCACAACAAATGGCGGTGCGTTAGAGGACAACCCAGATATGACAATACCACAATTGTCACGCACAACTCTCATGATGAACGATCCTAACCATTTACTTTTCAATTTTCCTAGAAATAATTTCAACTTAGAATCAAACAACCAAACTTTCTAATCAGGGGAGAAAGTCTTCCTTCTAATGTGTCTATCATGCCAATGCTTTACTTTCATCTTATACATAAGTGAGTTGTTGTATGCAAAATATCGGAATTCTAGCAATCTATTCAGATCCAACTTCCTGCTTTTTCCTGCTTTCTCATAATCCAAATTTCATACATAGAGTACCCATAAAGATTTATGAATTAATTCTACTGGCAGGTGGAAATGCTTTCCATACACCAATCTTTAGGGAGACATACCTAAAGGAGACTTGTACACCACCCTCTAATCCCATAGGACTGAGTCAATCATCTGGGACCAATTCTTCCTATATGGACCTACAAGTTTTTGAAACATCCTCTTCATTTCCCTATTTGAAATCTCAGCCAAGCCATTAGTCTGTGGGTGGTAAGGAGACACAACTCTATGCTCAATGGCATAGTCCTTCAGAAGCTTCTTGATTTCTCTATTAATGAAATGGCTTCCCCTATGTTCCTTGGAAAAGAAACACATTGTACGGTAATCAATAACTCGGGTGGGGATAACCTCCACTCATCGACTAACATAATCCACAACAAGAAGGATGTATTTATATTCCTGACTGACATTAAATGGGTCCATGAAGTATATGCCCCAAGCATCAAAAGCATAAAAAATATGTAGATATCACAGGGGCATGGTATCTTTGGAACCAACGATTCCTCCCATATTTTGACAGTCACTTCAACCTCGAACATACTCTGTAGGATCCCTCAATAATGTTGTCCACCATAGGTCACTCTGTAAATCTTTGTTATCGTGCGCTTCCCTGAATGATTCCCACTAGACTCTAATTTGTGATAGTGTTCAAGTACACTGGTGTCATCCACATGAGGAGTGCACCTTCTCCAGGTATAATCTGCACCCTCACAAAACAAGTACATATCCTCCCATTAACAATAATGTGTCTCTGACAAAAATCTCTCTACCTTGTGCTTCGACCAATCTTGTGGAGCTTTCTTGGAGAAAAGATAGTTCACAATATCGGCATACCATGGGAGTGAGTCCATATACAAAATGGTCTCATCTGGAAAGGTCTATGAAATAATGACATACACTACTCACAAGTCTCTACATCTGTAATACAGGAAAGGTGATCTTCCACATCATTCTTTACTCCATGTTTATCTCAAATCTCCAAATCAAATTCCAGGAGAAGAAGGATCCATCTGATAAGGCATGGCTTTGATATCCTTCTTGTCCTGTAAGTACTGTATGGTAGTGTGATACATGTACAAAATAACATGTGAATCGAGGAGGTAATATTTGAACTTCTCTAATCCAAACACAACGGCTAACATCTCCTTCTCTATGACTGTGTAATTATGTTGTGTCTCATCCAGAGTCTTGTTATCATATTGTATAGTAAATGGTATCTCATCCCTTCTCTATCCTAAAACAGCTCCAACTGCAAAATCTGACACGTCAGCCGTGATCACAATGGATAGAGACCAATTAGGTGGCAGTAGGACAAGAGCACTAGTAACCATGTCTTCCTGCTTGAATGCAAGAAGGACTTTATCATCAACAACTAACTCACTCTCCTTGCATATAAGCTCAATCAAAGGTCTGACTATCTTACTGAATTCCTTAATCAATTTCCTATAGAATCCGACATGTCCCATAAATGACCTCAACTACTTCAAATTCTATGGTGGCTCTAGCTTGGATATCACATCGATCTTAGATAGGTCAACCTCCATAACATGTTTGGAGATGATGTGGCCCAATACAATCCCATTAGTCACCATAAAGTGCCTCTTATCCCATGAAAGTACTATATTTACCTACCAATAAAAATTGAATGAATCGGTGTAAATGAGCATGACACGTATCAAAACTATCCATGTAGATTGAGAAGTCATCCATGAAGAGCTCTAGAAAACTACCCATCATGTTAGCAAAAATGACCAACATATACCTTTAGAAAGTAGCGGGGGCATTACACAATCCAAAGGGCATCCATCTAAAGGAGTAGGTGCTATACAATCAAGTGAAAGTAGTTTTCTCTTGATCCACATGAGCGATAACAACCTGGTTATATCCCAAGTACCCATCCAAGTAATAAAAGAACTCTTTCCCTTCCAACCTCTTAATCATCTGATCAATAAAGGGTAGTTGAAAGTGATCCTTCTTGGTATCTGAATTCAAGCGCCATTAATATACACATACACACCATGAAGTAGGTACGCAGGTTGGAATCTCCTCAACATGGTCATTCTTCACCATAGCAATCCCATATTTCATTAAGACCACATGTAAAGGACCGACCCACTTGGAATCTGAAATGGGATAAATAAAGCTAACATCACACCATTTCCTAATCTCTTTCATTACTACCTCCCTTAGATTCGGATTGAGATGACGTTGACAGTCAGGGGATGTTTTACAATCCTCCTTTAAGTAGATATGCTGCGAGCACAAAGCTGAACTATTCCCATGGAGATCCGAAATATTCCATTCAAGGGCCTTGTGGTTTCTCTCGAGAACCTCTAGCATACGAGATTCTTGTTCATCGGTCAACTACAAGTTGAGAATGACCGGAAACATTTGGGAGAAGGAATATTTCAACACTGATGGTAAAGTCTTGAGCTAAGGTGGGGTCTAAATCGTCTCTATGACAACTTATGTAACTGCACTGGTACAAGGTATATGATCTGTACTATATGAACTGTCCACCGTGGCTACTGTTGGCTCAACAAATAAAACCTTAGAAGGATCTACAATGAATGGTCTCTGCTCAGAAAGGATCATCTCATCAAGATGTTCAGAAATCTCTATAATATTTTCAAAAAAGGGCTTAAACATATCAATAATAATTGCATAAAGGTGTCACTCATCGATGCATATCTCAAAAAACTCAACAAGTGGCTCAGATATCTTAGCGAGGGTATATTAGCAAAAATCTCAGAATGATATGTTAAAGGAATAATGAAATGCACCTCCAATCCCTTAGTCTGATCCTCGGAAATTAGCTCAAAATGCCCATCAACAAACACGTCAGTAGGATCAACAAGGGAACTCTTATCGATTGTGCTTTTTGGCAGGTCCTTTTGGAAAAGGAACCCCTGGTTATCTGATGAATCTCCATTTCATCATCTTTTATTCTATCATTTTGTCCATAAAAACCCTAGCTAATGCATGTAAATAGCATTATTTCGTACATATTAACACTCATTATTTTTTTCCTTTTATTATATATAAAATATTGTTTTTAATGCCAAATTATAGAATAAAGGAAATAAAAGAAAAAGAATAAACTATCAGAGGTATTTTATGATCCTAAACCCCGAGACCAAGTAAAGAATTGAGATGGTCGACAAGAAATAAAGTAGGGAGATAAGGGCTAAAAATACAATTAAAATCCCCATTATACAATTCATTAATAAGTTTTTTGTACCTATTTTATCATTCATTATTTATAACTCAAATTAAGGAATCTTGTATGTGAAAGTTGTAGATAATAATGCATATAAAAATGCAAAATTTATTTCGTGTAAAAATAATATACAATACACATTTTACACATGAAATAAAATCGCTAAATCCAAACTTCACAACCCATATATGCCAAAAAAAAATCAAAATGTATCAAAATCACTTTAATTATATATAACTTTTAATGAGCTATTTAATGAAAGTTGTTTCAAATATTTTGAAGATAAGGTGAGAAAGTTAGGTTTTGGACCCCTATTGTATAGTACACCAGATTAAAATATTCAATTTATCTATTCTTTATTATTTTTGTAATTTTATAAATTTATAGTTTTGTAAACATTACTTGTAACATATGAATGTATGAAAACTAAAATAAAACCATATATAAAACACTAAAATAAATCATGTAGGCTAAATACATATATAAATATATAGTAACTATAGTATACTCCCTTATTTATCTAAGTGTACATATCATAGTGGAAAAATATAATAAAAATATATTTATGTATATAAAAATGAGTTATAAATATATAAAATAAGGAAATAAAATAATAAAATCAAAAAATACAAAATAAAAACAAAAATTCACAACATAGGTAGAAATACCTATAAATAAAACCCTAGAAAATAACATATAATAAAACACCTCAAAAAAATAAATAAAAATCATATTAAAATAATTCATAAAAAATAAACACTTTATTTTAGAATAAAAATTATAAATCCATTTACTATTTTTATTAATTAATTTATAATAAAACATGTTTTTTGCCTTCTTGTGTCCAATGTGGACCAATCACAACCTGAGGTTTGTTGACCTCCGGTCAACTACCTCCCCAAGTGTTCTGACTCGTCAGAAAATTCATGTCCCTGATTTTTCACCATTTTAGTGGACATCTAATCCTTCTTTTTCATCAACTCTTCACGTCACGATAATCTTCTATCATCATTCATCCACGCCTAAACTCCGGATCCCTTGTACAGAGCCTCAATTGTTCCTAAATCGCCAAATAATAAGGGTGCTTCACATTGTGTATAAATAAAACCTCTCTTCTTATTCCTCATTTTGTTCATTCTCTGAGTCCCTTAACTCTTCAACATCAGCCTAGTGTGCATCCCTGAGACAGGGGGAGGTTCCATTAGGTCTGAATTGGCTGGAGGAGGAGGAGGTGCACCCCACGGTGGTGTTCCACTACATCTGCTCCCTGTCGTCTCTGGCAGGTATTTGCTGCGCATTTTTATTCTTTCATTAGATTTCATTAGTGCAATTTCATTTCTGTCTTATGTTTAGTAACTAGATTAATAGGATTAGCTAGCTTCATCTTTTTGTTCACCGGAGCCGCTAGGGCTCCAGCTAGTTCATCATTCAGATGCCCTATTCTGACTCCCTCTTTCATATCATTTCCCTCCATTGCACCATCAAATCAAACCATTTAGATCCCCTAATCTCGCACAGATCAACCCGACCATGCTTCTCCACCACCTCTCACCGGAGGACCCTCATTCTAACTCATCCCATCTCAATATTCATTAATAAACACCCAGGAGCCTTCTCCTTCACCCACGATGCTTCAACAACCATTTGTAGGTCCTAGACAGAGCATCTGAGCCTGTTCGATGTTCAACAAGGAAGCTCCAGGTCTATCACACTCTAGGCCCCCTCCATTGGGGCCCATGCCCTTTGAAGCCATCCCCCAGCTGCAGAAGACTTAGGTGTTCATATAGAGACCCTCATCATCCATGGTGGAAGAGTTCGGAGTGCAGAGGAGGAGCGAATTGAAGCAACCTGTTGAGGAATTCTTGGCTCGTTCTTCCAAGTCAGGTAAGGTCTATTTGATGGAGAGGTCCGCTCTAGATGGAGCACGGATCAATGGATGTGCCCTGCAATCAGCCGTCAGATCTCACCAAGGATATTATCTCGCCCTCCAGTGCGAACCGTGATCAGCTTCCTTGACATGGAATGCATTAAGTAACCGATCCACCGTCGTCCGATGAAGTGCCATCTAGGGGTAAACTGCATATTTTGCACCATTGTTGCATTTATTTATTGATACTGTAATAAAATATGTAGTGTAAATAATTGTATAAATTTTTCATGAAGGACCCTAGATTTATTTAATTAACACTTTGTTCCTAGTCCACTTCCGTAGAGCGAGAATATTTTACAAATATACCCCTTGTTTATTTTTAGGCCAATGAATTTAAATACCAGTTGTATATTTTTGGCATATTTATATATGAACCCAGGGAATATATTTTAATATCTAAAATGCCCTTCATAGTTTATGTATTTTTGGTGCTTGAATTTCATTTATTAAAAATAGCACCCGTGCCCCAAAAATTCGTAAAAGTAGGGTTAGATACCTGCTAACAAGTATTTTCGTGCCCCATTTTTTTGGGTATTTTAGGCACTTATAAAAATCAAATGAGAATTTTTTTATCCATGCTTAAATTAGAGAAGACCAAATAATAGAAAATTATTTTAAAAAATTCCCAAACACAATATGTTGTCTATTGTAACATGTTTTCATTCCAGACCAAACATCCCTAAACTTTGAAATTCATAACAATTAAAAAGATTCAAAGTCCAACAAAAACTATTAAAAATCACAAAAATAAAAAAAATATTTAATTTTATCTCTAAATTTACTTTATATTATTATCAACTTATTAAAATTGATTTGGAGAATTTTGGATATAGTTGCTATTTTTAATCTTCTAATCAATTCAACCTATTTATTAAATTCTTGATTTGGGACACTTTTGACTTTAAAAATATATAAAAATTAATATGTAAAACCCCAAAATACTTCATTTTACGAATTTTTACTAATATTTTAGCACTTTTAATTACATTATGCTATATTGTATATACATATCCATATGTGTTCTTATATTACATACAAAAAAATAAAAATATATATTAAAAGATAAAAGATAAAATTAAAGACGACAAATATATATTATAATAAAAGAAAAATTCACATAGTGAATAAAGGCATACATGTATATAATAGACTTTGAATAGAAATAATCCTAGGCTACCTGACTTGCTCTATGTGGTTTGACCTCTACATTTTTGCTTGCTATACGTTTTGTATTGTAGACAATAATAAATTTTAACTCTACATTTTTGGTATTCCGTAATTAATTGATATTATGGGTTAATTGTTGATTGATTGGGATTTCGTGAGCAGTCACCGCATTAACTTGATTTCTCGCCTTGTGAGATTTCTAGACCCTTGCAAAACCTCAGTTATCAAATGGTGTCGTTGCTTGGGAGTAATGTGTATTTCCTATTTTGTAGCCTATAATGTACAATCATTTATTCATTTATTCAATTATTAACTCATTTCTTTATGCATATTTATTGATTCATTTATCACTTCTACATGACTCATTTTGATACATTTATTTTGATTATTTAATTATATCCACTAATAAACATCTCTTGTTGTATTTGTTGCGATGGTCCGCTACGTGAGGAAGACTTCTTAGGAGGCTGATGCAACCAAGCTTCGTGAAGACTGGTCTTCAGGTTTTGACCAGTTGGAGAGGAAGCAAATGTGGCAAGGAGAGGCATCTTAGGATAGATTTAGGTTAGATTTATTCATTGATGAGAGAGAGATTTATTCATTTAAAATAATTAAAGACTTGGGCTCTACTCTACACAACGAAGTCCAATGCCTGGGTGTCTATTCACCTAGGGGCCTCGTCGTAGTTTTCCCGTGTTTTCATTACCTTCTTTTATCTTGTTTCATGATATTTTGAGTTTTTTGCCTTATTTTTATTTGTTTTATGTGCACGAACCTTAGCTTGTAGGTTGCTTGAATCGGTAATTAGGTTCAGACCCTAATAAGAATTGCATACACCTATAATCTCTTACGATTGGATATAGTCAAACAAGTAAATGAGCATGACATGTATCAAAACTATCCATGTAGATTGAGAAGTCATCCATGAAGAGCTCTAGAAAACTACCCATCATGTTAGCAAAAATGACCAACATATACCGTTAGAATGTAGCAGGGGCATTACACAATCCAAAGGGCATCCATCTAAAGGAGTAGGTGCTATACAAACAAGTGAAAGTAGTTTTCTCTTGATCCACAGGAGCGATAACAACCTGGTTATATCCCAAGTACCCATCCAAGTAATAAAAGAACTCTTTCCCTTCCAACCTCTTAATAATCTGATCAATAAAGGGTAGTTGAAAGTGATCCTTCTTGGTATCTGAATTCAAGCGCCATTAATATACACATACACACCATTAAGTAGGTACGCAGGTTGGAATCTCCTCAACATGGTCATTCTTCACCATAGCAATCCCATATTTCATTAAGACCACATGTAAAGGACCGACCCACTTGGAATCTGAAATGGGATAAATAAAGCTAACATCACACCATTTCCTAATCTCTTTCATTACAATCTCCCTTAGATTCGGATTGAGACGGCGTTAACAGTCAGGGGATGTTTTACAATCCTCCTTTAAGTAGATATGCTGCGAGCACAAAGCTGAACTATTCCCATGGAGATCCGAAATATTCCATTCAAGGGCCTTGTGGTTTCTCTCGAGAACCTCTAGCATACGAGATTCTTGTTCATCGGTCAACTGCAAGTTGAGAATGACCGGAAACATTTGGGAGAAGGAATATTTCAACACTGATGGTAAAGTCTTGAGCTAAGGTGGGGTCTAAATCGTCTCTATGACAACTTATGTAACTGCACTGGTACAAGGTATATGATCTGTACTATATGAACTGTCCACCGTGGCTACTGTTGGCTCAACAAATAAAACCTTAGAAGAATCTACAATGAATGGTCTCTGCTCAGAAAGGATCATATCATCAAGATGTTCAGAAATCTCTATAATCTTTTCAAAAAAGGGCTTAAACATATCAATAATAATCTCATAAAGATGTCACCCATCGATGCATATCTCAAAAACCTCAACAAGTGGCTCAGATATCTTAGCGAGGGTATATTAGCAAAAATCTCAGAATGATGTGTTAAAGGAATAATGAAATGTACCTCCAATCCCTTAGTCTGATCCTCGGAAATTAGCTCAAAATGCCCATCAACAAACACGTCAGTAGGATCAACAAGGGAACTCTTATCGATTGTGCTTTTTGGCAGGTCCTTTTGGAAAAGGAACCCCTGGGTATCTGATGAATCTCCATTTCATCATCTTTTATTCTATCATTTTGTCCATAAAAGCCCTAGCAAATGCATGTAAATAGCATTATTTTATACATATTAACATTCATTATTTTTTTCCATTTATTATATATAAAATATTGTTTTTAATGCCAAATTATAGAATAAAGGAAATAAAATAAAAAGAATAAATTATCAGAGGTATTTTATGATCCTAAACCCCGAGACCAAGTAAAGAATTGAGTTGGTTGACAAGAAATAAAGTAGGGGAGATAAGGGCGAAAAATACAATTCAGATCCCCATTATTCAATTCATTAATAAGTTTTTTGTACCTATTTTATCGTTCATTATTTATAACTCAAATTAAGGAATCTTGTATGTGAAAGTTGTAGATAATAATGCATATAAAAATGCAAAATTTATTTCGTGTAAAAATAATGTACAATACACATTTTACACATGAAATAAAATCGCTAAATCCAAACTTCACAACCCATATATGCCAAAAAAAATCAAAATGTATCAAAATCACTTTAATTATATATAACTTTTAATAAGCTATTTAATGAAAGTTGTTTCAAATATTTTGAAGATAAGGTGAGAAAGTTAGGTTTTGGACCCCTATTGTATAGTACACCAGATTAAAATATTCAATTTATCTATTCTTTATTATTTTTGTAATTTTATAAATTTATAGTTTTGTAAACATTACTTGTAACATATGAATGTATGAAAACTAAAATAAAATCATATATAAAACACTAAAATAAATCATGTAGGCTAAATACATATATAAATATATAGTAACTATAGTATACTCCCTTATTTATCTAAGTGTACATATCATAGTGGAAAAATATAATAAAAATATATTTATGTATATAAAAATGAGTTATAAATATATAAAATAAGGAAATAAAATAATAAAATCAAAAAATACAAAATAAAAACAAAAATTCACAACATAGGTAGAAATACCTATAAATAAAACCCTAGAAAATAACATATAATAAAACACCTCAAAAAAATAAATAAAAATCATATTAAAATAATTAATAAAAAATAAACACTTTATTTTAGAATAAAAATTATAAATCCATTTACTATTTTTATTAATTAATTTATAATAAATCATGTTTTTTGCCTTCTTGTGTCCAATGTGGACCAATCACAACCTGAGGTTTGTTGACCTCCGGTCAACTACCTCCCCAAGTGTTCTGACTCGTCAGAAAATTCATGTACCTGATTTTTCACCATTTTAGTGGACATCTAATCCTTCTTTTTCATCAACTCTTCACGTCACGATAATCTTCTATCATCATTCATCCACGCCTAAACTCCGGATCCCTTGTACAGAGCCTCAATTGTTCCTAAATCGCCAAATAATAAGGGTGCTTCACATTGTGTATAAATAAAACCTCTCTTCTTATTCCTCATTTCGTTCATTCTCTGAGTCCCTTAACTCTTCAACATCAGCCTAGTGTGCATCCCCGAGACAGGGGGAGGTTCCATTAGGTCTGAATTGGCTGGAGGAGGAGGAGGTGCACCCCACGGTGGTGTTCCACTACATCTGCTCCCTGTCGTCTCTGGCAAGTATTTGCTGCGCATTTTTATTCTTTCAGTAGATTTCATTAGTGCAATTTCATTTCTGTCTTATGTTTAGTATCTAGATTAATAGGATTAGCTAGCTTCATCTTTCTGTTCACCGGAGCCGCTAGGGCTCCAGCTAGTTCATCATTCAGATGCCCTATTCTGACTCCCTCTTTCATATCATTTCCTTCCATTACACCATCAAATCAAACCATTTAGATCCCCTAATCTCGCACAGATCAACCCGACCATGCTTCTCCACCACCTCTCACCGGAGGACCCTCATTCTACCTCATCCCATCTCAATATTCATCAATAAACACCCAGGAGCCTTCTCCTTCACCCCACGATGCTTCAACAACCATTTGTAGGTCCTAGACAGAGCATCTGAGCTTGTTCGATGTTCAGCAAGGAAGCTCCGGGTCTATCATACTCTAGGCCCCCTCCATTGGGGCCCATGCCCTTTGAAGCCATCCACCAGCTGCAGAAGACTTAGGTGTTCATATAGAGACCCTCATCATCCATGGTGGAAGAGTTCGGAGTGCAGAGGAGGAGCGAATTGAAGCAACCTGTTGAGGAATTCTTGGCCCGTTCTTCCAAGTTAGGTAAGGTCTGTTTGATGGAGAGATCCGCTCTAGATGGAGCATGGATCAATGGATGTGCCCTGCATTCGGCCGTCAGATCTCACCAAGGATATGATCTCGCCCTCCAGTGCGAACCGTGATCGAGCTTCCTGGACGTGGCATGCATTAAGTAACCGATCCACCATTGTCTGATGAAGTGCCATCTAGGGGTAAACTGCATATTTTGCACCACTGTTGCATTTTTTTATTGATACTGTAATAAAATATGTAGTGTAAATAATTGTATAAATTTTTCATGAAGGACCCTAGATTTATTTAATTAACACTTTGTTCCTAGTCCACGTCCGTAGAGCGGGAATATTTTAGAAATATACCCCTTGTTTATTTTTAGACCAATGAATTTAAATACCAGTTGTATATTTTTGGCATATTTATATATGAACCCTGGGAATATATTTTAATATCTAAAATGCCCTTCATAGTTTATGTATTTTTGGTGCTTGAATTTCATTTATTAAAAATAGCACCCGCGCTCCAAAAATTAGCAAAAGTGGGGTTAGATACCTGCTAACAAGTATTTTCGTGCCCCATTTTTTTGGGTATTTTAGGCACTTATAAAAATCAAATGAGAATTTTTTTATCCATGCTTAAATTAGAAAAGACCAAAAAATAGAAAATTATTTTGAAAAATTCCCAAACACAATATGTTGTCTATTGTAACATGTTTTCATTCTAGACCAAACATCCCTAAAATTTGAAAATTCATAACAATTAAAAAGATTCAAAGTCCAACAAAAACTATTAAAAATCACAAAAATACAAAAAATATTTAATTTTATCTCTAAATTTACTTTATATTATTATCAACTTATTAAAATTGATTTGGAGAATTTTGGATATAGTTGCCATTTTTAATCTTCTAATCAATTCAACCTATTTATTAAATCCTTGATTTGGGACACTTTTGACTTTAAAAATATATAAAAATTAATATGTAAAACCCCAAAATACTTCATTTTAAGAATTTTTACTAATATTTTAGCACTTTTAATTACATTATGCTATATTATATATACATATCCATATGTGTTCTTATATTACATACAAAAAAATAAAAATATATATTAAAAGATAAAAGATAAAATTAAAGACGACAAATATATATTATAATAAAAGAAAAATTTACATAGTGAATAAAGGCATACATGTATATAATAGACTTTGAATAGAAATAATCCTAGGCTACCTGACTTGCTCTGTGGTTTGACCTCTACATGTTTGCTTGCTATACGTTTTGTATTGTAGACAATAATAAATTTTAACTCCACACTTTTGGTATTCCGTAATTAATTGATATTATCGGTTAATTGTTGATTGATTGGGATTTCGTGAGCGGTCACCGCATTAACTTGATTTCTCATCTTGTGAGATTTCTAGACCCTTGCAAAACCTCAGTTATCAAATGGTGTCGTTGCTTGGGAGTAATGTGTATTGCCTATTTTGTAGCCTATAATGTACAATCATTTATTCATTTATTGATTTATTCAATTATTAGCTCGTTTCTTTATGCATATTTATTGATTCATTTATCACTTGTACATGACTCATTTTGATACATTTATTTTGATTATTTAATTATATCCACTAATATACATCTCTTGTTGTATTTGTTGCGATGGTCCGCTACGTGAGGAAGACTTCTTAGGAGGCTGATGCAACCAAGCTTCGTGAAGACTGGTCTTCAGGTTTTGACTAGTTGGAGAGGAAGAAAAGGTGGCAAGGAGAGGCATCTTAGGATAGATTTAGGTTAGATTTATTCATTGATGAGAGAGAGATTTATTCATTTAAAATAATTAAAGACTTGGGCTCTACTCTACACAACGAAGTCCAATGCCTGGGTGTCTATTCACCTAGGGGACTCGTCGTAGTTTTCCGGTGTTTTCATTACCTTCTTTTATCTTGTTTCATGATATTTTGAGTTTTTTGCCTTATTTTTATTTGTTTTATGTGCACGAACCTTAGCTTGTAGGTTGCTTGAATCGGTAATTAGGTTCAGACCCTAATAAGAATTGCATACACCTATAATCTCTTACGATTGGATATAGTCAAACAAGTAAATGAGCAGGACATGTATCAAAACTATCCATGTAGATTGAGAAGCCATCCATGAAGAGCTCTAGAAAACTACCCATCATGTTAGCGAAAATGACCAACATAAACCTTTAGAATGTAGAGGGGGAATTACACAATCCAAAGGGCATCCATCTAAAGGAGTAGGTGCTATACAAACAAGTGAAAGTAGTTTTCTCTTGATCCACAGGAGCGATAACAACCTGGTTATATCCCAAGTACCCATCCAAGTAATAAAAGAACTCTTTCCCTTCCAACCACTTAATAATCTGATCAATAAAGGGTAGTTGAAAGTGATCCTTCTTGGTATCTGAATTCAAGCGCCATTAATATACAAATACACACCATGAAGTAGGTACGCAGGTTGGAATCTCCTCAACATGGTCATTCTTCACCATAGCAATCTCATATTTCATTAAGACCACATGTAAAGGACCGACCCACTTGGAATATGAAATGGGATAAATAAAGCTAACATCGCACCATTTCCTAATCTCTTTCATTACAACCTCCCTTAGATTCAGATTGAGACGACGTTGACAGTCAGGGGATGTTTTACAATCCTCCTTTAAGTAGATATGCTGCGAGCACAAAGCTGAACTATTCCCATGGAGATCCGAAATATTCCATTCAAGGGCCTTGTGGTTTCTCTCGAGAACCTCTAGCATACGAGATTCTTGTTCATCGGTCAACTGCAAGTTGAGAATGACCGGAAACATTTGGGAGAAGGAATATTTCAACACTGATGGTAAAGTCTTGAGCTAAGGTGGGGTCTAAATCATCTCTATGACAACTTATGTAACTGCACTGGTACAAGGTATATGATCTGTACTATATGAACTGTCCATCGTGGCTACTGTTGGCTCAACAAATAAAACCTTAGAAGGATCTACAATGAATGGTCTCTGCTCAGAAAGGATCATCTCATCAAGATGTTCAGAAATCTCTATAATCTTTTCAAAAAAGAGCTTAAACATATCAATAATAATCTCATAAAGATGTCACTCATCGATGCATATCTCAAAAAACTCAACAAGTGGCTCAGATATCTTAGCGAGGGTATATTAGCAAAAATCTCAGATAGATGTGTTAAAGGAATAATGAAATGTACCTCCAATCCCTTTGTCTGATCCTCGGAAATTAGCTTAAAATGTCCATCAACAAACACGTCAGTAGGATCAACAAGGGAACTCTTATCGATTGTGCTTTTTGGCAGGTCCTTTTGGAAAAGGAACCCCTGGGTATCTGATGAATCTCCATTTCATCATCTTTTATTCTATCATTTTGTCCATAAAAACCCTAGCTAATGTATGTAAATAGCATTATTTCGTACATATTAACATTCATTATTTTTTTTCCATTTATTATATATAAAATATTGTTTTTAATGCCAAATTATAGAATAAAGGAAATAAAAGAAAAAGAATAAATTATCAGAGGTATTTTATGATCCTAAACCCCGAGACCAAGTAAAGAATTGAGTTGGTCGACAAGAAATAAAGTAGGGGAGATAAGGGCTACAAATACAATTAAAATCCACATTATTCAATTCATTAACAAGTTTTTTGTACCTATTTTATCAGTTATTATTTATAACTCAAATTAAGGAATCTTGTGTGAAAGTTGTAGATAATAATGCGTATAAAAATGCAAAATTTATTCCGTGTTAAAATAACGTACAATACACATTTTACACATGAAATAAAATCGCTAAATCCAAACTTCACCCATATATGACAAAAAAATCAAAATGTATCAAAATCACTTTAATTATATATAACTTTTAATAAGCTATTTAATGAAAGTTGTCTCAAATATTTTGAAGATAAGGTGAGAAAGTTAGGTTTTGGACCCCTATTGTATAGTACACCAGATTAAAATATTCAATTTATCTGTTCTTTATTATTTTTGTAATTTTATAAATTTATAGTTTTGTAAACATTATTGTAACATATGAATGTATGAAAACTAAAATAAAACCATATATAAAACGCTAAAATAAATCATGTAGGCTAAATACATATATAAATATATAGTAACTATAGTATACTCCCTTATTTATCTAAGTGTACATATCATAGTGGAAAAATATAATAAAAATATATTTATGTATATAAAAATGAGTTATAAATATATAAAATAAGGAAATAAAATAATAAAATCAAAAATACAAAATAAAAACAAAAATTCACAACATAGGTAGAAACACCTATAAATAAAACCCTAGAAAATAACATATAATAAAACACCTCAAAAAAATAAATAAAAATCATATTAAAATAATTAATAAAAAATAAACACTTTATTTTAGAATAAAAATTATAAATCCATTTACTATTTTTATTAATTAATTTATAATAAAACATGTTTTTTGCCTTCTTGTGTCCAATGTGGACCAAGCACTACTTGAGGTTTGTTGACCTCCGATCAACTACCTCCCCAAGTGTTCTGACTCGTCAGAAATTTCATGTCCCTGATTTTTCACCATTTTAGTGGACATCTAATCCTTCTTTTTCATCAACTCTTCACGTCACGATAATCTTCTATCATCATTCATCCACGCCTAAACTCCGGATCCCTTGTACAGAGCCTCAATTGTTCCTAAATCGCCAAATAATAAGGGTGCTTCACATTGTGTATAAATAAAACCTCTCTTCTTATTCCTCATTTTTTTCATTCTCTGAGTCCCTTAACTCTTCAACATCAGCCTAGTGTGCATCCCCGAGACAGGGGGAGGTTCCATTAGGTCTGAATTGGCTGGAGGAGGAGGAGGTGCACCCCACGGTGGTGTTCCACTACATCTGCTCCCTGTCGTCTCTGGCAGGTATTTGCTGCATACTTTTATTCTTTCAGTAGATTTCATTAGTGCAATTTCTTTCTGTCTTATGTTTAGTATCTAGATTTATAGGATTAGCTAGCTTCATCTTTCTGTTCACCGAAGCCGCTAGGGCTCCAGCTAGTTCATCATTCAAATGCCCTATTCTGACTCCCTCTTTCATATCATTTCCTTCCATTGCACCATCAAATCAAACCATTTAGATCCCCTAATCTCGCGCAGATCAACCCGACCATGCTTCTCCACCACCTCTCACCGGAGGACCCTCATTCTACCTCATCCCTTCTCAATATTCATCAATAAACACCCAGGAGCCTTCTCCTTCACCCCACGATGCTTCAACAACCATTTGTAGGTCCTAGACAGAGCAACTGAGCCTGTTCGATGTTCAACAAGGAAGCTCCAGGTCTATCACACTCTAGGCCCCCTCCATTGGGGCCCATGCCCTTTGAAGCCATCCCCTAGCTGCAGAAGACTTAGGTGTTCATATAGAGACCCTCATCATCCATGGTGGAAGAGTTCGGAGTGCAGAGGAGGAGCGAATTGAAGCAACCTGTTGAGGAATTCTTGGCCCGTTCTTCCAAGTCAGGTAAGGTCTGTATGATGGAGAGGTCCGCTCTAGATGGAGCATGGATCAATGGATGTACCCTGCATTCAGCCGTCAGATCTCACCAAGGATATGATCTCGCCCTCCAGTGCGAACCGTGATCGAGCTTCCTGGACGTGGCATGCATTAAGTAACCGATCCACCGTCGTCCGATGAAGTGCCATCTAGGGGTAAAATGCATATTTTGCACCACTGTTGCATTTATTTATTGATACTGTAATAAAATATGTAGTGTAAATAATTGTATAAATTTTTCATGAAGGACCCTAGATTTATTTAATTAACACTTTGTTCCTAGTCCACTTCCGTAGAGCGGGAATATTTTACAAATATACCCCTTGTTTATTTTTAGACCAATGAATTTAAATACCAGTTGTATATTTTTGGCATATTTATATATGAACCTAGGGAATATATTTTAATATCTAAAATGCCCTTCATAGTTTATGTATTTTTGGTGCTTGAATTTCATTTATTAAAAATAGCACCCGTGCTCCAAAAATTAGCAAAAGTGGGGTTAGATACCTGCTAACAAGTATTTTCGTGCCCCATTTTTTTGGGTATTTTAGGCACTTATAAATATCAAATGAGAATTTTTTTATCCATGCTTAAATTAGAAAATACCAAAAAATAGAAAATTATTTTGAAAAATTCCCAAACACAATATGTTGTCTATTGTAACATGTTTTCATTCCAGACCAAACATCCCTAAAATTTGAAAATTCATAACAATTAAAAAGATTCAAAGTCCAACAAAAACTATTAAAAATCACAAAAATACAAAAAAATATTTAATTTTATCTCTAAATTTACTTTATATTATTATCTACTTATTAAAATTGATTTGGAGAATTTTGGATATAGTTGCTATTTTTAATCTTCTAATCAATTCAACCTATTTATTAAATCCTTGATTTGGGACACTTTCGACTTTAAAAATATATAAAAATTAATATGTAAAACCCCAAAATACTTCATTTTACGAATTTTTACTAAAATTTTAGCACTTTTAATTACATTATGCTATATTATATACATATCCATATGTGTTCTTATATTACATACAAAAAAATAAAAATATATATTAAAAGATAAAAGATAAAATTGAAGACGACAAATATATATTATAATAAAAGAAAAATTCACATAGTGAATAAAGGCATACATGTATATAATAGACTTTGAATAGAAATAATCCTAGGCTACCTGACTTGCTCTATGTGGTTTGACCTCTACATGTTTGCTTGCTATACGTTTTGTATTGTAGACAATAATAAATTTTAACTCCACACTTTTGGTATTCCATAATTAATTGATATTATGGGTTAATTGTTGATTGATTGGGATTTCGTGAGCGGTCACCGCATTAACTTGATTTCTCGCCTTGTGAGATTTCTAGACCCTTGCAAAACCTCAGTTACTAAATGGTGTCGTTGCTTGGGAGTAATGTGTATTGCCTATTTTGTAGCCTATAATGTACAATCATTTATTCATTTATTGATTTATTCAATTATTAACTCATTTCTTTATGCATATTTATTGATTCATTTATCACTTGTACATGACTCATTTTGATACATTTATTTTGATTATTTAATTATATCCACTAATATACATCTCTTGTTGTATTTGTTGCGACGGTCCGCTACGTGAGGAAGACTTCTTAGGAGGCTGATGCAACCAAGCTTCGTGAAGACTGGTCTTCAGGTTTTGACCAGTTGGAGAGGAAGCAAATGTGGCAAGGAGAGGCATCTTAGGATAGATTTAGGTTAGATTTATTCATTGATGAGAGAGAGATTTATTCATTTAAAATAATTAAAGACTTGGGCTCTACTCTACACAACGAAGTCCAATGTCTAGGTGTCTATTCACCTAGGGACCTCGTCGTAGTTTTCTCGTGTTTTCATTACCTTCTTTTATCTTGTTTCATGATATTTTGAGTTTTTTTGCCTTATTTTTATTTGTTTTATGTGCACGAACCTTAGCTTGTAGGTTGCTTGAATCGGTAATTAGGTTCAGACCCTAATAAGATTGCATACACCTATAATCTCTTACGATTGGATATAGTCAAACAAATAAATGTTAGTATTTGGATTTAAACCCACATGTCGAGAGAGGCATCATACAATGCTTGCATGACCTATTGTGGTGGGAACCGAGATGTCTCCAAGACCGGACTCTAGGGTCTATCTCAAAATAATTAACATATGGTTCTTCACGTCTAATAACAACTACTATTTAGGGTGATTTTGTCTATTGCACACCATCATGTAGGTAGGTTTAAAAATTCTGTTTTGCATACCTCATGGAGAGGGATGTGAAGCACTGTAAGTACTCTAACTCAGCATGGATCATTATATTATATGCGATTTCCATCATCGAATCAACTTGCACGACTTTTTCGCTATCTCCCTCTGATTTTAAGCACATAGGACTTAAATGAAAATATACAAAATCATTAGGAGCATGTATGAAAAATACTAAAAGAAGTGAAAACCCAAAAAAAATATAACATGGGGACTACTAAATAAACTTTGAACTTAATTAAAATATGTAATGGACTATTACTACCTTGGGTTCATAAAGCCCTCATTATTTTCAAATACCTTAGGAGGGGATCAAAACCCCTCCCAAGAGCGAGACATGACCCTCTAAGGTTTAGAGCTAAAAACCCAATCTATAACTACCTTGTGTACCACCTGGATTTTTGAAGTAGTGACACTTCTATCGTACGCAATCGAGTAGGGCTTTTTTAGCGATGGTGTTAATACCTTGTGTGGAACATTGACTTGGTCCGATGTACTAATCTTAGGCCACACCTTCAAGGGGGTGTCTGTCTCATTGGTTGCGTCTGAGTAGGTCCTTGCACACTCACAGGTGATTCCTTGTGAGCGAGGTCCAAAGTAGTGGTTTCATCTATCCACTTCCTCCCTCTATTTCTTTGGCTAAGTAGGGATTCCAGAAGGGTTACAAGGACCTCAAAAAGTGCAAGGAGAAGCACAAGTACAAGATACTTTTCTGATAGTACTCTCTCTCTTATAGGGTTAGCGTGCTAAGGACTTGTTATTATATATGCTTGAAATAACAACTCTAAAAAGGAAAAGGTAATAAATAGCCTATACCTTACGACTTCACATGATGTGAGTTGGTGAACCCAATTTGTATTGCATTTGTATGGATCTAGACTAAGGTTCAAAGATAAAGTCCCGCATAGTTGCACAAATTTTGTCATATGTGCCTTCCCTTCAACCCCTTGTCATTTCAAGCCTTTCTACTGTTTTACACTCATTTTTATTCCTCGTTGACCATTGTCTCTTTCTTCATGTATCGATCTTCTCTTACTCCATGATGATGATCATTGGATGGTTTAGTTGGGACTCTGCCAATATGCACATCGATTCCATGGACTCGACACTATCAATAGTTCGAGGTGGTTTCCGAGAATTTATTTTGGACTTTGCGAACCGATCTCCAAACTCTTCGTTTTCTATCTACCCCCTTTTATCTCCAATAAACCAAGACCACTCTTGTCCCACTACTGCTCATTACGAATGGAGGTCGATTTCAGTCTACATATTTTTCTCCATTCACAACCTTCTGGAGATGCCCCAATCTCATACTCGCCTTGACGATTAGAAATTCAATTTCAAGTGGTATGATTGGGATTTTCTCATATTGCAGATAGAAGGCAACCCCAATCATAGATCTCAATCCAGAAATTATTTCTTCACACTCAGACGAGAGATGGATACCCAAAAGAAGGGCAAGGGGCAACATCCACCCCAATCAGAGCAGAATTAGATGCCTGATCAGAACTATGTGAATGCTTAGTTGTTATCTTCCATCCAAGCCATACAACAGTAATTGACCGAGAATGCACTATCCCATACTGCATTTCGGGATATGTTGAACATCGTAATGAACAAACCAAGAGGAGGAGGAGGTAATGGAGAAATAACTCATGATATCTGGATGAAGAGGAGGGGGCCAGGAATGGGAACCCTAAATTATACACTGAAAGAGACATATAATCTTGGAGATAGCCAGATGATCGAATGAATCTGCATCCCATCGATCCATGCTCTCTTCGAGCTCAAGACCCAGTTCCTTATGCTCCTCCCCTCATTACACGAGAACACCAACAAGGAGCTGTAAATTCACCTGCAGCAGTTCTCTCACATCTGCAGGATGACTCATTACCCAAACATCCCTTTGGGTGAAGTGAAGATAATTGCATTCCTCGTTAGCTTACAAAATAAGGCCCTCTATTGGGTCAATCATTTGGGAAAGATTGTGATGACATGGGAGGAACTCAAGTCTAAGTTTATTCATAAGTTTTACCCTCTTGGTCAGATCAACCAGAAGCAAGCCCAGATCAACAACTTCTCCTAGGCTACCCATGACAAGGCACATGGTTGGCATGTCTTAGATCTCCACAAGATCAATCCTGCTATGTGCTCATACCATATCTACCTATAAGAAGATGCCAATATTGAGAGTTCTAAAGAATACTGAACCCAAATTTGCAGGACGTCATCATGAAGGAAATCACAAAATGGTGTGACGCAGGCTTCATTTATCCCATCTCTTATTCCAAATGGGAGAGCCTGCTACATGTAGTTCCAAAGAAATCTGGTCTCACCATGGTTACAAATGATAGAGGATAGGAGATATCTACGGGTATCGACATCCTAGCATGTATGTGTTGACTACCGCCACCTTAATGTAGCAACCAAGAAGAAACACTTCCCTTTGATGTCCATTGATCAAGTGTTAGAAAGACTAGTTGGTAAGGAGTTCTTCTGATTTTTGGATGGGTACTCTGGGTACAACCAGGTGGTGATCACACCAGAAGATCAAGAGAATACTACCTTCCCTTTCCCGTTCAACACCTATGCTTTCAGATGAATGCCCTTTTCACTGTTCAACAAACCTACGACATTCCAGAGATGCATGTTTGCAGTTTTTACTGAGATGATGGACAATTTTATCAAGGTGTTTATGGACAATTTCTCTATCTATGGTGATAGATTTGATTCTTTTCTTGAGCACCTGGATAGAGTACTTTAGACTTGTTGTTAAGTTAATCTAGTATTATCTTGGGAAAATATCCACCTCATGGTCACAATAGGGATTGTGCTGGGTCACACCATCTCCAAACATGGCATAGAGGTCGAACATGTTCAATAAGATACCAAAGTGGATGATTGACTCATTCCATACTAGAAATAATCACAGGAAATCCTTTGATAACACGAATTCCTATTTCTCAATGATATTCCACGATCAAAACAATTGGCTGAATCTTGTGAAACCATTTCATAGAAGTTCATTGATATCTTCTTTTTATAAAGCAAATCAACTTCAATTTTTGAATAATACAAGTTACTTCTGGTACCAATATAACAAAGGATTCTCTTTTTATGTGGAAAACACCCGTATCAATATAAAGTTGGATGTGATTGCCAATTTATATCCACCTCAGACTATATGAGATGTGAGGTCATTTCTGGGGCATGTGGGTTTCTACAGGAGATTCATTCGTAACTTCAGCTGCATTGCCTGACCTCTCACTAAATTGTTGTGCAAGGAGACTGAGTTCAATGTTGATCAACAAGTTCTACTTTAATTTAATCAGCTGAAGGAGCTCATCACTCAAGCTCCCATCCTGCAACCACTGGATTAGTCTCTTCCTTTTGAGATCATGACATATGTTTCAGACTTTGCAATCAGGGCTATTCTGGGACAAATGAAAGACAAGGCACCCTATTCCAGCAAGACATTAGATGTGTAGGATATTGAGTATCCTCAAGCGCATCACGGAAGCGTGTCGATCGCATTGTATGCAATCGGAGCAACTAGTCGTACTAGATGCTAGATGCAGCGGAAATTAAATTTTTTTTAAAACTAAAGATGAAACCACATGATCACGAGAACACTTCTCGGATCGTTTCATCAAACAACAAAGTATAAGGAATACCTCTTGAAGCGTGGTTGTCACCGTGAGATCCCAAAGTAGAGATCCTCCTGTCTCAAGTCCGACCCACGAAGAATGCACTTGCGGGCACGATGATGAGTCGCGTCCTTCCCGCAATCTTTTGACAAAGATCCAAGCGTCGAAGCGAAGCCAAAATGCTCTCCTTCCTAATACACAAAGTGGACGGCCACTTGAATATTAGGAAGAGCCTACACGAGAATGAGAGAGAGAGAGAGAGTAGAGTTCTTCAACTCTAGATGATGTTGTATCTTGGAAGGCTACCCTAGCCCTCCTTTTATACTAGTTTAGGATCCAATGGATCTCAATCCATGGGACACATGGATCCAACGGCCATGCTTGGTCCATGCTAAATCAATGGCTATGATTGTTGTTGGTTAAAACCAACAACATTAATCTAAATTAAAAAATGTTGCAACATTATCAACATAATTTAATTTAACACTTAACTAATTAAGAGATAATGTGATAATAAAATTGGAGTCAACCAACCACCCTTAAAAATAGGAGGCGTCACCCATGAACAATTCATGGGTGAAGCCACCTAGAATGGTGGTTATTTGGCTCCTTTTTATTTATCTTATTATTTCTTAATTAATCACACAAAAATATTCACCAAATTAATTCCAAATTAATTTGTGAATATTTCAATCATGCCATTGAATATTATGTGAATCATATTCACAACCCAAACTAATTAATAAATTGCATTTCCAATTAATTAATAAATGTGAATCCAATCCACATTATTAATTAACAAATGCTATTTACATAAATTCTCTCTCTTATATATGTATATTACAAATCATATTTATAATACACATATATCATAGATAATGTTATCCACATTCTCTTAATCCTTGATAATTAAATCCCATTTATTTATCTTAGATAATCATTTTCACAATATGAATTATATTCATATTAAGCTCGATAATTAAATCTCATTTAATCATCAAGTCCTTGCTTGGATATTTCATCAAATGAATTATTCTTGAACCCTTTCAAGAATATTGTGCTTTCTCCGCAGATACTTGGAGATAAGGATAGGGCGATTGTATTATTCCATGTATAGTGACTTGGATATTGAGATCTTATCTCAAATCCAGATCTTATGAACCTCCCACAGATGCTTGATTAAATCAAGACCGCAAATCCAATATTCTCATTGAATCTGAATCCCATTCAGACCAATGTCCAACACTTGGACTAAGATCGAATTGCTTCTCTACTGAAAGGAGTCACTAAAATCCAGACCTGTTTCATCACTCCCTCGGAATGGAAGCGTCATGGATATACAATCGTTTATGATCACATCACCCTTCAGGTATTCCCAATACCTGTACATCCTGCATACTGGAAGACCCATGATCAACCCGAAGATCAAGATCATTTTACACTGTCTAATTCAGGGTTTAATCATTAAGTTTCTCATTTGATCATTGGGATTTGGTATCGATCATATACTTTCCAAAAGCATATATCATTCCTTGGTCTTGATCATATACTTTCCAAAGTATATATCAAACCTACAAATTCAGTCAAGCTTCCAAAGCTAGACGACCGTGCATGGAATTTGATTCTTCCCAATATCTCATGAGTGAGCTCATGTCTTCCGGTTCAGTAGTGAACCTGTATGATCCCTTTGAGAGATCGTATTACTCATATGCCCTTACATGCACACCAGCACGCCGGTGTATAGACCTTGGTTAGGTCATCAACCTATTGGTCTGCCAAATGTACACACTCAGACATATAGTAACACATCTGTCTCCGGTCAGAGGATGCGTGCCTATGTTGTGACAACATTCAACATGGGACTTAGGTTATCTCGATCGCGTTAAGTCAACTCTTTGACCTAACTAATCTGACACCTCCGAATCTCTATTCCTATGTAGAGGACCTGCATCAAGAGGTCGGTCAGATATCAGCCTATGTGAGAAAGGATTGACATCTCCTACTCAGGCTAGAGATCACATCTTAACAATCATTTGACGGTGCTTGATGAGTCCTCAATCTAACTCTTTAGATATTCATCCAAGCACCAACCTCTATGATTCAATTATTGAATCAACAGTTGTATGATCATTAAGATAGCCATGGTACATAACCCTAATTGTACAGAGGGACCTATTATGCAAATTATTTATTCTTCATTTCAGATCAGGGAATGATATTCGCAATAACATTTATTGCATAATGGCTCGCCGTGGGCTCACATGTACAACAAGATGAAGCTCATAGAAATTTTACCGTCACAGAGAAAGAGTTGCTTCCTATAGTATTCATCCTAGAGAAGTTCAGATCCTATGTGCTTGTATGAAAAGTCACTATTTACACTGACCACTCTATTATCTGATACTTACAACAGAAGAAGGATGCCAATCCTAGACTAATCAAATGGATCCTTCTCATCTAGGAGTTCGACATGGAAATAAAAGACAAGCCTACGGTTCAAAATGTGGTAGCAGATCACCTCTCTATAATTTAGCAGCAACAACCTCCACTAAGCAGTGCACCTATCACAACCACCTTTCATTATGAGTCAATTATGGCTGTGGATTCCCTCCATTGGTATGTAGATATTGTGAACTACCTTTTTTTTCAAGGGTAGTCCCACAAGATTGGATAAAGATCAAGAAGGACAAGTTCTTGTCCCAAATCCATTTCTACCAATGATAAGGCCATCTCTTATTTAGGGAAGGAGCGGATTGCATTTGGCATAGGTGTATCCCTCAGGAGGAGTATCATACTATCCTCTAGCATTGTCATTCTCTCGAATCTTATAGACATAACTCTAGAGATCTAACGACATCGAAAGTATTGCAGTGTGACCTCTAGTGGCCTATACTATTTAAGGATGTCGCAACACACATTAAGTGTTGCATTGACTTTTAGAGTCTAGGAGGCACCCTTAGTGCTAAAGATTCCTTGCCTCTAAGTTCATTTAGATTATACATCTATTTGATGCTTGGGGCATCAACTTCTTGAGACGCTTACCTAATATTCAGGGATACGAGCATGTCCTTTTTACCATTGACTACGTGAATCACTGGGTTGAAGCTGTCCCTGCTCAAATCGCAGACATCCATACATTGCGTCGGTTCTTGAGAGACAACATCATATCACGATTTGGGATTCCAAACATACAGATATGAGACAGGGGAAGACACTTCATTAACAGATATGTTAATAAATTAATAAAGTATTATGTCATCGAGCACCGAGTCGCATCTTCTTGTCATCCACAAACCAATGGCATGGCTGAACTATTGAACAGAGAAATCAAGATGATCCTTCAGAAGTTTGTGAAGCCGGACAGAAAGAATTGGTCACAACTCTTGGACTCAGTCCTTTGGGCATACAAAACCGTCGACAAGTGTCCCTTGTGCATGTCTCCTAACTGTCTTATATATGGAAAACCATGCCATCTACCTATAGAGTTATTTCATAAATCATTGTGGGCAGTCAACATTTGCAATTCAAACACACAAAAAGGTGGTTAGAAAAGAAAAGAGGAATCAAAGTAGGTGATAAACTACTAATTCGGTCGTTTAATATCGTGGAATTAACAAACACTTAAGATGTCATTGCAGTCAGGCTAAACTAGGTCTATCAAAAACCATCAAATTGATTTGTCCATAGAATAAGATAGTCGTATTTTTATTTTACTTGGTAAGAAACCAAGGTCGAACTCAGGGACACGAGCCTCTCTCGTGATGATTCAGACTTTTATCCATCTGTTTAAGTGTTGAGTTTAAGAACCGGAGGTCAAGATATGCAAGAAGACAAGACAATGCATCAAATGAATATGAAACATGCATTTTTTTATTTTATTTTAATCATGCAAATAAATGCGATGAAATGCAACACAAATAATATGCCCTAGATCAGAATGATGAGCAAATTTAACAATGAGTCAATTTCTGGTTTAATTCAGATGACTAAGTTGATTGATAAATTGAACAAGGCATAGGATAAGTAATAAGAGACACATGGCTATCAAAATAATACATCAAAATTAATGTGTCCACAATAAGAAATGATCATAACATTAGAAAGTTCATCAAACATGCTTTAAAATGAAACTAAAATCAACTTAATCAGAAATATGATGCTCACAATATGCATGAAAGACGATAAGGGCATAACTGAAAGAAAACATGAAAGATAACTACAAACAGGTCCCTGGGAGGGTCTAAAATGCAATAAAACTAAAGCGCGAGGCCTTCCCTGTAAATAACCCACACACACGGGGGCATATTTGCAATTATTGAAACCCACGAGGGTAACAATGCAAAATACCCCAGGCACGCGTGCGTTGCACATGATCCAGGAACTGCATGCAAATTGAAGAAGCTCGTAGGACTTTGTGCAAATTACCTAGATAGCACGCGTTGTGCACGTGCTCTCCAGGCTCGGAAGAAGCCCAGGCTCGGCAGAGGCTAGGAGGTGCTTCGACTAGGCTTGGAGGTGCTCGAAGCGCTGATGAGGCTCGGAGTAGGCTCGGGATATCCAAGCCTGAGGTTCTGATGCTGCGGCTCGGATATGCTCTGGGTTTGACACGTGGCATGTCGATAACCGTTAGATCACGAGGATCCAACGACACTTGGAGATGGCGCTTGTTGGCGATGTGGGCGCTCATGCACCGTTGGATGTGCTCCGGAGAGGAGCATCCAACTGCACATGTATCTTCATCCTCGGTTGCAGCTGGCGGAGATGTTCGAGCTCCAACGATGGAGCCCAAGCTCCGCCACTCTTCTCTGGCTTAGGTGATGGTTCCCAGCTGCTCATGATCTCCTGGACCGCAACCTTGAAGCTCGATGAAGCAACTAAACTATCAGGATGAGGCTGGCGAAGCAAGTAGGCTTGGAACGAGTGGCGAAAGAGCTCCAGTGACGACTTCTGATAATTAAAAGATCGAATACCTGTAGGGTTAATTAAATAGCCGAAGCTTGCGATGTGGAGAATGCGAAGTAGAGTGAGGTGAGAGCTTCTGCGAGTGAAGAAGGCGAGAGCTCGGAGCTCCTCCGTCGTGGAGGGCGGAGGAGATGGGTCGGAGCTGATTTGCGGTATGGAGGAAGAAGAGATGGATCAGAAGTTAGCGCGTGGAAGGTGGATCTGTTGCAAATCTTGGGGGATGAACGATGAGGGGAGATGAAGGGTTTATCGACCTAATAAATTCAGAGAAATCAAGAAAAATAATGCAAGGGAAGAAGAAGGAGACTTACCTGATCGGAGATGGCGGCCAGAGGCTTGGGCTGGGGCTTAATTCGAGCCCCGGGTCATCACTGGACCTCCTCATCCAATGGAGGCACTTCGAGCGGGCTGGGAGCTCCGCAACACCACCATGATCGACGACGGATCAACACCAGAGGAGATGGGTCGTCATCGCTCAATCCCGCCCCCTCCCCCTATCACAGGGAGATGGAGGAGGGCTGGGCCTCCCACCGCATAAAGGTGGACGAGGGTAATCGGAGGAGGGAGCATGGTATTTGAAGATAAAGGTGGTGGTTCTAGTGGTGACATCGTGAGTTTTAAGGGAAATATGGAGCGAGTGGGAATGACGACGGAGTTGGAGTGATAGTCCGCAAGGATCGTGGGTGATGAGGGTACGTGGTGAGGCGGTTAGCGAGAGGGGAGGTAGTCAGAGGAGATGGAGAAAATGGGAGGGGCGAGGTGGTTGTGCAAGGTGGAGAACGTGTGAGAGCGGGGGGGGGGGGGCGAATGTTGACGACGATGCCCTGGCTGTTGGATCGTGAGATCCAACGGATGGAGTTTGGGCGCGAAAGAGCAGTGGCGATTTGATCAAGGATGCTCGATCGGATGGCGCAAGAAGCGCCATGTGTGGTTCTGTAGACACAATGCTAGTGGGCGGTGGAGATTGCTTCTGGAGAACGATCGGAGGGTCGACGACAGTTGCGGGAGTAAGTGGTATAGATTTGAGTTCCAGACGATGATCAGACGACGCACAAAGTGACACATGGCGTGTTCTGAGTGAGGCGCTCGCGGACGGTGGTGATCAAGGCGTGATGGAGATCGGACGACAGGAATAAAGAATATGCGTGGAGAGAGTGGAGCTGTTGGATCAGAAGGAGATCCAACGGCCAGGGGTGCAGGATGATAGGTCAAAGGGTGACGGGCCATGTGGCTCAACCAGAAAGGGCCACGTAGCCCAATCAGATTATTCCGAGAGAAATAGTGAAATATGAGGGATCAAATGGCCGAATTTGAGAAAACTCAAAACATGAAAGTTGTATATCTCGATGAGATCTATAAGTTTCATTTTGACCAAAAATGGAGATAAGGTCATTTGAAGACACAAAAAAATTTTGAGAGTATTTTTAAGGCTAAAAATACCACGAATTTCAATTTTGCCATTTTTTTGTGGTTTTTAATTTATTCAAGACTCTGATAATTACAGGACTTTTTCTGGTTTTATTGGCACATATTTAAGCAAGGGGGTTAAAAATAGAGAATTAAGATGATGAAATCAGGTTTCATCACCCCCTATACTTAAACTATGCTTGTCCCCGACCATCAAAAAGAATGAATAAACTGGATTAACCCCCTTGTGCATGTGAATACATGATCCAATCTGTTCAAGTCCACTCAACTATAGAGGTCCGAAATTTTGAGTTCAACCCAACCTTAATCAAGAGGCACCCAATTCCTCTAATTCTACAGACTCTCTCTGATGTGCGTATATACTAAGCGTATGGCATTTAGTGTTGACTGTGTTTCCGAGAGTAAAGTCAAAACGTCACCCAAAGTCTTGGTCCAAGATATTCTCCTAAGGACCCAATCCTCAACACTAGGGAATAAGTCAAATCTTGCCTCCAGTCCACCGTCTCTTTAGTTGTCAGACTTAGAAATGTAGATGGAAGGCCAGTAATGGAGGTCATGGGATTGTGTCATTTCTTCTCTCCCTCGCATTGGAACAAGGATTCTCTCTAGTGCCTTTTTACGCAACACATTTTTTTGGTGTTGATCAATGCGTCCGTTAGACACCCAGACTTGTAGCATTTACGATGCAGAGCCTTTTTTGGTGCAAGCCTGACTCCTGGTCCTAATAGCGGCGGTCCAAGTGGACACATTGAAATGGTTGAGAGCGCTCGCCTTTGGTGGAAGCTCTTTGATATTTGACTTTGTGAAATAATATCTTTTCTTTGACATTTCATTGATTTGTATAATTTTTTGGCTAGCTCCACTGCTTTTACCAAGAGTTGGCGCACACTGATTAACAATTTTTTTATTTCACACCCTGGTACTTAGGTCAATGTCAAGAGATTAGTATAAGAACCAAGTTCTCATACTGGCTAAAGTTGCTGACACTCAGGTTTCATGAAGCCTTCAAAGACTGTATCCCATTCTAGAGCATCATTAGATCAAGTCCAGACTCAAATCCCCCATCCCAATCCCTCAAGCGAAGAGTCAACTCATCTCATCAGAACCGCAGTCGTGCATGTGATGTGCTGATCATAATCTTAATGTCCGAGACTAAGCATGAAATATAGCATGCAAATCTAGAAAACTAAGGGAATATGAGTGATTAAGTTTAAGATCCTGATGGTTAAGGCTGGTTAACCTAAAATCTCGAGACCTCATAAAACTAAGTTCCCTTGAACATTTCAGATCCTGGGTGGAAGTGTGAAAGTAGAGGATTAATCCAACTCCTTCATTCAAAAACACACATTTTTTTTGAAGCTTCAAGAGATATTAGGACTGCCTAAACTCAATTAAGTAGATGCATCTGCATTTAGCCAGTATGGATGTAAGTACAGGCCGGACCTCGTTACTTGAGGACAGGGACTTACGTGATGTCCTCTAAACCATCCACTCTGCTAAGGGCGAACCCTCACTGAACGCGGCTACTTAATTGGGCTTAGTAATCACTAATGACTCTTTAAGGTTTTTTTTATTTTCTCATTTTTGTGGATTTTAATTATAGGTTAGAACACTGGTTAGACTCAACTTTCCTTGAAATCTAAAAGAAAATTTCAATACCATGTCATACAAATAAAAAATTTTCAAAATATTTTCAAAGGATTTCTTTCAAAACAAGAAAAACTCATTTTTTTCAAATCATTTTCGAAAATATTTTTATAAAAATAATGTAACATAATATAGAAAAGACTGTAAAAACATTTGAGTCCACTTAGTTCAAAGAATTTTACTTTAGCCAAAAGTTTTAAATTTTTCAAAATTTTCAGACTGTAGCTAAAGTACATATAATGTATACATGGTATACCCCCCTATACTTAAACTTTACTATGTCCTCATAGAACTAGATGATACAAGTCCATAGGTCCATTTAAATATAGAGAAATATATGGGAACTAAGGGGCACCCCCTATACTTAGGTTAGAAATAACCTAAGTATAAAGGCAAGGAAAGATAATTGGAGAAATCACAGGGACTCGGGTCCCTGCTATACTTAGGCTGAGAGTAGCCTGAGCATAAAGATGGAGATTTGATGTTGGGAGAGACCCGAGGTGAACGAAGAAGAAGGATGGATATACAAGTGAGTGGATGAATCTGCAAAGATTAATAGAGTGATTAAGGCTCAGGGGAGGGTTTCAGAGAAAACATGGCTCAATCAAACATGCAAGACCCTTCAAGTTCACCAACTCAGACATGAAACCAACCGATGTTGGTTTATTATCTTGTCAGTTTTATTGGTGATTAAAACATTTTATGTTTACGCAGAAAAGATGCTAAGTCAAATCAATTGCGTAAACACCCAAAATAAAATTTTACTCCATTTTAGGTTGACTTGCAATTACCAGTCCCAATTAATTAAAGTTGTCACTAAATTAAGGTGAGCAGAAAAATCAAGCAATCATCGTCTACCGTTCATTCCCATTTTCCATTTAACCTAGGTGATCAAGCTAGGAAGGGAAGCCGAGAAAAACCACGTAACCGATATAAACCATGATCTAGGCTAAGCGATAAAACATGCAGTGACTTGGTGAAAATACCTGAAAACTTGGACTGTTTTGAAAACAGAAATCATGTATGCAAGTCTATCAAAAGCCACAGCTAATCATGCTTCTATTAGCAGGGAAGAATGTCAATTAAATTTGACTAAGTGAAGCGAGATTATGTATGTCTATATTTTAGTGTGTCCTACCTATGAGCAAGCACGTAAAAAATGAAAAATGAAATACGCTCAAAGAGCCGCGTGCTTGGTCCTAGGTCGACACTCAAGTGGGGACGATCCCCACACAACCACATTCCTTCGTTTCCAATCGCGAGTCTTCGATCGAAGACCGCTGTAAAAGACGATTATTACAAGTATATGAACTGAAATAAAAATGCGGGACATTTTTTTCTTTCTTTTCTATTTGCTCCAAGTATGCTTCTGCGGCTCCTCACAACGGGAAGCGCCTGCTCCTCGTCTCCTTGAATGATCAAGGGTCGTGCCACGAAAACAAAGGTTAGAGATCAAATAAGAAAGGGAAATTTTGTAATGCAAAACAAATGAACAAGTTGACCTATAAAATGAAACACTTAATTAAATAAATAAAATTCAAAACAATACAAGAAATGAGCCATGTCCCTAGCAATGACGCCATTCGATAAACCGCTAATTCATTCCTTTAATATTGTGGAATTAACACTTAAGATGTCATTGCAGTCGGGCTGAACTAGGTCTATAAAAAACCATCAATTTGATTTATCCATACAATAAGATGGTCATATTTTTATTTTACTTGGTAAGAAACCAAAGTCGAACTCAGGGACACGAGCCTCTCTCGTGAAGATTCAGACTTTTATCCATCTATTTAAGTGTTGAGTTTAACAACCGTAGGTCAAGATATGCAAGAAGACAAGACAATGCATCATATGAATATGAAACATGCATTTTTTTTATTTTATTTTAATCATGCAAATAAATGCGATGAAATGCAACACAAATAATATGCCCTAGATCAGAATGATGAGCAAATTTAACAATGAGTTAATTTCTGGTAGGGTAAGTAATAAGAGACACATGGCTATCAAAATAATACATCAAAATTAATGTATACACAATAAGAAATGATCGTGCCATTAGAAAGCTCATCAAATATGCTTTAAAATGAAACTGAAATCAACTCAATCGGAAATATGATGCTCACGATATCCATGAAAGAAGATAAGAGCATAACTGAAAGAAAACATGAAAGATAACTACAAACAGGTCCCTGGGAGGGACTAAAATGCAATAAAAACAAAGCACGGGGCCTTCCCTGTAAATAACCCACACGCATGGGGGCATATTTACAATTATTGAAACCCGCGAGAGTAACAATGCAAAATACCCCATGCATGCATGCGTTGCACGTGATCCAGGACCTGTATGCAAATTGAAGAAGCTCATGGCCTCTGTACAAATTACCAAGATAGTACGTGTTGTGCACGTGCTCTCCAGCTCGGAAGAAGCCCATGCTCGGCAGAGGCTAGAAGGCGCTTCGTCTAGGCTCGGAGGTGCTAGAAGCGCTGATGAGGCTCGGAGCAGGCTAAGGATATCCAAGCCTGAGGTTCTAATGCTGCAGCTCGGATATGCTCTGGGTTGACACATGGCATGTCGATAACTGTTACATCACGAGGATCCAACGACACCTGGAGATGGCGCTTGTTGGCGACGTGGGAGCTCATGCGCCGTTGGATGTGCTTTGGAGAGGAGAATCCAACGGCACTTGTATTTTCGTCCTTGGCTGCAGCTGGCGGAGATGTTCGAGCTCCGGCGACGGAGCCCAAGCTCCGCCGCTCTTCTCTGGCTTCGGTGACGGTTCCTAGATGCTCGTGATCTCCTGGACCGCAACCTTGAAGCTTGGTGAAGCAACTGAGCCATTAGAATGAGGCTGGCGAAGCAAGTAGGCTTGGAACAAGCTTGGCGAAAGAGCTCCGATGACAGCTTTCGACCACTGAAAGATCGAATACCTGTATTGAAGCGTGCAGATTTTTGGAGAATGCGAAGTGGAGTGAGGTGAGAGATTCTGCGAGTGAAGAAGGCAGCAGCTCGGAGTTCCTCCACTGTGGAGGGTGGAGGAGATGGGTCGGAGGCGATTTGGGGTATGGAGGAAGAAGAGAGGGATCGGTAGTTAGCGCGTAGAAGGTGGATCTATGGAAAATCTTGGGGGATGAACAATGAGGGTCGATGAAGGGTTTATCGACCTAATAAATTCAGAGAAATCAAGAAAAAATGCAAGGGAAGAAGAAGCAGACTTACCTGATCGGAGATGGCGGTCGGAGGCTTGGGCTGGGGCTCGATTCAAGCCCCGGGTCGTCGCTGGACCTCCTCAGCCAATGGAGGTAGCTCGAGCGGACTGGGAGCTCCGCAACACCACCATGATCGGCTCTGGGTCAACACAGGAGGAGATGGGTCGTCATCGCTCAATCCCGCCACCTCCCCCTGTCACAGGGAGATGGAGGAGGGTTGGGCCTCCCCCTGCATAAAGGTGGACGAGGGTAATCGGAGAAGGGAGCGGCGTATTTGAAGATAAAGGTGGCGGTTCCAGTGATGACATCATGAGTTTCGAGGGAAAGATGGAGCGAGTGGGAATGACGACAGAATTGGAGTTATGGTCCGCGAGGATCATGGGTGATGGGGGTACGTGGTGAGGCGGTTAGAGAGAGGGGAGGTATTCTTGGATTGTGAGATCCAATAGCTGGAGTTTGGGTGCAAAAGAGCAGTGACGATTTGATCAAGGCTGCTCGATCAGATGGCGCAAGAAGAGCCACGTGTTGTTCTGTAGACACAGCGCTAGCGAGCAGTGGAGATTGCTTTTGGAGAATGATTGGAGGGTCGACGACAGTTGCGAGAGTAAGTGGTATAGATTTGAGTTCCAGACGATGATCAGACGACAACTAAAGTGACACGTGGCGTGTTTTGAGTGAGGCGCTCGCGGACGGTGGTGATCAAGGCATGAGTGGAGATCGGACAATAGGAAAAAATAATATGCACAGAGAGAGTGGAGCCGTTGGATCAGAAGGAGATCCAACGGCCAGGGGCGCCGGCGGATAGGTCAAAGGGAGACGGGCCACGTGACTCAACCAGAAAGGGCTACGTGGCCCAATCAGATTATTCCGAGAGAAATAATGAAATATGAGGGATCAAATGGGCGAATTTGAGAAAACTCGAAATGTGAAAGTTGTAGATCTCGATGAGATCTACAAGTTTCATGTTGACCGAAAATGGAGATGAGGTCATTTGAAGACATAAAAAATTTTTGAGAGTATTTTTAAGGCTAAAAATACCATGAATTTTAATTTGCCATTTTTTTGGTTTTTAATTTATTCGAGACTCTGATAATTACATGACTTTATCTGGTTTTATTGGCACATATTTAAGCAAGGGGTTAAAAATAGAGAATTAAGATGATGAAATCGGGTTTCATCAATAGGCTCTTGGAATTCTAAGACTATGCATATGATAACACATTGATGTACAAGGAGAAGGTTAAACACTGCCATGACCAGCACATCAGACGGGAGACCTTCAAGACTGGACCAAGTACGACTATTCAATGCAAAGTTGAAGGAATTCCTAATAAATAAAATAATAAATGGATAGGGCCATTCAGAGTGCAAGAAGTGCTTGTCAGCGGAAGCATTGTGATATCAGAATTGTTTCCTAACATACAACCTTTTATTGTCAAAGGTTAGTTACTGAAGTCTTACCTCGAGCATGACACTTTCCTGGTCGTTGTCGATTCTTTCCAAGTTATATGCACGGAAGGAGCATCCACAACCTTAGCAACATCACAAGATTCAAATAATTCCACTAAAAAACTCTTCCTTTAGTTTGCTTATTTTCTTCTTTTCTTATTTTCTTCTTTGCTTTTGCATTTTCTGCTCCTCCTTCATTGCTTCTATAATTAGGATATGCTTCATCCTAAGTATATGGGGGATGGGTGACATAACTCACCACATGTCTCGTTTCTTGTTGATATTCCTGTCTATACTTAGAGATATCTAACCCTAAGTATAGGGGGAGATAAATTGAATCCTCTAGTTGTTCATTCCCACCCTCGAACCTCCCTGCATGTAGATACAATCTGCTATACTTTGGAATATTTGATCCAAAGTATAGGTCGAGACAATCGAATTCTTAGTCTTTGGATTCTTTCAATCATTATTCTTTAGTTATTGTAGTCTAGGCTTCTCTATACTCCATACGAGTTATGTCTTCTCTTTTTTTCTCTGACCAATGAGGACATAGCTCAAGCTAAGTATAAGGGGTCATACATACTCTGTATATACTTTAGCCATAGATTGTACTTTCGTATTTTTAACAAATATGTCTAAATTACTATTTATATACAAACATATACAATTCATTAAATCACCTAATAAAAAAGATACATATTATTCCTCAAATTGTTTTTGTATATACTGATTAATAAATCAGATAAAATGGTTTTGCAAAATGTTTGAAAAATATTTTGAAAATCTATTTGAAAAATCTTTTGAAAACCACTTGAAAAATATTTTGTAAAATGTTTTGAACTTTCGTCAAAATGTTAAATTTGTAAAAGTTCCTTTTCTCTGTGTGAAATAAAAATGTTTAGAAAAACCTATTTGCAAATGATTTGGAAAATGGTTGCAAAAATAGTTAAAAAATCTATATACACTATTTGAAAACCCTTTGCAAAATGATTTTCAAATACGTGTAAATGATTGTAAATTTTTTTTGCAAAAAAATATTTTGGACTAAAGTTTTAAAAACTGTTTGTAAAATAATGTTCAAATTTCTTTGAGGAATATATGCATCATTCAAATAAATTCTTTACAAATTTTATAAACATACCTATAAAAATAACTCACATTTGATCTATAAATCTTCCAATATGCAAACTTCCTTTTTGTGCCAAAAGTCTTTTTATTTTGAAAAATCCCTAAATTTTTGCGAAATACAGAAATTCCAAAAACATTTGAAAAAATCCTTTTCGAAACTTGCATAAATATTTTCAAAACTTTCCAAAAAATCACAAAAGTTCAAAATTAGAAAATGGCATCACAAAAAGATCTTATTGCATTGTATATAGCATTCACATTTTCAGAATATTATATACAATTGAACAATCCAAAATAATGTCCGGTATTTGGAGCTTAGAATAGACCTTAATACACCTAATTTTAGAGGAACCCATTGAGGATTGGAACTGGAGATGTTTTAGGCCACCTTGACTTAATTCTTTAGGTTCCATAAGACTATGTTCCTGAATCAATACAATGTGCGTATGTAGAACCCTTCTACGACTTTTGAGATAGCGACTTGGCTGGAAACCTCACACCTAACACTTAGCTCAACTCAGATGGAATGTTGAAAAATCTTGGAGTATATATCCGGACGATGTAAGTCCGCTTCGTCAAGGGTGACTTAGCAACTATTCTTGGGGATTGCTGGCACCGGTAGTCTAACCCACTACTTTTGGTAACAATGATATCTCAAGACTGGAGATGGATTGAGACAATGCTTTAAATGAGGAATAGTCAACCGTCATAAGTTTTCCTAGATCCCAAAATAATGGGTGGAACAAAAGATGCTATATCCACTAGGGTGTAAACAAGAATGTAGAAGCTATACAAAGTTAAAGAAAATATCGAAAGAAGCCCAACAATTCTACCAAAAATGTGATCTTCAAAAAAAGGCTGCTTCTTGGTGAAGAATCAACTACACTTACAAACGTTATAAGGGAATGAAGACTACACTGGTCCAATCCCACCTCTCTTCCTATTCTTCTGACTTCCTACCCCATTCAGTTGTAAAGACCTGGAGTACCTGACCTTGGGGAATACCTATCTCCACGAGGATGAGTTACCAGAAGAGCATCCACCTTGATGGTTTAATGGTTTTGTCGGGGAAGAGATGAACAAATCCACACACATGGTTGTATCATTTCAAGGTAGAAAGAATATGCGACTGGGAGGATGGTTCTGACCTAGATGTGAACTGGACTATAAATGATAGGATTATGGAATAAGAAGGTTGTTATATCACACTTCCTGACTTCAATATGGTTCTCAACACACCACTAATCCAATAGCCTTGCCTGGGCTCCAAACTTTGACTTTATTAAAGATTAGTTTAAAATTCCATAACTATCCCAAGTTATTTCTTTTTCTTTTCTTTAATTTTCTTTTCTGCACTTATTGCACATGTGTTTACTAGGAACTAGAAATGACAAGTATTGGGGGGTGATGAATCTCCATTTTATCACCTTTATTCTATCATTTTGGCATTAAAAACCCTAGTTAATGCATGTAAATAATGTTATTTCGTACGTATAAACATACATTATTTGTTCCATTTATTTTATATAAAGCATTATTTTAATGCCAAAATTATAGAATAAAGGAAAGAAAAGAAAAAAGGATAAATACTAGAGGTATTTTGTGACCCTAAACCCCATACCATGTTAAGAATTGAGTTGATCGATAAGAAATAAAAAAGGGAGAGATAAGGGTCAAAAATACAATTAAAATCCTCATTCTTCAATTAATCAATTATTGTTTTATGACCTATTTTTTCTTCATTATTATACCTCAAATAAAGAAACTTTGCAAATGAAAATTGTAGATAATAATATAGGAATATACAAAAATCATATTAAAATACTTCATTGAATAATAAACACTTTTTATTTCATAATAAAAAATTAATAAAACATTTACTATTCTTATTTATTAAGTTCTAATACATCATGCTGTTTTGTCTTCTTGTGTCGAATGTGGACCAATCACAACATGAGATTTGTTGACCTCCAGTCAACTACCTCCCCAGGCATTCTGGCTCGTTAGAAAAGTCGTGTCCCTTATTTTTCACATTTTCGTGGGTATCTAATCCTTCTTTTTCACTGACTCTTCACGCCACGATCATTTTCTATCATAAGTCATCCTTACCTAAACTACGGATCCCTTGTACAGATCCCCCATTCTTCCTAATTGCCAGATAATAAGGGTGCTCCACACTATGTATAAATAAAATCTCTCTTCTTCTTCCTCATTTTGGTCATTCTCTGATTCCCTTAATCCTTCAACCTTGTTTTAGTGTGCATCCCTTAGAGAGGGGGAGATCCCCTGAGGTCTGAATTGGCTGGAGGAGTAGGAGGTGCACCCCATGGCAGCGTTCCAGCCACCTCTGCCTCCTTCCAAGTCTGACAGGTATAAGCTGCACATTTTCATTCTTTGGGTAGATTTCATTATAGCAATTTCATTTTCGTCTTCTGTTTAGACTCTAGGCCAGTAGGTTAGCTAGCTTCATCATTCTGTTCACCGGAGTTGCTAGGACTCCGGCCAATTCATCATTCAGATGCCCTGTTTTGACTCCCACTTTCATCTCATTTCCTCCACCTTCCATTGATCATTCAAATAAAACCATTTAGACCCCTTGATCTCTCTCAGATCAAACCGACTGTGCTTTTCCGTCGCCTCCCACTAGAACACCCTCACTTTGCCTCATCCCATCTTGATATTCATCAATAAATGCCAAGGGGCCTTCACCTTCACCACACGATGCTTTGACATCTGTTTGCAGATCCTGGAAGGGGCATCTGAGCCCGTTTGAAGTTCATCAAGGAAGCTCTAGGTCTGCCACGCTTTGGGAACCCTCCGTTGGGGCCCGAACCCTTTGAAGCCATCCTCCAGTTGCAGAAGACCCAAGCGATCATCTAGAGACCCTCAACAACCATGGAGGAGTTTAGAGCATGGAGGAGGAGTGAATCGAAGGAACTTGTTGAGGTTCTCTTGCCCTATTCTTCCAAGGCAGGTCAGGACCGTCCGATGGAGAGGTCCGCTCTAGATGCAGCAGGGATCATTAGATGTGCTCCGCATTCCGCCATCAGATCTCACCCGACATCTAATCTCGTCCCTCCAGCACGAACCGTGATCAAGCTTCCTGGACATGATACATGTCACGCAACCCATTTACTAATGTCTGATGAAGCTCCATTTAGGGAAAAACTGCATATTTCACCCCACCATTTTTTGCAATAATTTATTATAACTCTTAATAAAATAATGTTGTTTAAATAATTGTGTATTTTTTCTTGAAAGACCCTAGATTTATTTAATTAACATTTTGCTCCTAGTCTATGTCAATCGACATGGTAGGGAAATGTTGCAAATATATCTCTGGTAGTTTTTGCATTTATTTTTATTCCAATGAATTTAAACATAAGTTGTATGTTTTGTCATATTTGTACACACCCTTGGAATATATTTTAATAGCTAAAATTCCCAATTTATGTAATTTGTGTTCTTGAATTTCATTTATTAAAAATATTATCCACGCTCCAAAAATTATGCAAAATAGGGTTATATTCTTGCTAATACGTATTTTCAGACCCTATTTTTATTTTAGCATTTTGGTCATTTTAACAATTTACAAAAAAATCAAATTAGCACATTTTGGTCTATGTTTGAATTAAAAAATACAAAAAATAGAAAACCATTTTGAAATATTCCCCAAAAATATATGTTTTCTATTTTGATATGTTTTGACTCCAGACCTAGAAACAATAATATAGAAAAACAAAAACATAAAAATTAAAAGTTGATATCCAACAAAAAATATTAAAAATTACCAAAAACCCCAAAAATATTTATTTTTATCTCTAAATTTCCTTTATATTTTTATCTACCTAGTAAAGTTGATTTGGAGAATTTTGTACTACTTTCTATTTTTAATCTTCAAATCAATTCAACCTATTTATTAAATCTCTGATTTGGGATACTTTTGACTTTAATAATATATAAAAATTAGCAAAAATTAAATAAAATCACAAAAATGTAAGAAAAATATGTAGAACTAAAAAAACTTCCTTCTGAATTTTAAATATTTTGTTAATATTTATAATTATATTATCATATATTTTATATATAACCATATATGTTCTTATATTACATACAATATAAATATATATAAAGAAAAAAGATAAAGTTAAAAACAACATATATATATAATTTAATAAAAGAAAAACCCACATAATGAATAAAAACATACATGTATATAATATACTTGGTTAAAAATAATCCTAGGATACCTGATTTGCTCTCAGTCGGTCGACTTTACATGCTTTCTTGCTATATACTTTGTATTATAGAGAATAATAAATTCTAACTCGACACTTTTGTTAATCATTGATTAACTGATATTGTGTGTTAGTTGTTGATTGATTGGAATTTTATGAGCGGACACACATTGACTTGATTTCTCACCTTGTGAGATTTCTAGACCCTCGCAAAGACTTGATCATAATTATCCACAAAATCAGTAAACAGATTTGTCTCTCTAAACTTGACAAGAAAATCGCAAGACTCAGGGTCTGGTGGAACTAGCTCTTTCTCGCCTACTGTAACTAGTGGCAGTAATGGCTTAGGATAGGGGATCGTCTCAATTTTAACCGTGTCACTACGAGAGTGAAATATGATCTCTCGAGTACCATAATCGACTAATGCTTCAACCGTTCGGAGGAACGGTTGACCTAGTACGATCGAGATATGGAGTAACAGTGTAGGTGTGTCCATATCCATGACAACAAAGTCAACAGGGAATCTCATTCCCTACACCATTACAATAACGTCCTCTAAAATGCCCCTCAGCCTCTTGATCTATAAATCAATAAACTGAAGTATCATCTTAGTCGATCTAAGATGTTCTAACCCAAATTTAGGGAGTAGAGAGGATAGCATAAGATTACTGAAGGAACCACTATCGAGAAGAGTGTGATCAAATTCTTGATCAAATATGTGGCAACGGAAATGAGGTGCTCCTTATCTTTCTTTTTGGGTGACATGTTGCTGATGGCATGAGCGATGGACATGGTCAATATGTGCTTTTTTGTCTTCTTTCATCCATTTTGTTTGGTTTGACGCTTTTGTGTACTTGCTTCTTTCATTCCTTTTTTCACTGTAGGCATGTACTGCATGTCCTTAAGAAGTAACATCTCTAAAAGGATGTTCTGTAAAATCTCAACCACCGCAAGATCATATAGGGCTATTTTTAATTTGTGGATTTTCTTCTTTTTATTCAATGCAGAAGGAAATGACACATAATCAGAAGAAAAATTCAAATTATCATTTCAATTATTCAAAATAGAATCCTCATGTACAACGGAACAACTAGAACTACTATGTACAGTGTTATCCAAAATAGGGGTAGAAGAAACAAAATAAAAAACAGGAATGTGCTGCTGCTGGTGGTGTAGAAGAAGAATCCACAACTAGTGTGTTCGTCCTCTCTACTGATGGTGAAATGCATTTGATTGGTGAAGGTGAAGGTGGTGGTGATAGAGAGGAAGATGGTGAAATTTCATGCTTCGGTGCTGCTAAAATGGGTCTTTGCGCTGATGGTGAAAAAGATGATGTGTAAGATGAAGCTCTCTCACTGGTTTTATCTCTTAATACCAACAGATGTGAAGTCTGTTGCAATCTCCTATCTTTCCTGAGATAAATGGCATCAGATAAACATTTAAAATCAAGAGCCATACATGCCTCGGGTGTGGATGGATCATGGGCCTCCAGTTCCTTACTTCTTATTTTTTTAGAATTGTCTTCGACCTGTTCTGGGATCAATGTCTTTATGTTGGTCAGGTCATCAAGACTATGAGTAAGGTCATTCATATTCTTCATCAGCAATGCCAACTGATCGAGTGCTGGATTCACTGAAGGTGCCTCAGGATGCTCAATGATGGGTTGCCACTGAGAATGGTAATGAGAAGGCTGCTAGTATCCATTTTGTATGTAATGAGGAGGAGGAGGAGGATGTGTATACAGTCCATACAATGGAAACTATTGTTGGTGGTAAGGTTGGTAAGTGTGTGCAGACTGCATCTACTACTGGGCATGTTTCTAGTTATAGAAGTGAGGTGGAGACTGAAAGTGAGGTTGGAACTGCTGGTGCTGGTTCCGCTGCTATTTGTCTCCTTGAATTTGGTGGGTGGGTCTTTGACCCTGTTGGGAACCCAACTGTCCTCTTGCCCAGACGGACGGGTCTGGTTGTGTTCTCAGTTGAACCTGATACCATTTACCTCCTGAATGATAGGTGGAGGTGGAGATTACTGCTCAAGAATGTATGGGACCTTCTGCTCGTATGGTACCATATGGTGAGATTACTGCTAGGTCTGGTCAGGTGTCCTCACGCAGTTAATGTGCTAAACTGTGAACAGTCCTCCGGTATTCCGTTGGTTGGAAGTGGAGGAAATATACTCATGAACAGAAGTGTCGGCTACTACACTTACACTCTGGCATGCGTTGATCGTACTCACAAGAAGCTCTAGATGCTTCATTATCTCATCCAGCTTATTCATGTTCTTTGTCCTTTGTTTGATCACTTGGAGCTTCTCCAACTCATTGGACTATTTTTTAATTATGTACACTTTGGATAGGTGATTTCTAATTATGGTTAGATTAGAACTATCCACCATATTTACTTAATGTGATGTCGTCATGTTGAAAACCTTGTAGGGTATTGCAGGAGAATGAACAAGATGTTTATGGAATGTGCATGAAAAAGAAAGAGATGAGGATCTCTCTACCATCTCCTAAAAAATATGATATAGGACATGATCAACGTTATTGAAGTGACTCCCCCCCCACAAGAGGAATCTACCAGCTTCTGTTTTTCATGAATTAAACCCCCAAATAATTTTTGCACAAGGCTTGTCTTTGGAATATCGTGATGGGGATACTTTTTTGTTAAATCTTCGAGTCTTTCTCATGCCTTGTGAATACATTCATGGGGCATTTGGGAGAAGTATGATATCAGTGATCACGTTTGGTTGAGGCATGCAAATGGGCAGTACTTGCTTAGGAGAGAAGACCTCAACTCTTCCCATATTGTGACGACTTTCCCTAAATGGTTTACCAAATATAAGGCCTTACCCATCAAGCTGAACGTTTTCTCCATTATCTTCACTAACTCTAACAGGATGTTAGGGTAATGGATTCTGCTGCATATGCAATTGAGTTATTGAATGAAAAGAGATCGATCTTTTATCTTTTTAATTTTAGTGAGTGATAAATGCAATCTTAGACCATAGTTAGCGGGCTATTATAAAGGATATTGAGAATCCTCAAGCGCATCACGAAAGCATGTTGATCGTATCGTATTTGATCATGGCGACTAGTCGTACTAGCCGCTAGATGCAACCGAATTTAAAAATTTAAATCAAGTGATGAAACCACATGATCAAGAGAACATTTCTCGGATCGTTTCATCAAACCACAAAGTATAAGAAATACCTCTTGGAGCGTGGTTGTAATCGTGAGATCCCAAACAAGAGATCATCCTGTCTTAAGTCTGATCCACGAAGAATGCACTTGCGGGCGCGATGATGAGACGCGTTCCTCCCGCAATCCTCGATGAAGATCCAAGAAATGAATCCCCTGATTTCGTCAAACGAAATTTGTCATCTTCCTTTAGAGCAAGCAACCCCAAAGAAGAAGGAGTTCCTCAAGTCGTCGAAGGCGAAGGCGAGAGACTCTCCTTCTCAACACAAAGTGGACGACCACCTCTTGGTGAAGAGAAAGAGAGAGGGAGAGAATGAGAGAGAGAGAGAGTAGTAGGCTTCTACAACTCTAAATCATGTACCTTGAAAGGCTAGGTTAGCCCTCCTTTTATATTAGTTTAGGATCCAATGGATCTCAATCCATGGGACACATAAATCTAACGGCCATGGTGATCTGTGTATTAATAAATGGTCATGATTGTTGTTGGCTAAAAAACCAACAACATTAATTTATATTTTAAATTTAATATATGTTGCAACATTATCAACACAATTTAATTTAACATAAATTAATTATCAAGAGATAATAGGATAAAGATAATGGGGAGATAAATAAATCACCCCAAAAATAGGTGGCGTCACCCATGGTGCACGCCACCTTTTTGTGGTGTTTTTATCTTCTCTTTATCCTATCCATTATGTCTTAATTAATTTTGTAATAACCATTATCACAAAATTATCAACCAAATTAATTCCAAATTAATTTGTGAATATTTCAATCATGCCATTGAAAATTTATGAATCATATTCACAACCCAAACTAATTTGTAATATACATTTCCAATTAATTAATTATTGTGAATTCAATCCACATTAATAATTAATAAACTCCATTTACAAAAATTCTTTCTCTTCAATATGTGTATATTATAAATCATATTTATAAGACACAAATATTATGGATAGTATTATCCACATTCTCTAATCCTTGATAATTAAATCCCATTTAATTTTCTTGAATAGTCATTCTCACAATATGAATCCCATTCATATTATGCTTGATAATTAAATCTCATTTAATCATCAAGTCCTTCTTGCTTGGATATGTAGTTCATCAAATGAATTATTCTTGAACCCCTTCAAGAATAATGTGCTTTCTCCGTAGATACTTGGAGATAAGGACAGGGCGATTGTATTGTTCCACGTATAGTGACTTGAATATTGAGATCTTATCTCAAATCCAGATCTTACGAACCTCCCACAGATGGTTGATTAAATCAAGACCGCAAATCTAATCTTCTCATTGCATGTGAATCTCATTCAGACCAATGTCCAACATTTGGACAAAGATCAGATTGCTTCTCTACTGAGAGGAGTCACTAAAATCCAGAACTGTTTCATCACTCCCTCGGAATGGAAGTGTCATGGTTATACAATCGTTTATGATCACATCACCCTCAGGTATTCCCAATACCTGTACAACCTGCATACTAGAAGACCTAAGATCAATCTGAAGATTAAGATCAATTTTACACTGTCTTCTTCAGAGTTTAATTACTAAGTTTCTCAATCTTGGTCATTGGGAGTTGGTATCGATCATATGCTTTCCCAAAGCATATATCATACCTTCAAATTCATGTCATGATTCCAAAGCATGACGACCATGCATGGAATTTGATCGGTCCCAATACCTCATGAGTAAGCTCATGTCTTCCGGTTCATAAGTGAACCTGTATGATCCCTTTGAGAGATCGTATTGCTCATATGCCCTTATATACACACCAGATTGTCGGTGTATAGACCTTGGTTAGGCCATCAACCTATCGGTCTGCCAAACGTACATACTTAGACCTATAGTAATACATCTGTCTCCGGTCAGAGGATGCGTGCCTATGCTGTGACAACATTCAACATCGGACTTAGGTTATCTCGATCTTGTTAAGTCAACCCATTGACGTTACTAATCTGACACCTCCGAATCACTATTCCCATGCAGAGGACCTGCATCAAGAGGTCGGTCAGATATCAACCTATGTGAGAAAGGATTGCCATCTCCTACTCAGGCTGGAGATCATCTCTTAATAATCATTTGATGGTGCTTGATGAGTCCTCCATCTAACTCCTTAGATATTCATCCAAACATCAACCTCTATGATTCATTTAATGAATCAACATCTATATGATCATCAAGATGGCCATGGTACATAACCCTAAATGTACAGAGGGACCTTATAGTGCATTCATTCATTTAATTTCAGAAAGGGAGTGAAACATCAATAACTTTTATTGATAAACATATATATTACAATAACACTTATTATAAGAATGGTTTGCCCAGGGCTCACATGTCTAATAATCTCCCACTGACCCTTAGAACCATTCAGGTACAATCCGTAAACCCATACTCATTACATGTTGGTAAAAAACCTTCTGTGTCAGAGGTTTGGTAAGAGGATCAACAACGTTGTCGGCAGAGGGCACCTTGGTGATGGTGATATCACCATGCTTTTGAATCTCGTAAATGATGTCGTATTTCCTTTCCACGTGCTTGCTCTATTGATGGCATCTGGGTTCCTTTGCCTGGGCAATGGCTCCTGTGTTATCGCAGAGTAACAGGATGGGAGTATCAGAGGAAACTACGCCAAGCTCCAAGTTGAACTTGCGCAACCACACCGCCTCCTTTGCAGCATCCGATGCGGCTATATATTCGGCTTCTGTTGTTGAATCTACCGTAGTGTCCTGCTTCTTGCTTCTCGAACTCACAGCACCACCGTTCAACAGGAATACAAACCCTGATTTCGACTTTCGATCATCAATATCCGACTGGAAGTCTGAATCTGTATATCCCAAGATTTGGAGATCACCATCCCCATAGACCAATATGTAATCTTGCGTTCGTCTTAGATATTTGAATATGTTCTTTACTGCATTCTGGTGTTTCTCTCCATAGTAGGATTAGTAACGACTTACCACTCCCACTACATGGCATATGTCTGGCCTAGTACACATCATGCCATACATCAAGCTTCCTACAGCTGATGCGTAGGGGCATCTAGCCATGGCCTTCCTTTCCTCAACACTTTGAGGAGCCATCCCTTTAGACAGATGGATACCATGTCCTAAGGGATGGAATCCTTTCTTGGAACTATCCACATGAATTCGTTCAAGAATCTTCTTTATGTATCCATGTTGTGATAATCCCAATATTCTCTTTTCTTGGTTTATGGACAACTTCAGGATTAAGATGTAAGAAGCTTCTCCAAGATCTTTCATCTCGAAGGTATGGGACAACCAAATCTTCACACTTGTCATTATTTTTGTATAATTCCCGATGATAAGGATATCATCTACGTAAAGCACGATGAACACAATGGCACTCCTACTAAGCTTCTTGTATACACAAGGTTCATCAGGATTCTGCACAAAATCATAACTCTTTATGGTTTTGTCAAATCTGATGTTCCAGCTACGAGAAGCTTGTTTGAGCCATATATGGATTTCTTCATCTTGCATACTTTCCCATCCTCAACTATGAAGCCCTGAGGCTGCTCCATATAGATATCCTCCTCGAGGTATCCATTGAGGAAAGCTGTCTTAACGTCCATCTGCCAGAAGTCATAGTTAAGAGATGCAGCTATAACTAGCAGTGTCCTGATGGATTTAAGCATGGCCATATGAGAGAACGTCTCATCGTAGTCGATGCCTTCTCTCTGTGTGTAGCCCTTGGCTACGAGTCATGCTTTGAAAGTCTCTACTTTCCCATCAGGTCACCTCTTTCTTTTGAAGATCCATTTACACCCAATGGGTTTCACCCCTTTAGGTGGATCCTCTAGGGTCCATACACCATTCTTATGCATGGAGTCAATTTCTGACTTCATTTCTAGCATCCATCTATCCATGTCATGATCCGAGAGTGCTTCATCACATGAAGAAGCATCATTGTCAGTCTCACCTGACACATGGAATCCATACCTTTCATGTGGTGCAACCACTCTCGAACTCCTTCGAAGAGGTATGGGTGTTTCATCTTGATTTATCTCTTCAGTTTCTGGTTCAGGAATCTCAGAATCCTCAGGGGATTCAATGAGTTCCTCTACCTCATTTCTATCTTGACCTTTAGGGAAATCATCCTCTAGAAATTTCACATCCCTAGAGACAAAACCTTTTGGGTCTCAAGGTCATAAAGATGATATCCAATACCATCTTTAACGTACCCAATGAAGTAGACTCACGAGTGCGATATTCTAACTTACTTGCGTCCACGTTCTTCACATGGACCAAGCATCCCCAAACCCTCAAGTGTTTAACACTAGGCTTGGTACCGCACCAGAGCTCGTGAGGAGTCTCGGGTACATACTTGCTAGGAATCTTGTTCAGGATATATATTGCACTCTCTACTACATATCCCCAGAAACTAAGAGGTAAACGTGCTTTGCTCATCATTGAACGGACCATGTCCATGATGGTCCTGTTGTGTCTTTCAGCAACACCATTAAGTTGGGGAGTTCCAGAGGGAGTGAGATTGGAGACAATTCCATTCTCTTTATGATATTCCTTGAATTATTCTGAGAGGTACTCACCACCTCGGTCAGATCGAATCTGTTTGATCTTCCTATTGGTTTGGTTCTCAACCAAAGACCTAAACTCTTTGAACTTTTCAAAGGTTTCAGATTTATGACGTAGTAGGAAGACAAACCCGTATCGCGAATGGTCATCAATAACATCAAATAATATCGATATACATTTCTCATCGCGGTACTGAAGGGACCACACACATCAGTATGTATTAGGTCAATAATACTTTCGCATCTCGTAACCTTGTTACGGAAAGGTATTCTAGTCATTTTACCTCGAATGCAATGTTTACAGGTAGGTAAAGATTGAACCTGTAGAAAATCTGAAGGTCCATCATTTATCAATCTGTTGATCCTATCAACAGATAAATGACCAAGCCTTTGATGCCAAATCATATTCGAATGATTTTTATTCTCCCTGGATCTTTTAGGGTTTTTATTATTAGTGGTAGTGACATTCATGACACATTCATCAATGCACAATTCATAAAGTCCACCAGAAGTCAGAACACCTTCCGCAATAAATTTATCATATTGATTAATGACTAACTTCTTACATAACAGGAAGGAGTATCCTTGTCTAACAAGCTTAGATATAGATATCAAATTCCTTCTGACTTCAGGTACATAAAGACACTCTTTAAGAACTAGGACTCGACCACTAGATAATGATAGTCTGCACGTCCCGATGGTGACTGCTGCAACACTTGAATCAGTTCCCATCTTGATGATTATCACCCGTGCTCCAGATTCCTAAATTCCTGAAATAAATGCAACGAATTGCCTACATAAACAGAAGCACCCGAATCTATAACCCAACTTCCTTCTCATCCAAGGAGAAAGCTAGTTTCAATGATGAAAGTAGATTTCATACCTGTTAGGGCTTTATCTTTGTCAACAGACTTCAGGTAATCTGGGTAGTTACGCTGCCAATGCCCCGGCTTCTTGAAGTAGTGACAGACATCGGACGTTTTCGATGTCATCAGTGTGGAAGCACTAGAAAATGAACCAACTCCTTGATTCTTCTTCTTTCTCTTCTGGGTCGGGCCTTCCAAGAACCTTTCTTCTGCCCGTGCTTTCCTCTCACCTGTGCAACCATTGCACTAGCAGAGGGGACGTCCTTCTTCATGACGTCTTCTGCAGACTTCAATGCAGCTAACAGCCCAGCATTAGTGAAATCACCTTTGCTCATGTGTTAGGACGTGACAAAGTTGTTGAAAGACTTAGGGAGCGACATGAGAATAAAATCATCCTGCATGTCAGAATCCAAGTAAGCTCCCAGGGTTTCCAATTCAGAAAGGTACCCAAACACTTTGAGTACGTGTTTTCTGATAGAGGTCCCTTCCTTCATTTTGCAGCGAATAATCTCTTTCATCACATTGTAACGTTGTGTGTGGTTTATGTCACTGAACATTTCCTTCAGATTCAGCATAATCTCTTGGCAATGGTTCATTTCCACATGTTGCTTCTGAAGCACATTGGACAATGATCCAAGGATGTAACACCTTGTCAGATTATGGTCTTAATCATATTTCTCTTTATATGATTTATCTTCTGCAGTCTTAGGGTTTGCTATCTTGTCTTTAGTCAGCACATAAGAGACGCGCTCCACAGATAGGACAAGATCCAAATTTCGAATCCAATCCGAATAAATTGGTCCAGTCAACTGGTTGACCTCCAGGAGCCTGCTAAGTAGGTTCATGGACTTCATTTTCTGAAATTAAGAATGCATTATATTCGAATATATAGATAAATATATATTCATTTTAAGATATTTGATTAAGACATTTTAAATCGAATTTGTCTTGCTATGTCAACTTTGAAAGATTATTCCCTTATTTTTCTTTCAAAGTAAGAGATAAACTTATCGCTATATCTCAAGCAAGATCTGGGATCTCCTCTCTATCCTTATCACATCTTAATAATATGAGAACCTGTGACTGGAATAAAGAGAAGTAGGAACACATTCCACCTTGCAAGTCCAACTTGCATTTCCCAATTCGGTCTTTAACACCAAGGCCCACCACCCTTAAGATGATGTTGACCTGTTTTTAATTGAACCAACCGTCAACAGGCTTAATACTAGCTATACGCAATCCAATATCGCCCCAATAATATGAGGACTCGATATTGGGGTCACTACGTATAAGACCTTACTCTTTCGAGAAGCAAAGAACCCGATCCAAATAAATCATATATAGGTTCTGTCACTTTGGATAGACGTCTCCTATATACAATATTTGGCGACGGAATTCCTTGCCTTCACGGGAGACCATGGATGTCACTTATGTGATATTCCACCTCATATTCAAATTACACTAATTAATTATCGTGAATCATATTCATATAATTAATTCTTCCAAGGGAAATACACATCTATTCATAATAGAGTGTTAATTGGATATAATTAATTTAATCACGTTAAGTTAATCATTAATCTAATCAACAATCAACAAACTTGATTATTACTTGAATAGTAGGTATAATCTCAAAGTACGTATTATTTGTATTTTAATAATTAGAAAAATACACTTTGGCTTCTCCGGCATTATCGTATCCCTACCTGCTATCATGGCCAGTACCGACGAGAGTGGGATGGACCACATAAGTTGCAACCCCGCGACCCCAATGCTCTCCGACTAGGCACCCTATCAACCTCAGGAAAGGATAATGCCAAATAGATCATCATGTACTTTGATATGCTCATCGGTTTTTCAACCGAAATTATACCATATAATATACATCAAAACAATTTTGATTATATTATAATGGGATTTTCTAAACAAATCCCCAATCCTATTCAAGCAAGAGGGTTTTTCATGTAAAATTTGGCCTACAACTATTGTAGGATAAACTAAGGTTTTTCATGAAATTAATGTTTGTTGATGAATTCATATCAACCAATGATCAAGATCAATTATCTTAACATCGTGGTTAGGCAAATGTCATTCAATGAAATAATTATCTCTAAATATTTCACAAATATTTATCACTAACTATTTCAGAAAATTAACCATTAATTTTCATCATCATATTTGAATGACTTATCACAAGGTTCATGATCAAAAGATGTCAATTTCCAGCAGTGACCCCCAATCACTAAAATTAACTTAGCTTGATCAATTTAAATCCAAAAATTACAAAATCAGTTTCCTAAGATTGCCAATTTGATTTTTTAAAGAATTCAAATGATAATTCACGCATTTCGAGGCATATCAAAACAGTAATTAACTCATTAATCACGTTTAGATCTGCTGTTCCCGCAACAGTGAATATATGCATATTCAAAAGGCCATATCTTGAGCAAATAATATCCAAATTTTGTAAACTCAGATCCTATGGTTTCCTTATTTATTGAGAAACAAAATTCAATTGAAATTTCGTGTTTAAACAATTTATACACTACTGAAAAATTTAATTAGACAGAGGTGCGAAAATTGAAATGCGACAAAACTTTCGCGACCCTTTCAAACCAAAGTCGTTCTAGGTCTATGGATCATATCCAAAACCTTATTCAACCTGGCTCTGATACCAGTTGAAGTATATTGAGAATCCTCAAGCGCATCACGGAAGTGTGTTGATCGTATCGTATGTGATCGGGGCGACTAGTCGTACTAGTCGCTAAATGCAACGGAATTTAAAAATTTAAATCAAGTGATGAAACCACATGATCATGAGAACATTTCTTCGAACATTTCATCAAACCACAAAGTATAAGGAATACCTCTTGGAGCATGGTTGTAATCATGAGATCCCAAAAAAGAGATCCTCCTGTCTTAAGCCCGATCCACGAAGAACGCACTTGCGGGCGCAATGATGAGATACGTTCCTCCCGCAATCCTCGATGAGGATTCAAGCAATGAATCCCCTGATTTCGTTAAACGAAATCTGTCTTCTTCCTTTAGAGTAAGTAGCCCTAAAGAAGAAGGAGATCCTCGAGTCGTCGAAGGCGAAGGCGAGAGACTCTCCTTCTCAACACAAAGTGGACGACCACCTCTTGGAGAAGAGAAAGAGAGAGGGAGAGAATGAGAGAGAGAGAGAGTAGTAGGCTTCTACAACTCTAAAATCATGTACCTTGAAAGGCTAGGTTAGCCCTCCTTTTATATTAGTTTAGGATCCAATGGATCTCAATCCATGGGACACAAAGATCCAACGACCATGGTGATCTATGTATTAATCAATGATCATGATTGTTGTTGGCTAAAAAACCAACATCATTAATTTATATTTTAAATTTAATGTATGTTGCAACATTATCAACACAATTTAATTTAACATAAATTGATTATCAAGAGATAATAGGATAAAGATAATGGGGGAGATAAATAAATCACCCCAAAAATAGGTGGTGTCACCCATGGTGCACGCAACCTTTTTGTGGTGTTTTTATCTCCTCTTTATCCTATCCATTATCTCTTAATTAGTTTTGTCATAACCATTATCACAAAATTATCCACCAAATTAATTCCAAATTAAAACTGTGAATATTTCAATCATGGCATTGAAAATATGTGAATCATATTCACAACCCAAATTAATTTGTAAGTTACATTTCCAATTAATTAATTAATGTGAATCCAATCCACATTAATAATTAATAAATGCCATTTACAAAAATTCTCTCTCTTCAATATATGTATATTATAAATCATATATAATACACAAACATTATGGATAGTATTATCCACATTCTCTAATCCTTGATAATTAAATCCCATTTAATTATCTTGGATAATAACTCTCACAATATGAATCCCATTCATATTATTCTTGATAATTAAATCTCATTTAATCATCAAGTACTTCATGCTTGGATATCCGTAGAAACTTGGAGATAAGGACAGGGCGATTGTACTGTTCCATGTATAGTGACTTGGATATTGAGATCTTATCTCAAATCTAGATCTTACGAACGTCCCACAGATGCTTGATTAAATCAAGACCGCAAATCTAACCTTCTCATTGCATCTGAATCTCATTCAGACCAATGTCCAACATTTGGACCAAGATCAGATTGCTTCTCTACTGAGAGGAGTCAGTAAAATACAGACTTGTTTCATCACTCTCTCGGAATGGAAGTGTCATGGTTATACAATCGTTTATGATTACATCACCATCAGGTATTCCCAATACCTGTACATCCTGCATACTGGAAGACCTATGATCAATCTGAAGATTAAGATCAATTTTACAATGTCTTCTTCAGAGTTTAATCACTAAGTTTCTCAATCTTGGTCATTGGGAGTTGGTATCGATCATATGCTTTCTCAAAGCATATATCAAATTCATGTCATGCTTCCAAAGCACGACGACCATGCATGGAATTTGATCGGTCCCAATACCTTATGAGTGAGCTCATGTCTTCCGTTTCATAAGTGAACCTGTATGATCCCTTTGAGAGATCGCATTTCTCATATGCCCTTATATGCACACCAGCTCGTCGGTGTATAGACCTTGGTTAGGCCATCAACCTATCGGTCTGCCAAATGTACATATGCATACATATAGCAATACATCTGTCTCCGGTTAGAGGATGCGTGCCTATGCTATGACAACATTCAACATAGGACTTAGGTTAACTCGATCTCGTTAAGTGAACCCATTGACCTTACTAATCTGACACCTCCGAATCACTATTCCCAGGTAGAGGACCTGCATCAAGAGGTCGGTCAGATATCAGCCTTTGTGAGAAAGGATTGCCATCTCCTACTCAGGCTGGAGATCATCTCTTAATAATCATTTGACAGTGCTTGATGAGTCCTCCATATAACTCCTTAGATATTCATCCAAACATCAGTCTCTATGATTCATTTAATGAATCAACAGCTACATGTTCATCAAGATGGCCATGGTACATAACCCTAATTGTACAGAGGGACCTTATAGTGCATTCATTCATTTAATTTCAGAAAGGGAGTAAAACATCAATAACTTTTATTGATAAACATATATATTACAATAAAACTTATTGTAAGAATGGTTCGCCTAGGACACACATGTCTAACATATTAGGTGCCGGAAGTTTTCCTGAAGACTAGTTCAAATTCTTACGATTAGTTGCATCCACTTTCAGCCAGAATGGGTGTAAGTATGGATCATAAAACGACTACCCATGTTACGTAAGGACGGTGCCTACATATCAGCTAGGATTGTGAGATTGAGAAATTGAGAGAGATGCACCTACTACGTCATCTTCTTCACCAACTGGGCAGTGATCCAGTGTTGCGGTTCTAGGGCTTGGAGGGTCATATTAACTTACTTCTCCTCCACCACCACCTTCGTATTTTAGAAAATCACAAAAAGAGAATAAAATAAGATGTAGTGTCGAGTTAGATACGAAGGAGAACATACCCATCGTGGAGTCTTCTTCAACACCAGCAGATCGAGCAGCCCATTTTGTTTTTCCAATTATTTCTGTTTCTACACCTATATTGGATGATAATATACAACTTGTTTATAATCATCCATTTGTACATGTTGAGTCTGATGTTAATACGAGAAATGAGCAGTTTGATGCTTGACTGAATTTTGTTCCATTTTCATCTACTTTGAATAAATGAAAAATCCAAAAAATAAAACAACCTTATCTGATCCATGAGTTGTAGAGATCCTTCAAAACATCATTTTAGAGATACCACTCCTTAAATCCATGGAGAACATACTCACAATTAAAAAGGGAATGAAAGATGCATGTATTGGGAAGCATCAACCTAAACAGAATAGAAGCCCAAGAATAGAAAAGCATATTTTAAACATGGACACAATTCATGCCATTAGCAACCCCCCATCAAAAAAGAAAGACAAGGGAGCACCTCACATCCGTTGTATGATTTTTGATAAGGAGTTCGATCGTACTCTACTTGATAGCGGATCCTTGATCAATCTTATGCCATCGACTCTACTCATTGAGTTTGGGTTGGAGCCTCTTAGATTGGCCAGGATGATCCTTTAGTGTGGTAATAGATTAATCAAGAGGTTGAGGGCATTCTCGAGGACATTATTGTAATAGTACAAGGCATGAGATTCCGAGTTGATTTCGTTATTATGGACAAGGATACGTTTGCATCGTTACTCCATACCTCGATCATACATGGTTGGACATTCCTTTGAATTACTGAAGCGATAGTTAATTATGGTACTGGAGAGATCACCTTCACTCTCACAGTGATAAGGTGAATATTGAGACCTTCCCAGATCAGAGGACATCATCTTCATTAATAGTAGATGAGAGAGAGATGGTTACATCATATTCTAAGGAGTGTGATTTTCTAGCCAATATTCAAGACACTAATCTATTTACTGATTTGATGGATACACAGAAGTTACTTTCCCAAAAGGAATCCATAGAAATCACATTCAATATTTTCTCCCCTATCGATGATTTAGAGTTATCAGTTCATAGATTGTTTGAGTTGTATGCTAAGGATATGACTGAGTTATCTGAGATATATGCTTGATGAATATGCATTTCATCATCTTTATTCCTTTATTTTAAATTAAAATACCTTATAAAACAATTATATATATATATTAATAAATCTGTATTACTAACTTGCATCTATATGTAAATATTGTACATAGATTATTATTTTAACATAAAATAAATAAATAATAAATAAATAAATAAAGGAAAAATAAAGAAAATAAAAAGACAGTATATATGTAATAGATACAGGTTGACCTAAACCACGAGAGAAGGTCAAGACTTGACTTGATCGACCAGGAATAAAGTAGGGAGAGATAGGGTCTTTAATTAGAAAATAAAAAAATGTGTTTTGTAAATACTCTTCATTTCCTTATTTATTCCGTGTATATTTGTATAAAAATACACTAATTTATTTGTCCATAAATTGACCTCAAATTAATAATTTTCTCAATAAAAGTTGTAAAGAAAAATGTTTCGTAAATAATAAAAATACTTTTAAAATAAAATCATGTACAAACTAAAAGTAACCACACTCAGAAAAAAGTCGTAAAGTGATAATTGAAAGACCAATTCAGGTTCCATATGAACTCAAATTGAATCAAACTCAAATTGAATCAGACTCACTTCCATCATATTCTAAAGAAAATTATCTTTAAAATGGTAGTGGTTTCATACTTTTAGAGTTACGATTGAAAAGATGGTTTTTTGGAGGTGGTTTTTACAATTTGACCATTTATTTATTGTATTTATTTTTTTATTTTGTACATATTATTTTTTTAATAATGGTAAATATTTTTCACTGTATTTTAAAGTAAATAAGAAGAAATTAAAATTTCTTAAATTATTTCCTTATTTGTATAATATACCTTATGTATATATGATATGTATATACTTGTAATTAACCACCCTCAGCGCCAATTGTAGGAGTTGCATGCACCGTTGCCACATAGCATCGCCGTCAGCTCCCACGCCCGGAGTCCTTCCTGCATGAAGACCTCCGTGGCTGCATCATCCTAGCCGCAACAGCAACCCCCTATCCGCATAACACTTCCCGTGTAAAGCTTCCTACGCGGGCCGATCTCCGCCTGATCGACTGAAGCTCCTCCGCTCTAGACCTCCATCACTCATCCTGCGCAGGATGACCCAACTCCAACCACCACATGAAGACCTCCATTGCCACCACCAAATGCCTGAACCGTCAGATCAATCATTAAAAAATCATCAACGTGTAGACCTCCCATCGCACGCCCCATCGATTGCGTGCACCGCCTGCACGCTCCGTCGACTGCCCCCGCACGAAGTTCTCCTTCACTTTCCAGATTCGTTGCCCACCGTTCTTGGAGGAGAAGAGAAGGGAGGGCGGTTACCACCCCCTTTCCTTTTGTCATGAACAGGAATAAAACGAACAAAGAATACTACGTATAAATCATATTTTATTTTGGAAAAACTCCATTCCAGCCCCTTAAAGCCCTAAAAACGACAAAGAAGCCCTTGCCAACTCCATGTCACATGTAGCGCACGCATTTATTTGGGAAAATTATGTGGAAGTTCTCTAGAGTTCCTGATTTCTTAAGGAGGCCCCTGGCTCTAGAGCCAAGCACGTACTTCGCACGTGCCAACTGGGTCATTTTTTATTTCCTTTCGTAATTTATTTCTGTTAACTTTTTGTGCAAAAACTTTAAATATTTACATTTCAGTTCCTTTATTCCAGACATTTATTTTGTTTGTTCTTTTCATTGAAATAAATATTTTTATTGCTATATAAAATCTGGAAAATTCATATTATACTCCTGCTGCGTGTTTATTCATTGTACAAATTTTACATTGCATTTTATTTTTATTTGCTTTTAATAAAAAGACAAAAATATTTTATTTTCTCTATTTGTATTATAAAATTCATAAGAATTTAATATTGTGTAAAAAGGTCAAAAAATTTAGATTAGCATCCTTCTTGTGCATTTAGTTTTATATCCAAATTTCGTGCATTAAATATCTTTAAAACTAAAAAATTTGCAAAATATCAAAAATCTTAGAAAAGGTATTAAAAATTGTAGAAAAATAAAAAATTAAGATTTCACTTCTTGTTTGTTTAGAATTTATTCTTGGAAAAATAATTGCCACAATTTTTGAATCTGTTTACTATTTTTTATTGTAAAATTGTCATGTATATTCACTATTTAATTTTCCTCCTATTTTTATTCATTAAAAAATCCTAAAAGTTCCACAATCATCTAGAAATCACTAAAATGGTAAAAATATTGTAAAACACAAAAAAAAATTTTAGACATTTTTTAGCATTTTTTGTTATATTTGAAAAACAAAAAACCCATTATCTATTTTTGTACATAGATCGTTTGAAAATTATTTTCATGAAAATTAAAAATTTGCAAAATTAAAAACCACTAAAAATAAAAAAATCAGAAAGTATAAAAATACCAAAATAAAAAATACCACAACCTAGAATAGTGTTTATAGGATTCCTTTATTTATTTCATTGCTTTCTCATTTGATATAATAACCTTCAGGATTTGTAGCCTCCCTGAGTTCGATCATGTTAGCTATATATGTAAATTCAATAGTAATATCTCTTGGTACATTTATGTAATTAATTTAGTGTGAGAATAAATGAAATAATTTTTTGTTGAGGGATATTTGGGTTATTATGACGACACATTTACTTCCATAAATAGAAAACCCAGAAATCCCTTCACAACAAAATGACACCGTTGCTGGGGAGGCACAACAAGGGTTGTTAGGTTTTCCCTTATACCTACAACTCTTTATTGTACATTTTTGTCTATACTTCATTATTCTTTGCTAATATTTCGGCGTACATATTGTGGATTGCAAATTGTTCGGGAGTGAGCACTCAAATTTGAATTTCACATGCTGTTTGGGAGCTAATATGCTTGCAGTATCCGATTTGTCGGACACTAAGAGCTCCCTAAGACTGGACTTAGGGATTTATTTGAGATATTTTCACTTTCTCTTCACTAGTTTTATTATGTCTATTTGTGTGTTTATTTGTTCATGGCCATCGTATTTATTTCATTTTTTGCTCATATTTTTATAACTTGTGTTTCTTAGACATCTTTATCTCGTCTTTCTTGTGAGGGCCCGATGAATGAGGGCAACTTTCTTAGGAGAGCCGATGCACCCAAGTGAAACATAGGCGGCTTGATTCTTCACTGAACCGTATGAGAGCGTAAGAGGAGGAGAAGAAGATTTGAAACAAACCAAGTATTTGAAAAAAATGCATAGACTTTTATTTATTTATTCCTAGAATTTTAACTCTTGTAAAAAGACTATATATCTTGTTTACAGAGTCTGTTTCGCCAAGTGCTGGTGCACTTGGAGGACCTCACCGGTTTTATTTTTATCACTTTTTTTCTTGGGAATTTTGTAACCACTTATTGATTTCTTTATTAACTTTCTTGAGTCAGGTAATTAATTAGGTCCAAAACCCTGAACAAGAATTTCTATACCTAAAGAGTAGAGCATATTGGACTTAGTCAAATTAACCTGTTCTTGCCTACTAATAGAAGATATTGCTAGGATGGTTCACATGCAACATTTATGATAGTTTACTTTATGTATTTCAATTCTGCGCGAATCACCCTGCATGTAGAGTAATGGAGACAATGTACGCATCTCTTAGCCCCTGCATGAATCATTGTATTTAATTGCGCATTGGAATTCCCAATCTCATTTCTTGTTCTACCTCACATAACTATAAAAGGAAATTGGACACTCGATAGGTGATTTATTGAGAATATTCAATAAATGTAAAGAAAAATTCTTTTTTTGGGAGTAACCCCCTCATTGTTTCATTTATTTGCAACACTAGGATAGAGCCACACCCAGATTTTGAGATAGACTACTGGTTCTCCAAAAATGATTAGCCACTTTTCAGTGAGGAAATGCGAGTAGCCGATGAATAATCATAATTTTCTTAGCAGTGTGGGAGGTTTAAAGGACAATGTGGATGGCTCTATCCTCAAGTAACATGGTTAAATGTATTTTTACGGTCCGTACTTAGTCCTATACTAGCTAAAAGTGGGTGCAACTAGTCATATGAATCGGGCCAGACTGTAGGGAAAGACAAAAACCTAACAACTTGTTAACTCTTTCCAATATTGTATTTCTCACCAAACTCTACAAATTTACAAGATAATTGACTTAACCTTCACGGTCTTCACATTGAGTTGAGTTGGTGAATTGAGGCTTTGTATTTCATTTGATTGCTAGTGATAGAGATCCTTCCATGCAATCTGCGCCTTCCACTCATTTTCTCTCTTGCATTGACCTTCATGCTCTCATATCCTGCCTATTGATTTCAAAGATATCAGACATGATTTTTTCTCATTCGAACTTTGCAAACTCATTATACACTTTGATCTGCTCACCTTCTATTCTTGGAGACCCACTTCTTGAATATTCCTCTTTCTCCACTTCACCCTTCACATCATCCATCGACCCACTATTTGAGATTGGCTCTAATCTCGAACTAGTATCTGAGGCTCCATCATTTTTTAGGACGAATCAAGTGCGATGCACATTTTTAGTGTCAAACACCAGACACTTGATGCCACCATGGGGAAAGGGAACCATGTCACAACAAAACAAGATCAACAACACCATGTCAGTCTCTATTCAGTTGATTGAATCCCAATTAATAGAGCATGCTGACTTTTAGACCACATTGAGAGATATGATTCTCAAACTGAGACAAGATAGACCAGATAGGAGGGAGGAGGATAGTATAAACCCTAAAGGTGGGAATGGGGGAAAAGAATCTGTGATAGAACATGTTTCTAAGCTTACATTAAAGGATGCTTATAATCAAAGGGTAGGATAGACAAATTCTTGGATACAAATCCCTACGTTTCATGGGCATTTTGAGCCTAAGCCCACTATTTTTCCTCATCTGTCAATCTTCCACGGAAATATTAATAAAGATCCTCATGTACACCTCCAACAGTTCGATCACAATTCTGGTATAATACACAACCCAAATATCCCATTAAAGGTAGTGAAGATGGATGCCTTCCTGTAAGTATGATGACAAGGCTTTATATCTATTAAAGCACTTGGGAAAGGTTGTCACTACTTGGGAAGAATTGAGGTCCAGGTCCAAATTTCTGAATAAATATTACCCGCTCGGACGACTCAATCGAATGCGATATTTGATTGCTAGCTTCTCCCAGATGTCCGATAAGCCTATTCACGAGTCATGAGAAAGGTTTACAGATTTGATGGAGAAGTGACGCCATCACAATATTCAAAAGACAAGCCTTGTACAAATTTTCTTTGGTTGTTTAAGCATAGAGAATCAAATATTGGTAGATGCTGCTTGTGGAGGGAGACATTTTAACAAGGATGTGGATGTCCTTTATCTATTTTTTGAGGAGATGGTGGAGATCTCAACAACTCTTTCTTCTTCACGTGCTTTTCATAAGCACCCCATCACCTCCTCTTCAATACCCCACAAGGCTATCAGTATGAAAATATCACATGAAGTATATAGGGTGGATAACTCCGACTTGACCATTATTGGAAACCACCTACCCAAAGTGGACATAATTGTGAAATAGTCCAAGGAGCTTGAAAAGCTTCAAGTGATCGAATAGAGGATGAAGAACCTGAATAAGCTAGATGAGATACCAAAGCACCTATATCTTCTTATGAGTATGATCAGTGCAATCTAAAATGCGAGTGTAGCAACTGATACCTCTACTAGGGAGTACACTTCTTCCACCCAACAGAGTAGCAGAGGACCATCCACAGTTCAACACGTCTACTACGTGCAGAACCCTGATCAGGTCCAACAAGATTCACAATAGATAATCTCGTACCAACATGAGGTATCCTACAATCTTGAGTAGCAGTCTCCACCTCCACCAGTCATCAGAAGGTGAATGACATCTTGTTCGACCATTAGCAAAATCAGCACCAACTGTCAGGGCAAGGCCAGTTAGGTTCACAACAGGGTCAGAGACTGATGAATCCACGATTCATCATCTCAATATCTTGATCTTAGCAAAATCCCCGAGTAAAATCCGAGAAAAATGTACATAAATTCATTAAATTAACAAAATGTCTCTCGTAAATAAAATACACTAATTATTGTATATTAGATTGTACAAAATGAATTACACATAAAAAGCCGCAAAAATAAAGGAGTTTTATACATGTAAATAGCCCAAAACTTTATGTATTTTTAATAATTTTATTTCAACTCTTTTTTGGCTACTTCTGTCTCCAACTTGTTCATAACCACGTATATAAAAATACAAAAAATACAAAACAAATTATATCTCAAATAAATGCTCCTAGATCCCAATAGGAAAAAGCCGTAAAGACCAACTTCCAAGCTAAATTCCCGCTCTGTATGAACTCTAAATTCACCAAACTCACTTTTAAAGTTCAAGTTAGAAAATTATCTATCCAACAGAATGGTTTCATTAAAATCAGAGCTCATTTGCAAAAGTTGAGTTTTGGGACCTAGATGTACATTGTATATTTTGTATATATTCATTCTTTCCTCATTTTTTTATTGTTGTTATATTATTTTATAGTATTTTTCTACTGTAAATATCTCTTATTAAAAAGATAAAAAAATACAAATTAGAAAAGTAAACAAAAAATTGTACATGTTGTATGTATTCCCTTGTAACTTCTCCACTATTTATTTTCTTCTCTTTTATTATATTGTAATTAAAGTAGCCTACTTCATTTCATTTATTTATTTATTATACATTCTCTACAATAACCACCATTCAACTCATCCTACCACCAACCTCCATTCAACCCCACCATTTTTTAAACTTCCCATTCAACTCCATTAATAAAATAACCTCCCACCATTTTAATAACCTCTCATTTCATCATATATATATATATATCCCATCCTCCTCAATTTGCCTTTGATCCATCTTTATGTGAGGAGAGCCTAGTTCCCTGAGTTGAATCGGTGACAGCGACGCAACAACGGTCGAGCGACAACATCCCTCTCTCCGGTGAGATCCGTTGGCTTTTTGGCCAACATCGCAGCCGCATACGCGCGTTGCTCGAGCTCATCACTCGCCGGTGATTTGAGCGAAGACCGTGCTCTCGTGAGCACACCATAGGTGACCGTCTCCATTGTAAGTATTTTTCCCTTCATTTTATCATCTTGTTATTTTTGCATCTTTTAGCACATCATATCACCATTCACATGTCCCCATTTGTTTAGTTCATGTCATCTTCTCACTACCATTTACCCCCTTTTTTATGTATATATTTCCTATTTAAAGAAAATTAAAAAAAAATTAAATTTAAAACAAAAAATTGTCCTTACAACCATTTTTTAATCAAAATAGTATAAAAAATAAAAAAATTTTAAAAAAAGGAACCCACCCACCAGTTTCATATAGGTAGACAACATCAGTACCATCACCTCAGTTCCAGACTCCGTATCACTATTAGTCTCTACGAAAGTTCCAAAACATGAGATAAGGCCAACCACAACAACAATCTTTGTATTTTCCACATCCTAACGAATAACAGATTGCATTTTATGGACAATATCCACATCCTCCTATTCCCCCTCAATATCAGAATTTGTATGGTTACCAACAACCTTTGCACTATCAGTCTCAGCGATAGCCAGTCATTGAGCACCCTGAGGCCCCTTCAGTGTACCCAACAATGGACCAACTTACACAACTTATGAAGAACATGAACGAATTGGCTCGGTGTATCGACGACCTAACCACCACCAAGACACTGATACTGCTCAGGTTAAAGCCAAGCCCAACAACTTTAGATGGAAGGAGCAGGTAACCAATAGCCCACCCTCACCCGAGACAGGTACGACCCTTGATTTTACATGTTATCTGATGCCATTTATCTCAAGAGCCGTAGGAGATTGCATCCATCTACACAACAGTTGGGGTTGGGGGATCGAACCATTGAGAGAGCATCATCATCCGCATCATCTCCTTCAACAGCAGTCGTGAGGCCCAGTGTAGTAGCGCCCAAGTCTAGAGTTCCACCTCCTTCACCACCACCTTCACATTCGCTAGGTATATGTGAATCACCATCAACGAGGGAGAATATACTGGTTGTTGATTCTTCCTCTTCACCAACAACAACATCCTGTTCTGTTTTAGATTATGTTTTTCCTCCACCTAATTTGGACAACACAATACAAACTGTTTTTGATTGTTCTGTTGTACATGAGGATTCAAGTTTGAATAATGGAAATGAACGTTTGAAGATTTGGTGCCATTTCCTTATGCTCTTAAGTCTAAAAAAATCCAAAGATTAAAAACAACCCTATCTTATCCTAGAGTGATTATGATCTTACAAAACATCTTTTTGAAGATGCCACTTCTTAAGGCCATGGAATACATGCCTGTAGAGAAAAAGGGAATGTAAGAGGCATGTACACAAAAGCGCCAACCAACGTAGAAAAGATGAAAGGAAATAGAAAAACATATTTTGACCATGGCCACAGTTCATGCAATCGGTAATCTCCCACCCAAAAAGAAAGACAAGGGAGCACCTCACATCTATTATCGTATCATTGATCAAGAATTTGATCGTACTCTTCTCGATAGCAATTCCTCCATTAATCTCATGGCATACTTTTTACTAACTGAATTTGGTTTAGGGACTCTTAAAACAACCAGGATGATCCATCAGTTTATTGATGGATTGATTAAGAGGTTAAGAGGAATTTTAGAGGACGTTATTGTAATGGTGCAGGGAATGAAATTCCTTGCTGATTTTTTGTCATGGATATGGACATATCTATATCATTACTCCATACCCCAATCATACTAGGTTGATCGTTCCTCCGAATGGTCGAAATTGTAGTTGATTATGGTACTGGAGAGATAATCTTTCACTCTCGCAGTGACAAGGTGAACTTGAGATGATCTCCGGTCCTAGACCATCACCGCAATCGATAATGGATGAGACATAGAAAATTATATGAGAGCCACAGGACTATGATTGGCTCAATTCCAAGAGATAAATATTTACACTGATTTCATAGATACCCAGGAGTTCCTTTCCCAAAAGGACTCTCTGGAAAGCATAGTCAACATGAGTTCCCTTGATGATCCAATTGACCTAGTTGCTCATGGACAGTTTGAGATGATTTCTATGGATCAATATGAGTTTTTGGAGGAAGCTTCCGATATTCCGTAGACACACTTCTTTGAGGTTATTGATGATATGCTTCCTTTTGAGATTTATGAGGTACAAATATCTGAGTCATTCGTTGAACTTCCTGAGTAATGCACAAATGAGAGACATCTTTCTCAGATTGTTGCTGAGATATCTGAGTCGTTAATTGTTGAAGATAGTGAACATCATGATGAGTCCCTCCTTTCTGAATATAGAACATTCATTGCATATCTATTGGAGAGCCGTTAGTAGCCAAGGTGGATAGTCCACATAGTAAAGATCACATATTGTCTACCAGTACAATAGCAGAGGCTATTGTAAAGATGAATCAGAAACAACCCGGGCTCAAGGTTTTACCTTCAGTGTTGAAATATTCCTTCGTTGTGGGTCCCCCCTAGATGATTCCTATCATCCTCACCTAGCAGTTAACCACTAAACAAGAATCTTGCGTGCTAGAGGCTCTTGGGAGAAACCACAAAGTCATAGGATTGGATATTTTGTATCTCTATGGGATTAACACAGCTTCATGCTCACATCATATCTACCTAAAGGATGATTGATAACCTTCCCATGAATGCCAGTGCCATCTAAATCCAAATCTAAGGGAGGTTGTCATGGAGGAGATCAGAAAATGATGCGATGTTGGCTTTATATATACCATTTTAGATTTCAAGTGGGTCAACCCTTTGCATTTGGTCCCGAAGAAATGTTGGATCACTATTGTAAAGATTTGCCGTGGTAAGGAGATTCCTACTTGGGTACCTACTTCATGGCATGTCTGTGTTGGTTTCTGATGCCTGAACTCAACTACCAAGAAGGACCACTTTCCGTTGCCCTTTATTGATCAGATTATTGAGAGGTTGGCAAGGAAATAGTTCTTTTGTTTCTTGGATGGGTATTCGAGGTATAACCAGGTTGCTATCACTCCTAAGTATCAGGAGAAAACTGCTTTCACTTGTCCATTTGGCACCAACACCTTTAGATAGATTCCCATTAGATTTTTTAACGCTCTCGCTACATTCCAAAGGTGTATGTTGGTCCTTTTTTTGCCAACATGGTGTGTAGTTTTCTTGAGGTCTTCAAGGACGATTTCTCGATCTATGAGGATAGTTTTGACACATGTCTTTCTCATTTAGATCAAGTTCTTCAATGTTGTTGTGAGATGAACCTAGTGCTCTCTTGGGTGAAGAGTCACTATGTGGTGACTAATGGGATCATCTCTAAATATGGTATGGAGGTTGACCCGACTAAGATTGAGGTGATTTCGAAGTTAAAACCACCACAGACCCAGCAAGATCGCCATACCTTTGATTGAGCTTTTATGCAAGGAAAGTGAAATTGTTGTTGATGAGAAAGTACTCCTTGCATTCATCAGATGAAAGATATGGTTACTAGTGCTCCTGTCTTACAACCACCTGATTGGTCTCGTCCTTTCGAGATCATGACAGAAGCCTCAGATTTTATAGTTGGAGCTATTTTAGGATAGAGAAGGGTTGTGATACCATTTGCTATACACTATGATAGCAAGACTATGGATGAAGCACAATGAAATTATACAGTTACAAAGAGGGAGATGTTAGCAGTTATGTTTGGGTTAGATAAGTTCAGAGCTTACCTCCTTGGTTCGAACATTATTGTATACACAGATCACACTACCATACGATACTTAAAGGCAAATAAGGATGCCATACCACACCTTATTAGATGGATCCTTCTTCTCAACAAATTTTATTTAGAGATTCGAGATAAACCTAGAGTGAAAAAAGTTGTGGAAAATTACCTTTCCTCTATCACAGATGCAGAGACTTCTGAGAAGAACATGATCCATATTTTTGAAACCTTTCCAGATGAGGCCATTTTGTCTGTGGACTCACTCCCATGGTATGTTGATATTGTGAACTCTCTTGTCTCCAAAAAAGTTCCACAAGATTGTTCGAAGTACAAGGTAGACAGAATTCTATCAGAGGTTCAATAATACTAATGGGAGGATAAGTACATATTTCGCGAGGGTGCAAATTGTATTTGGAGAAGGTGCAATAATCAGGAAATACATACCAGTGTACTTGAGCACTGTTACAAACTAGAATCTTGTGGGCATCATTCGGAGAAGTACACGACATCAAAGGTTTTACAGAGTGTCTTATGGTGGCCCACATTGTTTAAGGATGCTACATAGTATGTTCAAGGTTGTATTAACTACCAGAAAATGGAAGGAACCGTTGGTTACAAAGATACCAAGCCCCTAAGATACATACATATTCGAATGTTTTTTATGATTGGGGCATAAACTTCATGGGCCCATTTCCTATCAATCATGGATTTCAGTACATCCTGCTCTCTGTGGATTATGTTAGTCTATGGGCGGAGGCTATCCCCACCCGAGCCACATATAGTTGTATGGTGTGTTCCTTTCTCAAGGATAATATTTTTGTGGCACTTGGGATTCCAAAATACCGATTTCAGACGGGGGAAGACATTTTTCATTAATAGAGAAGTAAAGAAGCTTGTGAAGGAGTATGTCATTGAGCACAAAGTTGTGTCTCCTTACCACCCACAGACTAATGGCATGGTAGAAATTTCAAATAAGGAGATCAAGATGATATTGCAAAAATTTGTACGTACATATATGAAGAACTGATCTCTGATGCTTGATTCAGTTCTATGGGCTTATCGGACGGCGTACAAATCTCATTTGGGTATCTCTCCCTACAGTTTAGTTTATGGAAAGCCTTGCCAAATGCCAGCGGAATTAATTAACAAATCTTTATGGGCACTCCGTGTACGCAATCTTGATTATGAGAAGGAAGGAAAGAATAAGAAATTGGATTTGAACAGATTACTGGAATTCCAAGACTTTGCATATGATAACTCACTCATGTCAAAGGAGAAAGTCAATGAATCTAAGTTGCATATGATAAACACGTTTGAAGGAAGACTTTCTCTCCTGATCAGAATGTTTGGTTATTTGATTCTATGTTGAAGTTGTTTCTAGGAAAATTGAACAACAAATGGTCAGGACCATTCATTATGAGAATTGTACGTGACAATGGGAGTATTGTCATATCTGGGTTGTCATCTGACGCACAACCATTTGTTGTGAACAAACAATTGTTGAAGCCATATCTAGATAATGATAAATTCATGTCCATCATTGATTGTATATTTGTGGTATCGGATGATGATCCTTTGATTCCATCTTCTGCTTCTGATACATGAGCTAACTATCTCTTGTATATCCTTTTGTTTAATTCTTTCTTCTTCTATTTTATCATACACCCCTTTCCATGTGTATATATGCTATACTTAGGATGTGCTTTATCCTAAGTATAGGGGGTGATTGATCAATGTTGTTCATATTCATCTTGTTTATTACTCCTATTTTTGCTTACACTAAGGGATACTCTACCCTAAGTATAGGGGAAGTGATGTTGTTCATATCATCTCTTTTGTATTTTTTATTCTCCTTATCTCTCGCTTGCCCCCCAACTTATTGATATTCTATACTTAGGCAATTCTACCAAAGTATAGGGGGGAAGACGATCCGTTGAGTCTATCAATTATTTTCATCGGTTTTCCCTTTTGTACAGTCTTATATACTTAGGATTAATTAATCCTATGTATAGGGGGATCACTGACTTCTATTCATTCTTTGAGTCATTGTTGTATAGTGTTCTTTTCACTTTTCTATACTTAGCAAGAGTTATGTCTTCCTTTGCAACTCTTTGATCACTATGAGGATATAGTTTGAGCTAAGTATAGGGGATATCATATATATTGTATATATACTTTAGACAAAACTCGTATATTTAAAATATGATCATTTTTTGGATATGTATATAAATACATAAAATCCACGTGTGTGTATATAAACTTTGGTCATCTTATATCTTAATTAAAAAACAAATAAAAAATAAACACAAAAAAACAAAACTAGAAAACTACAAAAAAAAATATTTTCCTCTTATAAAAAAATTTATGTGTATATACTTGTATATATTTTACTAGCCTTTTTTCTCTTAAAAATTTTAATAAGACTTTCTAAAAAAAATTCTTTGTATATATTTCTAGCATTTGTATGTGCAATTTTCTGGATAATGTTGACATTTAAACTATATCTAGAATAAAATTGAAGAATGGTTGGTCCTTGATCCACTTAATTTCAGAGGAACCTTATAAGAACTGGTGCTAAGACTTTTCAAGTCCTATTGACTTGATTCTTTTAGTCAATAAGACTATGTTCACATGTCGTTTTGAGTTGTCTAAGTAGAATATTCAATAACACACACATGATTCTTCTAGACCTTGGCTTATCTTGGACATGCACTCTACACGTAGCTCTTCATGGAGGAGGCGGTGAGCAGTCATAATCCTTTCGTTTGGGGTAGCACGCTGGTATGTAACAACTAGTGGGAATATCCGTCTTCCTCTAGAGAGGGTAGTGAATCTCAACCTGATCTAGTATCATTGATGTCTAAAGACAAGATGTTGTAGGGTTGCAATAATGCTTCAAAAGAGGGATAGTCTACTAGCACAAGAGTGAAAACTCCTTGTGTACGTTCTACACCTTGTATATATTTGAAAAAAAAGAGAAAATGAAAAAATGTAGAATCTCCAAAACTGGACAAGCATGATTGAAAAGTAAAATGCATGTCGGAGTTTATATACAAGTGAAAAAAATAATAAGAAGATCTTCAAAATAAATTTTTGTAATCTAGCATCGGATGACTTGGCTACACTGGTCATGCATCCAAGGATAGGTAGCTACACTGGTTACCGTCCATTCTTTTTGAACTTAGAAGGGAATATCCATGCTCCTCGAGGAAATAGTTTCTACACAGAGGGGATAGAGTTACCTTGTTAAGAGAGGTTGTTTCTTTGCTACTTATGGGATAAGGATCATAAGTCACTTACAATGTACAAGTAAATATTCATAGTCATAAGAATTTGTATATGAAGACTTGTTCTGAATTCATGTTGAGGCGACCTGAATAGGAGTCTTATGGAACTTGAAGGACATTAGGTTTCAAATCCATTTCCCATTAAGGTTCCACCACACTAATAATCTAAAGGTCTGATAGAGCTCCATACTACAACTTTATGAAGAAAGTTTAATACTCAATATTGTCCTAATTTCTTTATTTTCCTTTTTTTCTTTTATTCACTTATTCATTAAAATAAGTGTTCGCTAAGGGACTAGCAAAGGTAAAGCATAGGGTGATGATGAATATGCGTTTCATCATTTTTATTCATTTATTTTAGCTTCAAATCCCTTATAAAACATCTATATATTAATAAATATGTATTCTTACTAACTTGCATTTGTGTGTCAATATTGTACACATATTATTATTATAACAATAAATGAATAAATAAATAAAGGAAAAATAAATAAAATAAATAAAAAACTATATATTTGTAATAGATACAGGCTAACCTGAACCCCGAGAGAAAGCCAAGACTTGACCCGATCGACCTTGAATAGTGTAGGGGGAGATAGTGTCTTTTATCAAAAAATAAAAAAATGTGTTTTGTAAATACTTTTCATTTCTTATTTATTATGTGTATATTTGTCTAAAAAATGCACTATTTTATTGCCATAAATTTACTTCTAATTAAATATTTTTCTAAACAAAAGTTGTAAATAAATGTGTTTCCTAAATAATAAAAATACTTGTAAAATAAAATTATATACATATTAAAAGTAACGACACTCGGAAAAAATCAGTAAAGCAATAATTGAAAGACCAATTTTGGATCCGATGAACTGAAATTGAATCAAACTCACTTCAACCACATTCTAAATCAAATCAAATTATCTTTAAAATGGAAGTGGTTTCATAATTTTTGGAGTTACGGTTGAAAAGATGGTTTTCTGGGGTGGTTTCTGCAATTTGAACATTTATTTATTGTATTTATTTTTTTACTTATACATATTATATTTTAATAATTGTAAATGTTGTTCACAGTATTTGAATTAAATAATTTTTTTATTTTTTAAAGTATTTCCTTATTTGTACATGTGTTTAATGTACCTTATGTATATATGACCTTTATGTAATCAATCACTATATATAAAACCACCAAAAAATAATATCTAACATTAATTAATTAATTTATTCTAATTTCAAAAATCTAATCTAATTTATTTATTTAAATTAATTTGAAATCATGTCTTTTGTATATAATTTGAATATATGCCTCAAATGGCCACAATTAAGGTGGCTAATTAATTCCTCATATTAATTATTTTTATTAATTTATTAATACTGAATTTCATTTTTAGTTTATTTACTATTTTATTTATTTATATTACATATTTAGACAACCATTAAATACCTTCTTTTTTGTACATATCCTCCTTTTTTCGATTTCTTCTTCTTTTTATTGGGTCTGTTCTCCCTCATTCTGATTTGATCAATCTTTTGGTGAGAGGAGCCTATTCTCCAAGAGTTATCTTGGTGTAGAAGGGTGCCTAGACTCCAGACCGTCCGGTGACAATGAGGCGATTTTCGTCGAGTCCATTAAGGTGTTATCCATTTCCTTTTGGTGAGATCCATTCCATTTTATTCTCAATCTTTTATTTAGATAATTTTAGGTCTAATTTTCAGCTTTAAATTTGTCATTAATTTTAACTCTTGATTCATGAACATCAACCATAATTTTTAATCAATCACCAAATTTGAATCTAATTGGATCCGATCTTTCATGTCATCCTTCTCAATCTTATCACTTCACTTTCTACCTCATGCAAAAACTCACCTCCAACCACACATGGTGGACGGAGATCTGGATCCATCCATCCACATATTCGGAACCTCTTTTCCATTCACATTTTCTATCAATAAGTTTTGAACCGAGCCGTCGTGCTTGAGTCGATTTTTATTTTGATTTTAGTGCAAGAACATGGATTCAAAAAATAGCTTCTATTAAAAATTTTACAAAAAAAGAAAAAAAGGAGAAAACATTTAGGGTCGTCTGCAGCAGCCAAGCTCATCTCGCTTGAAGCTCATCTACCGCTGACGCCAAAGTCGTACCTCCTACGCTCAACTTCTTTCATCGCTACTGCCATCACCAGGACCTCGAAGCTCTACTTCAACCACCGACACTATCCATCCTTCAACCTCCACCCGCGAACCCTCGATGCTAATCGTAGGAGTCACGTATGCCATCGGCCTAGAGCATCACTATCAAAACCCACACCTAGAGTCCCTCCCACACGAGGACCTCTAGGGCCGCATAATCTCAACCGCCGCATCAACCCCCCGTCTACATAGCACCATCCGCATAAAGCCTCCTGCGTGGGCCAATCTCCACCTGACCACCTAATGAAGCTCCTCTGCTCCAGACCTTTACTCTGTGTCCTACACAGGTTGACCCGACTTCAGCCGTCGCATGAAGACCTCCTTCGCTACCACCAAACATCTGAACATGCATTCCAATCCCTGTTGATCATCAACATGCACACCTCCATTGCATGCACTTCATGCATGCTCCACCGACTCCCCCTCCTCCCCCCGTGTTTAAAGGAGAAGAGAAGTGAGGGGATGTGCGCCTTCCCCCTTTCCTTTTGTCGTGAACAAGAACAAAACGAATAAGAAACCCTATGCATAAAGCATATTTTTATAGCTTTATTCCAACCCTTCAAAGCCCTCAAACCCACAAAGAAGGCCTTGCGAACTTCAAGCCACATGCAGCGCATGTTTTTATTTGGGCAAATTGCGTGCAATCCCTCTACAATTCCTGATTTCGTAAAGAATCCACTGCCTCTAGAGCCAATCTCGTGCTTCGTACGCGTCAACTAGGTAATTTGTGATTTCTAACCGTAGTTTTTTTCTATTAATTTTTTATGCAAAAAGTTTAAATGTTTACATTTCATTCCCTATATTCAAGAGATTTATTTTTCTTGTTATTTTTTATTGAAATAAACATTTTTATTAATCAATAAATTCTAGAAAATTTATGTTTTACTCATGTTATTTATCTCTTCATTATATGCATTTAGTATTGCATTTTATTTTTATTTGCTATTATTAAAAAGTCAAAATGTTGCATTTTTCACTATTTGTAATAGAAAATTCATTAAAATTTAAGTATTATGTCAAAAATTCTAAAAAATAGACCAGCTTCGTTCTTGAGTTTTAAATCTTCTTTCCAATTTTCATTCATTAAATATTTCTAAAACTTAAAAAAATTGCAAAATATCAAAAATCTTAGAAAAAGTATAAAAAATGTAGAAAAAAATATAAAAATTTTGATTTCACTTCATGATTGTGGATAATTCATTATAGTTTTTAAGGAAAAAGAATTGCTATAATTTTTATTTTGTTTGCTATTTTTAAATTGCAAAATCATCTAAAAATCATTTAAAAATTTCTATTCATTTAAAAAAACTTAAAAATGTGAAAAAACATTTAAAATCACAAAAAAAAGATTTTATTTGAACTTATTTGAGCATTTTTGATATATTCAAAAAATAAAAATAATCATTCTCTATTTTTGTATATAGATTGTTTTCAATTATTTTCTTTAAAATTAAAATTTACAAAAATAAAACTATTAAAAATTAAAAATCAGAAAAAATAATAAAATAATAAATACCACAACCTTGAATTTTGTTTGTAGGATTCCATTATTTATTTCATTGATTTCTGATTGATATAATAACCCTCGGGATTTGTAGCCTCCCTATGTTCGATCCTATTAGCTATATAGATAAATTAAATAACAAATTATTTTGCTACATTTTTGCAATTAATTCAGTTTGAGAATAAATAAAAAAATTTTTTTGTTTAGGGATATTTTGGTTGCAAGAGTCACATTCTGAGTTACTTTTGGATGTACATTCTGATATTCCTGAGAAATATTATTCTAAGATTACTTATGACATACCTGTTGCTGTGAAATTTGAGATTTTTTGGTAAGTTCCTGAGATCTTTGATTGTCCTGATAAGCCATCCTTGTCTAAGAATAGAGCATTCACCTGCGCTCTTGTGCGAGGATCGTGAATCGAGGGAGGAGCTCTTCTAGGAGCGTCTATGCACCCACGTGAGGCGACCTTGACCTAGCATCAAATAAGAACTTGGAGTGTTTGAAGACAAATATTTGAGCACTTATTTTTGTGCATTTATTTATTTGAGCAATTTAAGTGAGAGAGAGAGACTCTTATTATTTGTAATGATACATGTACTCAGGACCCTGGACATTCGGGCCCAATTTCCAAGTGATCTTGGGGGCTCACCGCAGTTTTACCATATTTTTTTCACACTTTTTCATTTGTTTCATGGTTTTGTTTCATTTATTTTGTGTGATTGAGCCCTTAGCTTTAGGAGTTGCTTGATGATAGAGTTGGTCCAAACACCTAATTATATTTGCATGTGCCTATAGTAACATTTGGATCTAGTCCTAGATTAAGTTTCTTCTCACTTAGTCTCGGAACCTCACGCCGTGGGAGTTCTCCATACAACACTTGCAGGACCCATTTTTGTGGGCACCTAAGAGACTCCAATACCGAACACTTCGGTACCATTCTAGGTCATTAGCATTCGTTCTTCATGATTATAGCAATTTATGAAATTAAGGCGATTTCATCGGCTTGCATTTGCATATAGATAGGTTTCAATTCTGTTGAGCATATTTTCATGTAGACTGTTGGAGGCAAGGTGAGCATTTACGCTTTAGCATTCATAATTGTTTTTGCCACTTGTATTTCTTTTTCCCCTCTCTACCTCTGATTTTGATCATGTTAGGCGTGTGCATTTCTCACTAAAAATTCAAAAAAAGTGATAACCAATGAAATGGGACTGCTATTATTACTTGATGCTAAAATCAACCAAAAAAATCTTGTCTGGGGGCGAGTAACCCCCTCATTATCTTCTCTTTTACTTGCTCGCGCACACCCTAAGGACTAGTGCACAAATCCCATTCAGCCTCCTAAGTGTTTGTGTAACTTTTTGACTTCTCACCTAACTCTACAATAGACCAGATAAAAATGACTGATCTTTTGCGGTCTCTACCGAGTTGAGTAGGTGAATTGAGAGTTTTGTATTGTGTGAGTTTTGTGTGCGTTTGCTTGTGTGCATTCAAGATCGTCTCCGTGCATTTGCACCTTTTTATCACTTCTCTTGATTTGACCGTCGTGTTCTCTCGATCATTTTCCTTTTGTTTTGAGATCGCCGACTAGAGTGTGTTTTATGTTTACCTTGCGGATCCCTTGATCACTCCAGCTGGTACACCTCTATTTTTCCAGGAGGACATTGCTCCCGACTTTTGTACATATCCGCCTCAACCACATATTCAGATCTCGGATTTTTACCCACATCCACCCTCAGAATTTGTACCTTCACATTTCCCTTCACATCCACCCGAGACTGATCTGTTGGAGTCACATTTCATGGAATCCACCCTTGAGAACTTGACCAGATGATGGAGCATATGAGATAGAGGATTGAGGACTTCACTAGTATAAATAAGAGCGACCATGATCCTCCGCCGTTTGATGATATGGGTTCACTCGAGGATTTCCAAGAGCTTGCAATCACCAAAAATACAAAAAATGAGCAAAATTTAAAAATCCAAAAAGATTTCGGGAGATCTTTGGTTGAGTTAGACAGTGAGGAGAGGACCCACTTGCCAAATCCTTTGACCACACAACCATTCGCATTTTGTCCCATCCCTGACCCTGAGGATGCTTTTGTACAGACAACTCCTGGCATTCCTCATGTATATCTTGATTTTGACTTCCTCCCTTGTATGAATGAGGTCCAATAATTCAAAAAAGGTTGACTGAACCCAAAATAGTGGCTGCTATTCATGAGATCATTGATGCCCCACTTCCCCAGGCCATGAACCAATTATCTACTCCTCATCATAAGAAGAGAAAGCAGAGGAGCATATCTGATCATCATATCTTGACCATGGCCACTGCCCACGCCATCGCCCATCATCCATCTCTAGGAAAAGGAACACTGCCACACCTCTTCTAAGTTGCGCTATCTCTAACCATTTATATGATAACACTCTCCTCTGTGGCAGTGCTTCGATCAATATAATACCCTTCTCGTTGGTACAGTCTATTCATCTTGGGCATCTCAAGGAAACCAAGATGATCTTACAATTCGTTGATGGATCAATAAAGAGGTTGAAGGGTATTCTTGAGAACATCGTCATTCTGATTCAAGGCATGAGCTTCACGATAGACTTCGTTGTCTTGCCCATGGAGACCTCTACCCATGTTGAGTGTCCTCCAATCATCTTGGGACGACCCTTTCTCGCCTCTACGAGAGCCGTTATTGATTATGGATCTCGAGAGTTTCGCTTCCATTCTGCCCCATTCTCGTGTGTGTCTTGCTTAGGACATACTTTGTCCTAACTATGGGGGGGGGGGGGGGGCAAGCCAAGTGTTCATTCGTCGTTTTGTTTCATCACTCCTATTGTTTCCTATACTTAGGGCTTCTTTTAACCAAAGTACAGGGGGAGTGGTGTGTACATCCGCTTATATCTTCCTTCCATCTTCACATCTATTTTCTTCTTTTCCTTTTCTCTTTTCTTATTCTACCAAAAAAGGTGTCGCCCCTTTTTGTCAGTCTTCTATACTTAGGACGTACTTTGTCCTAGGTATAGGGGGTGCGCATCCCGATTTCTATCATTCTTTGATCCTCTCCATTGTCTCCTCTTCATGTCTATACTTAGGGATATCTTACGCTGAGTATAGGGGGAGACAATCTAAGTATGATCTTTTCATTCCCACCCTTATCTCTCCCTACTTTGTGTATAGTCTGCGGTACTTAGGATTATTTGATCCTAAGTATAGGGGGGACAGTCAACTGCTCATTCATTCATTTCTCTATTCACGTATTATTTAGACTTAATAATACTCAATACGAGTTATGTCTTCTCCTTTCTCTCTGATCTGTGAGGACTAAGCTCAAGCTAAGTATAGGGGGGTCGTATATAATTCATATATACTTTAGCCATAACTTGTACTTTCGTAGTTTTATTAATAATTATGGCTAAAAATTATTTAAATCATTAAAAACTCCTAATAAAAAGATGGTTATTATTCCTCAAATTCTTTTTGTATTTATTGATTAATAAATTAGGTGAAAATGTTTTTGCAAAATGTTTGAAAAATAGTTTGAAAATCCTTTTGAAAAATCTTTTAAAAACTTTTTTGAAAATGATTTGTTAAATATTTTAAACCTTTGTAAAAATTGTCTTGTTTGCAAAATTTACTTTTTTGTGTGAAATAAAATGGTAGAAAACCGATTTGCAAATGTTTTGAAAATGGTGGCAAAGATATTTGAAATAAATAATATATATATACTATTTGAAAAACCTTTGCAAAATGATTTACAAATGCATGTACATGTTTGTAAAAAATGTTTGTAAAAAATATTTTGGACTATAGTTTTCTAAAATTGTTTGAAAAACCTTTTCAAATAAGTTTGAGGAATATATACATCACCCTAAAATTCTTTATTATATATATACACATGAAATTGATCACTTACCCTTTGTAAATTCATAAAAACCTAATTATTATAAACATAAGATGCGTCCCCATGTACATATTTGTACCTAGTTTTTATCGAAAATCTTTTGCTTTCAAAAATCCCAAAAACATTTGCAAAATTAAAAATACTAAAAACATTTGAAAATTTTTTTTGGAAAAAATTCATATGCATAATCTTTTACAAAAATCCATAACAAGTTCAAAATCATTGAAAAAATTTGCATCAGAAAATATTTTCTGCATTCCGCATAGCATTTGCATAGCATTCACATTTTTTGTATTGAGTTTTATAATTGAACAAGTCCAAGTAAAATCCAATGATTGGAGCTTGGTTGGACCTTAAATATACCTAATTAACACAAACCTTATAGGCGTTGGAATTGAGGTACTTCAGGTCTAGTTGACTTAATTCTTTGAGGATCACGAAACTTGGTTAAATGGATTCTTGACTGCACACCCACGACTCTTGTTGATAATGACCTAACTTGGACACATGCACCTTTCTCGTGGCTCAACTCAATTGGAGTGGTGAGGGGGTTGGATTTGCCGGTATGAGACACACACATGTGGAAACATTTTCCCTCCTCTAGGGAGGGACGTGTACCCCAACCCATCCAACGATGATGTATTTTGAAGACAGGAGAGTGTGGGTTGCAATAATGCTTCAAAAGAGGGATAGTCTACTGGCTCAAGAGGAAAAACTCCCTATGTAAATGTTGTTGCATATAGTATTTCAAAAAAATCGAGAAAAAAAACAAAAAGCAAAAACTCCAAAAAATGGGCATGCCTGATTGAAAATAAAAAGCCTATCTGGAGCAATGTGTTGATCACCACACCTACCACGGATCAGAGATCCGCATCCCATCAGAGTATACCTATGATAGCCATCCCGAAGCCTATAATCTATATGCTGATATCAAAGAGACTTTCTTTATGACCAATGATGAGACTCGAGAATTCCTCTCCAAGGAGGAAGGATCGGAAAGCATATACCTTGGAGCTTACTCTTCCTGTGATTGGTGATGCGTTGATGACATCCGCGGGATTTACATGATTGACACTATTTAGAGGAGGGAAGATATTGATGAGACTAAGACTGATTTTGATCTTGTCGCTTTCATACAGGAATTCATGCCTTTTAATGAGAATGATGATCCGATTGAAACTATAGAGGATGAACATAGTTCGACTACTTCCCCTGATGAGTTTGTTCCTTTTGATTTCGACCTAGATGAGACCTCATAGGATTACATTGACCTTTCTTATTCTGATGATGAGTTCGTCCCATTTCACTTCTATATCAGCAAGACACCCAAGGCTGGACCTAGCGTACTTCTTTCACTGTCTCGTCTGTGCCACCTCACCCTAGTGCCACTAAATACCCTTACCCTGTCGACCCTGATCGGTTTGTGTCATCTGAGGACCTCGATGTTGACCTGTACCATATCAGATCTATTTCTCAACGGTTCCTCAAGAATGATCGCTTTCAACCTTCTTAATCTTTGTATATCCATCTTCTTGTACATTTGCTTTCGTGTCCCTCTGTCCGTCTAGCATTTTGCTATCTTTTCACTTTTCTATACTTAACACAAGTTATATCTTCCATTGCTCTTTGATAATTATGAGGACATAGTTCGAGCTAAGTATAGGGGTAGCGAAACTACCTGAGTGGGTATATTAATTGTAGCAAGACACTCAGCCAATTAATAAGAACTGAATCGAATGTCTCTATGAAGAAGACTCGGTTTTTAATTTATATCCTGGGAAAGTCTGGGGTCAAACACAGGGAGGCAAAGGAACAACTTTAAGTGAAATCAAAATAATTAGGTCTGGGTTTCTAGTGCAAATTAATGTGAATGCAAAATACATGTGAATTATGTTCATATGAAAAGACACAATTTTGCCAAATTAATTTTAATGTGAAATTAACACAATTTAGCCAAATTATATTTTTTCTAGAAACCTAATTCATTCATAAAAGAAAAACACATTTTTTTTGGAATTTTAAGGGTTAGAATGTACACTTTTTAAAGATTTTTAACGCATTTTTTCTCTAAAAGAAGATTGCAACAATAATGAAAATTTTATTGAAGCTTAAACATGGTGAAATGAAACTACAATAAATGTTTTGGGATTTTCTAACAATATATGATTTTATGATTTTTTAAATGAAAATAGAATGACTTCAAGTATTTAATTCCCAATAAATCCATATTATCAAATTAACCAGAGAATGAATTATCACAACAAGATATTTTAATAATAAATCCATGAGATTTGGAATTTCACAAAAATAATGTGTGTGGATATAATTAAAAGTCATTTACTAAAATCACTCTACAATTTATTTAAATCACATGTCAACTCAAATTAAGATGAAATTTGGAAAGTATTTAAAGCACATTTCAACACATTATTTCTAATAATTTAGGAATTTTTGGAGCAACCGTGAATCAAATATGAATTTAAGATCTCGCAGTTGGTAAAATATGCACTTATTCACTAAATTAATTTTAGTTAATTATCTAAGGCTCACAAAAATCCAAATAAATTTCCAAATGATAGAAAATTAGTTACTCAAAAACATAATATTTTTAATTAAATAAAAGATGCAATAAAGATGTCCAAATTAAAATGCAAACATATGCATGTCCATGCAATTTCAGAAAAAACTGACAATGCAAACTATGCGTAGGGGCATTTTTATAATAATCAAAACGTGTGGGACAAAATATGCAATTTTTACAATAAAATAAAATAAATGAATACCTTCTTGGATAGCGCTTGATGAAGGACGACAGTTGTCGCTAATGGGAGGCGGCTTAGGAGGACGAAGGGGGTGGGTGGTGTACAGCTGCGCATGTGGGGAAGAGGAAGTGTGGTCGGTAGGGCGACTCTGGCCACGTGCAGTAGAGCGGAGGATGACCTGCGAGCGTGGAGGAGATGTGTTGATGGATGTCATGTGGCCTTGTTGGTTGACAAGGCTGGAGGGAAGCGATGTGCGGAGGAGGATCTGGTGGTGGGCTGGGTGTGATGGTGCAGTAGAGAATGGGGGAGTTGCAGGCGACAACGAGGTGTGGTGGTGGTGCGGTGTTGGCAGTGGCCGGGTAGTGTGGCCGTAGAGGAGAAGAGGGGGGCAGCGGTGGCCGACGGTGGAGGATGGGGGACGACCACCTACTGTCTCTTTTTTTATTTTTTTTTTATTTTTTTGATTTTATGGTATTGTGATTTCAATTTTTTTTAAAAACTGGGAACAAATGAAGATGGTATTGAAGATGTGGGGATAATGAAGATGGTAAGTGGTGGGGATGATGATGTGTTGGTGCGATATAAAAATGATTATGCGGTGACACAACAAGGAAAAAATTTGTTTGACAAAATAAAATAACGAGGACAATGAGAGAGAATACTTACCTAAGGTTCGTTTTGCGGAGCAGCTACGTTTAACTCCTGTCGTGGCCTCGATCTGATTGGCAAAAAAAATCAAAGAAGCTTTGCAATCTTGACGGAAAGCTCGTAACACAACAACAATGGTTACAACGGATCTTATCTGAAGGAGGTCGTTGCTTTGGAGGATGCTCGGCTGATGTTACCGACAAAACACTCCAATCTCTCTCTCTCTCTCTCTCCATTTTTTCTAAGAATCACAACCAAAGGGAAAATGAAGAAGAGGAGATGAATAAAAAAGAAGAAGAAGAAGAAGTTGGAGAAAATGAAAGTGGAGATTAAGTAGTTGAATGGGAGGTTAGAAAAGATGGTGGAGTTGAATGGAAGTTGGTGGTAGAATGAGGAGTTAGATTAGATAAAGGAAAATAAATAAAAAGAAAATAAAAGCTAGCTAAATAAAATAAAATAAAAAGAAAATATAGTTGAGAATTTACAGAAGTTACAAACAATATGTACGTGTTTTTTTACTTTTCTAATTTTAATTTTTTGTATTTTAAATAAAATATAGTTATAACATAGAAATAAAATACTGAAAATAAAAAAATGAAAATGATTTTTCAGATATTTTAGTAATTAAGCAAAGTAAAAAAATGAGAAATGAAACATGTGTACATTATATACAAAATCACTTTTCCTTATTTTCAATGACAAAATATTTTTAAAGATTTTTCAGTTTGTGAATTTATTAAAAAATATAATAAAGAAATTAATAGAAAAAGAAATAAATAAAAAAGGTTAGATTTATACATGAAAAAATCCGTCACAATTTTTGTATTATGTACAATATACAACGAGGTCTCAAAACTCAAATTTTGCAAACGAACTCCGATTTTTATGAAGCAACTTTAATTGGATATATAAGTTTCTAACTTAAACTTTGATAGTGAGGTTGGTGAATTTGGAATTCATACGGAGCATGAATTTGGCCGGGAAGTTGGACTTTGTGGTTTTTTCTTTTTGGGATCTAAGAGTATTTACTTGAGTTGAAATTCATTTTATATTTTCGTATTTTTTTATATATTTTTATAAATAATGTAGATAGTTAATTAGCCTAAAAGGAGTTGAAATGAAATTATTAAATATACATGATGTTTTGGGCTATTCATAGGTGAAAAACTCTTTTATTTTACGACTTTTTTATTATTAATTTATTTTATACAATATAATAGATAATAATTAGTGTCTTTTATTGACAAGAGTCATTTTATTAATTTGTTGATTTTAGAGACATTTATTTGAGATTTTACTCAGGGATTTTTCTAAGAATAATATAATGAGATTATGAATCGTGGATTCATCAAGGAGGTATCATATGTATTGTATATATACGTTATCCGTAACTCGTACTTTTAAATGTCTATAAAAATGTTATTATTTTTTATATATTATTGGTATAAGCATATAAATGTGCAAAATCCACATGTGTGTATATAGATTTTGGTCACTATCCATCTTTAATAAAATAATAAAATTTAAACATAAAAGAAAAAAATGATGAAAAAGTTTCTCTTACAAAAATATTGTATAAAGTGTGTATATACTTGTATCTATATTACTAGACTTTTTTCTCTTAAAAATTTTAAAAAATGCATTGTATATATTTCTTGCATTTGCATGGTCATTTTTCAGAATAGTATTGACATTTAAACTGAGTCTGAAATAAAATTGAAGAATGGAGCATAGTTGGACCTTAATCCATTTAATTTCAGAGGAACATTATAAGAACTTGAATTAAGATCTTTTAGGACCTAGAGATTTAATTCTTTGAGTCCATAAGACTATGTTCACATGTCGTCTTGATTTGTCTAAGTAGAATATTTAACAACACACACATGCTTCTTCTCGACCATGGCATATCATGGACAAGAACTCTACACGTAGTTCTTCATTGAGGAGGTAGTGAGGAGGAATAATCTTTTGGCTTGGGGTAGCACATGAGTATGTAACAACTAGTGGGAATATTCTTCTTCCTCTGGAGAGGTAGTGCATCTCAACCTGATATAGTAGCATTGAGGTCTAAAGACAAGATGATGTGGGGTTGCAATAATGCTTCGAAAGAGGGATAGTCTACTAGCTCAAGAGGAAAAAACCTTGTGTACATGTTGCACCTTATAGATTTGAAAAAAAATGCAGAATTTTCCAAAAGTGGACAAGCCTGATTGAAAAGTAAAATGTATGCTGAAGTATATATACAAGTATAAAAAAAGAAGAGGTTGAATGTAAAATTTTTAAGCTTGCAGCTAGATTACTCGGCTACATTGGTCATACATCCAAGGATAGGTAGCTACACTGGCTACCATCAATTCTTTTCGCCATCTCCTCTTCTTGCCCTGGTTGTACTTGAACTTAGAAGGGAATATCCTAGCTCCTTGAGCATGGAGTTGCTAGATTGGGGGGCTAGAGTTACCTTATTGAGAGAGGTTGTTTCTTTGCTACTTTTGAGATGGGGTGCTATAAATTACTTACAGGGTACAAGTAAAAATTCATATTTATAAGAGTTTGTGTATCGAGACTTGTTCTGACCTGACTATAGGGGCAACTTGAATAGGAGTCTTATGGAACTTGAAGGTTGTTAGGTTTTGAATCCATTTCCCATTAAAGTTCTGCCACACTAATGATACAATGGTCTGATAGAGCTCCAAATTACAACTTTATGAAGATAAGTTTAATACGCAGTATTGTCCTAATTTCTTTATTTTTCCTTTCTTTTTCTTTTATTCACTCATTCTTTCAAATAAGTGTTCTTAAGGGACTAGCAAAGGTAAATCATAGGGGGATGATGAATCCACATTTCATTATCTTTATTCATTTATTTTATCTTAAAATCACTAACAAAAACTTTTATATATTACTAAAATCATATTCTTACTAACATGCATATGTGTGTAATTATTGTACATTAATTACTATTTTCACCTAAAATAAATAAAGATAGAAATGAATGAAAATAAAGAAAGTAAAAGAAAATATATATGCAATAGATATATGTTGACCCAAACCCCGAGAGAAGGTCAAAACTTGACCTGATCGATAGAGAATAAAGTAGGGGGAGATAGGTTCTTTAATCTAAAAATACAAAAAAAATATTTTTTAAATACTTTTCATTCTTTATTTTGAATTTATTCTATGTATATTTGTATAAAACTTACAATATTTTATACATCCATAAATTGATCACAAATTAAGTAATTTTCTAAACATAATTGTAAATAAAAATGTTTTCTAAATAATAAAAATAATTGCAAAATAAAATCATGTACATAGTAAAAGTAACTTCATTAGGGAAAAGTCATAAAGCGATAATTGAAAGATCGATTTCGGCTCCATATGAACTTGAATTGAATCTAATTCACTTCCATCGTACTCTAAATTAAATTATATTTATAATGGTAATAGTTTCATAATTGTTGGAGTTACGATTTGAAAGACAGTTTTCCGGGGTGTTTTTACAATTCTACCACTTATTTATTGTATTTATTTGTTCATATTTATTCTTATACATAATGTATTTTTAAATAATTGTAAATTTTTTTAATAATTATTTTAAAATAAAAATAAAATGTAAAATATAAAACAACATAATTTCCTTATTTAACTATGTGTATAATGTACCATATGCATATATTATATCTATAAAATTAATTTTCTAAATAACCACTACAAATTATAAATAATTAACATTTATTATTTAAACTAATAAAGTGCGAAAATAATTTATTTATTTATTATGTAAATAATATACCATGAGTTTATAGTTTAATTAATTCCTTAATTAACCTACCATTATTGTGAGTTTTTAAGTTTTGGATTTTTTTATTATACTAATTAATACAATTTCGATAATTATTCATTAATTGTATTAATTCAATTCCACCATTAACATCTTTTCTTTACTATCGAGCAATCTTAGAGATGTCCTTAATAAACTGTTGATAAAAGCCAAGATGCCCTAGAAAAGACCGTAACTACTTTACGTTGGTGATGGATCGAGTCATTTGATGACATCAACCTTGGCAGGGTCAACCTCCATGCCTTTCTTAGAGATGACATGCCTCAACACGATCTCGTTTGTAACCATAAAATAGCTCTTTTCCCAAGACATAACGAGATCAACCTTACAACAGTTCTAAAGAACCAGGTCTAGGTGCGCTAAACATTTACCAAAGGACTCACCATGGACGGAAAAATCATCCATAAAGACCTTTAGAAAATCACCAACCATATCTGTAAAATGGCAAGCATGCACTTCTAAAATGTAGAGGGGGCATTGCACAATCCAAAGGGCATCCGTCTAAAGGCATACGTGCTGAAAGGACATGTGAAGGTAGTTTTCTCCTTATCTTTAGGGGCAATAGTAACCTGATTGTATCCGGAGTAACCATCTAAGAAGCAGAAGGACGCCATCCCTATCAATCGTTCTATCACTTGATCTATAAAAGGTAACGGGAAGTGATCCTTCTTTGTCACGACATTCAGCTTTCTGTAATCCATACACACCCGCCACGATGTGGTTACTCTCTTAGGAATCTCCTCACCAATATCATTCTTAACCATCTGATTGCCCGACTTCTTTTGGACAACATGTAATGGGATAACCCATTCAGAGTGGGAGATAATATAATAAAGCTGGCGTCACACTATTTTGTGATCTCTTTCTTGACAACATCGCGTAAGACGGGATTTAGCCTACATTGAAACTCTCTGGAAGGTCTACTGTCATGATCAAGATAGATATGACAGGAACACAAACCAGGATTTATCCTACAGAGATCGGATACAATCAACCCAATAGCCTTGCAATTTCTTTCAAGAATCTCCATCAGACCGGATTCGTATTTTCGATCAAATACATGCTTGTAATGACCAGAAACTGTCAGTGTGGACCTGCAAGGAAAGCATATTTCATGTTCAATGGATGGGTTTTTAGCTCAGGTAAGGTCAGATCTAGCTCTGCTATATCATCTTCTAATTTAGTGATGGGATTTGTATTGTTGGTGGATGTTCCTGCCTTATGGTCATTCACCATCTCAACATATTCTAAAGTCGGACTACAGAAGATGTCTAAAACATCATCCGACTTGCTTCTGTGCTCATTGATGAACCTCAGTTTCATCATCTTTATTCTCCATAATTAACCCCCTTGCTTAAAAGTTTGTCAATAAATCCCTGTTAATGTCTCATAATTAACAGAGTCCTAAATAAATTAAAAACCACAAAAAAATGACAAAACAAAAATTCGTGGTATTTTTAGACTTAAAAATACCTTCAAAAATATTTTGGGCCCTTGTTTGATTTCATCTCCAGTTTTGGTCAACATGAAACTTGTAGATCTCGTCAAGATCTACAACTTTCATGTTTTGAGTTTTCTCAAATTCGACCAAATAAACCCTCAAAAATAAAAAATGCTCTCGGGATAATCTGATTGGGCCACGTGGCCCATTCTGGGGGCGCCACGTGGCCCGGCCTCTTTGTCTTATCCGCCGCCGACCACAACCGTTAGATCCCTTCATGGATCCAACGGCTGTGCTCCCTCCACGCCGCTCCTTATCCGCGACCGTTTGATCATCTCCCGCTCTTCATCATCACCCTCCATTAGCGCCGCGACCACATGACGCCACGTGGCAACTTGAGCGCCCTTCGATCGCATCCCAGATCTCTCATCATAGCCGTTATCTCCTGGGCCAAATCTCATCCATCCGATCGACCCCTTGATTCCATCCAAGCCATTCGCTACCGCCTCTCTTACAGCCTGCCACGTGGCAGCACCCGATCACGTCGATCGCATCGCCCAGATCTTATCATGGCCGTCACTCCGCACCTTACTCTCCACCGTTGGATCTCCAGATCCAACGGTCAGGAGACCGTCGTCAACCTCCAGCAGACCCCCTCTCGCACACGATCTCCACTCGCACACCTCGCCCCCTTCCCATTTTCTCACCTTCACCTTCCACCATCTCCACTCGCCAACTACCCCATGACCTTCTCCAGTCAACCGTGACCCTCGCGAGCATCATCTCCACCCACGGAGCTCTCTCCACGCTCTCCATTTCCTCCTCGAAACCACGTCGCCCACCATCACTTCCGCCAGCTACTCCTTCAAATAAGCCGCTTCCCCCACCTTTCGCCGGTCGTCCACCTTTACGAGGGGAGTGGCCCAGCCCTCCTCCGCCTCCCAGTGACAGGGGGAGGCGGAGAGATCGAGCGAAGACGACCGTCTTCCCCGGTGTTGACCCTTCGCCTATCACGGCGTCGTCGCGGTGCTCTGAGCCCGCTCGAGCTGCACGGAATGGTTGCCCGTGTTCAGCGAAGACCAGAGCTCCTCCTCGGAGCTCGAGCCCAAACCATTCACGCCGCCATCGCTCAGGTAGGTCTCCGATCTTTTCTCTGATTTTTTATTTTCTTTACTCGATTTAATTAGGCCTCTCAGGCCGTCCTCGCCTTCCAATTACCATCCCACTAGCTCCGCCGCACCTCCCCCTTTCTCGCGTACCTCTCCGCTCGCCTCCTTCTTGTCTTCCATACCTTTACGCATCCGACCCACCTCCTCCGCCGTCGTGGAGGAGGAGCACCGAGCTCCCACCTTCTCCGATCCCTAAGAGCTCTCCACTTCACCTCACGCACGCACCTGTATGCTTCGGCATTGTTGCTAACCCTGCAGGTCCCCCAAAGCAATCAATGGCCGGATGCTCGCTGGAGCAAACTTATTCGCACCCGTCCTCAACTGCAGAAGGCTGATGGACTGAGCCACAAGGCTAGACACCTCCCCGGAGCTCCAAGCTTCATCGACATAGATACAACGAGCTCCGGGGAGGCCTACAGAGATGGAACTCCAGCGGCGGAGGAAGGGCACCTTCGCCGGAGCTTTGACTCCGCCGCCCGCCTTCGGCCGAGGGAGGAGGTACAGTGACCGTTAGATGGTCCTCGCCCAGCGACCATCTAACGGTTCCGATGCCGACACGCCACCAGCCAGAGCCTTCTCCAGATGCCGTTGGATGCGCACCATCTGATGGCCCCGAGCTAGCCACGCGTCGACACCAGAGCGCCCCCGAGCCTCCGCCATCGAACCTCCAGGCTTGGACCTGCCGAGCCTTGTCCGAGCCTGCATCGAGCCAAAGCCTATGCCCGAGCCACGCCGAAGCAACCCGGGCCTCCTCCGAACCTCCGATCGACCCGAGCCTGGGGAAGCGCGTGCCTAGCATGTGCTTCTTGGGTAATTTGCAAGGAAGCCCAGCCGCCTTCTTCAATTTACGAACAGGTCCCGATCACGTGCAGCGGGCGTGCACAGTGGGTATTTTACAGGGAAGGTCCATTTACTTTATGTATTTACATTTTAGTCCCTCCCTGGACCTGTTTGTAGTTATCTTTTCATGTTTCCTTTCAGTTATGCCCCTGCTTTCTTTGTGGAATATCTTGAGCTACATAGCTCCAATCGAGTTGATTTCAGTTTCATTTCGAAGCTCGTTTGACGTACTTTCTCATGGCATGCTTATTTCATGTAATGGACACTTTAATGTTGACGTATTATTTTGATAGCTAGGTGTCTCTTATTAGTTAATCCATGCTTTGTTCAAACTGAGTTTGTCATTTTAATTAAATCTGGAATTGACTTGTTGTTGACTTTTGCTCATCATTTCGTACTTAGGGCATAATTGTGATTCTTTGCATGTGTATTTATTTGCATTATAAAAAAATTGATAAAAAAAATGCATGTTTATTTTAATTGCATAGTTCTTGTAAGTGTCTTTGCATGTTTTGACTATGTCTCTAACTCAACACCTAATTAAATACACTTAAATCCGATTAATACGAGGGAGGCTCGTGTCCCTGAGTTCGACCTTGGTTTCTTGCCAAGTAAAAAAAAATAACGATCATCTCATTTTGATCGCATATCTTTAAATGAGGTGATCTCTTTGACGTCCAAAATCGGCCCGACTGCCACGACAATTTCAAGTGCTAATTTAGCATTATTAAAGGGCCGATTTTGCGACTCGTCACTCATTCTCAGAATGATTAGACGAAATATTTCGATTAAGTAAAAATCAGTCTCTATATCATCTGAGATGGAGGAATTCTGTAAATTCTTTGAGTTTGAAATATCCGTGATAAACTCCTCAGTTCACTGCTCCATGTGATCATCACCATCCTTACTGAAATAAGAAGTTCCATCGGAAGAGCTTCCAGCTAAAGTCTTGGACCCATCCTCTTCTAGGATATCTTAAGTCTCTACTTTATACCTCTCGAGGTCGTCAAGGTGAATATCATCCATGTAATCACACGTGGCTAAGGAACTTAAAGCATCAGAACTAGTTGTGGATGCGACATTGGATGATTCTCTCGCCATCTCTATATGTACCTTCTCTCCCTCGGTGCAGAAAGATACCTTCCCTGTATCATAATCGAACAGGACCTTTGCGGTCTCTAAGAAAGTCCTCCCGAGAATGCTCGGAGTAAGGTGTAACTATGTAGGGTTTTCCATATCCACGATAGTGAAGTCCACTGGGAATTGCATACCCTGCACGATTATGGTAACGCTCCTCAAAATGCCCCTAGGTCTTTTTACAGATCTATCAGCAAACTGAAGGATTAAATGAGATTTGTAAAGAGGACCTAACTCGAGTTTGTCTAGTAAAAAAGAAGGTAAAAGATTGATAGAGGAATCGTTATCTAGGAGAGTGCGATCGAATGCTGCTTCTGAAATCTCACATCTGACATAGTGTGCACCTGAGACCTTCTTCTTCTTCGAAAGTCTATTCTGAATCACACAAGAGGTGGCCTTGGTCAAAATATACTTCTCTATTCAAGACTTTTTCTTCATATGCATCGTACATCTATTTTTCAGCTACTTATTGAGCGTAGGGAAGTGATCCAAGTCATCATGAAGTGGAATTTTACATCATTCAATAATTTCTCAGTCTCGGGAGTAACATCATTTTTTTGGATTTTTTTCGTACCTTTTCCATACAAAGCATCTGAAAAAGGAACAGTTTCGGGAACAAAATTCTCTTTTTTATTGCAATCGAGATCAACTTGTACATCAAGAGTATCAAAACTCTCTAAAACAGGAAAGGACACATCAGCTTCGGGCATGTATTCATGGACTGGCGTGGCATCATTATCTGATTCGCCTAATCATCCCCAGATAATTGAGTGGTTTATCCCTATCATTGCAGTTCTCCTCCTCAGCATATGTATCATGGTATTTCTCTCGCTCCTCTCCTTGTGCCATCTCCTCCCCATGGTCAGGTGTTTGTGGCGATTTACCGCTCTTGAGATGAATGAAGTTAGATAAAAATTCAGGAAAGAGGTCATACCTATTATATCGTTGACCTGATCCGGGTGCCTCCTTTTGCTGTTTGGGTTCATCTGAGGTTGCGTGGGAAGAGTTGTATAGGGCGCGGTTAACTCATCCAGACAATGGTTAACTCACACCAACTCAGTTTTGTGTGTGATTTGGAGCGTGCTCAACATGTCCATGATTTGCTTCAGTGCTAGGGCTTGCGAAGATGTTTCTGGTTCAGCACAATAACCCCGACTCTCAGCTCTTTCCTGCCTTTGTATCTGCTGCTGCAGAGCGTATTGCTAAGGAGATCGTTGTGGCATATATGAAGATTGTTGTTGCTGCTGATAAAAGTTAGGTTGTGATTGTGAAGCAGGATGATGAATAGAATGTGGTCTCTAATACACGTTTTGATGAGACAATTACTGCGTGTAGTGTTGTCGGTGCTGATAATGCGGATGTCCATGTTGCGGGTAATGTTGTGGATGCTGGTGGTGGAGTACACTCTGAGGGTTAAATTGTGATGTTGGCTGGATCGGAGCGTACCATATCTCATTGGTCTCAAGAGTAGCTTGGCATTCAACATCAGTATCTACAAGGTTGGCGATCTGGCTTGGATTGGCATAAGATTGATCCTCATGCCAATCAATCTACGGAGTCTCTGTGGGTTGCCCCGGTTTGCTCTGGACATAGTGGATCTGTCGGGTGGGAGGAGCGGGTAAGGATCTCCGAGCAGGTTGAGAAATTTAAGAAGCGTGAGCCTGTTGATACTGAAGCTGCAAGTCCATAACCTTTTTCGTCAGATCACTTAGCTGCCAAGGTAATGATGAGAGTTTCTACAACTCTCGCAGCGACTGCAGGTCCTAAACTTGCTTCTGAATCACATCCACCAACATTAACTTCTCATTGATATATCACATGTTGGTATTGGATTATGAGTCTGAAATGTTATATATGTTATGATGCTCTCGGTTATGCGGTGGTTGTGGGACCTTTTGGAATGCTCGAGTAGAGTCAACGATTCTCGAGTTCTCTGCCATCCCCTTGAAGATGGACCAGATAGACTCGGCATCCCAATTCAAATAATTGCTGCCACAAGCAGTGCTCACGAGACCCTGGACATCCGGCTGGAGTCCTTCTAAATATTTCTAAACTAGCACCTTCATTGGTATCTCATGATGATGGCTTCTCTAAGTAAGATCCTTAAATCGATCCCACACCTCATGGAATGATTCGTTTGACAACTGATTGAAGTTGGAGATCTAACTCCTCATCATGTTTTTCCATCCGAGAGGAAAAAATTTACGCAGGAAGTGGACTTTAGGTCAGTCCATGTAAATATCTCTCTCCCCAAATTACTGATCCAGTAAAGATCCTTATCTGCTAAGGCGAAGTGGAAGGCTTTGAGGATAACGACCTCCTGCATAACTCCAAGATAATTAGTCATACCACAGATCATCTCAAATTGTTGCAAAAATGTAAACAGCTCCTCTGCAACATTCCCATAAAACATGGAAAGCAGTGATATGAATGAGGGATGCAACTCGTATGGCCCCTGATTCGGTGGTAACTGAATCCAATGATGTAATGTTCTGGCACCAGGGTCATACTCATCTCTAAGTGTCACGGGAACCACGACAGGCGATAATGGGTTCCCGGCTCCTGCTCTGAGCGCAACGATCTCAGCTTGCAAGTCATTTTGCACTCTAAACTTGTCTCAAATCTGAATATTCATCTGTTGTAACGTATCGAGAATACTGGTTGTAATATCTGTGGCTGGATCCGGTCTTCCATTAGTGTGTGGTTCCTCAACTGTTCGCACCTCAATCCCTTCCCGTGAGCCATCTGCTTTAATTCTTTTGAGAAGGAAAATTTCTCATAAGAGCTTAGAGAAAAATCAGATGGAGTGACTGACAATAAATTGAGGCGAGGGTCTGCCTCAAAAGGTGGGCTAGGAGGCGAGGGAGTCTCAGCCTGACTCTCCTTGGGATCAGATGAGACCGTCTCGAGAAGAAGGTCATCCCGAGCCTATGAAGACCTTTGACGGACTGTGAAAGATCAAGAGATCACAAAGTCTGAGCAAAAAACTGTCAAGTCATCATATTCCATATCAAGCTAATGATCAGGGGAGCACGATATTAAATCAAAAGAAAGGGAGAAGGCGTACCAAATGCAGTAACTCACGCCTCGCAATCAAACATAAAGCAAACCATGTATTCACCAACACAACCCGATGATGACCATAAGAGTTCAGTCGTTTACCTTGTCAGTTTTAGGGTTATTTTTGCATAAAAGTATTTCACAATTATCACGAGCTGATAGGTGCCCGGAATTTCTCCGCAACATTGTCTTCAGCCCTTGTATAAAACCACTTGTTCTCTGCCAGTATGGGAGTAAGTACGGATCGTTTCTGTCTACCTGTGTTAGTTGAGGATGGAGCCTTACGCTGTGTCATCTAAACCTCCCAATCTACTAAGTAAACCCAGATTGTTTCTGGCTACCTGAGCGTACCTACCGAGGAACAATGATCAGGTGTAAGGACTAAGTAGTATCTTGAAGGAAACATGAACTTTGGTTCTAGCCTTAAGTGTCGTCCCTCGCTCATAATACCTAGAAGTGTACCGGTAGTTGAAGTGTGGGGATTACTCTCCCCAAGCAAATTATCCTTTACTTTTTTTAATTCATATATTCAAAGTAGTCCCAATTTTATTTTTGTTTTTCTCTCTTTTTTGGACGTTTTCATACAAACGTCTAACAATTTTTTTTCTTTTTATTTATCCTAGAGAAGCAAGCACCTAGGTTGTGAGTCCTAGAACTAACTACAAAGGCGTAAGAAGAGAGAAAAACGAAAACTCCGAACAAGCACCTATCCTAAAAAAGTCGCAGAAAAACAGGCGATGCGAGAAAAACCACGGTGGGTGCCTTGCTCCCCCGAATGCACGACACTCGGTGAAACAGACCCTGAGAAAAAAGGCAAGGGGAGGTACAAGTCGGTATGCCCTTACGGGACCCCTTTCTACAAAATACAAAAACACGAGCAAGTTCCTTTTTTATTATAAAAAATATTACAAGAGGAACCCTAGCTATTTATGCCCTCAGCAACCGACCCGTGAGAGATGGGGTCGGTCTCTGCACTTTCAACTGCTTCAACTTCCACGAAAGCTGGCTGAACCTGCAGGCCTTGCAAAAAATAGTTAGAAAAATAAATACTTAAAAAGCCATAAAGAAAATCGTAAAAAAATGAATAAAAGGCCGTAAAATGAAACTCTCACAAAAATAAAAAAAGACTCAAAACTGTAAAACCAAGAATAATGGAAATTTTCGAAATTAGGTCAAAAACCATTGAAGAAATAACACCTTCCCAACAACGGTGCCATTTTGATAACATGCTTTTGCTAGCAGTTGAAAATACTCGAGTGTTGTCGGTTGTAGAAAATCGCTAAATCAAAATCCATGTTGATCAAACAAGAAAATCAACGAAATAAGAGAGAGAGGGAAAATTAGACTATGTAACTTCTCTCCCATATTTCATTTACATGATATTATTTATCCAGGTAAGTGTGTCTGGGTCAAACTCGAGGAGCAGAATATTAATACTTCTCTTTTCGATAAAATAAATAAATCTCAAAAATTTTCTCTTTATTCTTTATTTTACAAAAGACTCAATAAAAAACTCAAAACTAACTCGATAGTGCAAAAATCGAATCGACGAAACGAAGTGAGGAAAAATCACAGAAAAATACAAGAAATGTTTCTGGGTAGTTATGAAACTACCCTAAAAAATCGGGAAGAAAATACAACAAAAATAGGGTACAAAGTACCCTTACAATCCAGGGGCATAAGTGCAAGAAAAATATTGAAGTTTTGTTACAGTTAATTCTTCATATGGACTGATTTGCAAAGAAAGTAAGTTTTATTAAATTTAGGTCCCCATGTAGGGACCTAAATTCAATTTCTGGAAATCTATGGAGTAGGCTAGAATTCTGGAACTCTTCTGGGTTTAAGATGCAAAATTTCCACCCCTTCGTCTAAACGGATGTGATTAGAAGGGCACAGACGATCTGGGACATCGAAGCATGACATATGTGACAAGGCTGTAGTGTCTAGAGTTCTTCGTGTTCTTCCCCGATTCAAAGCGGTCTACGGCGGTGCCTTCATCCTCGATTTATCTTCGGTGATCAACAACATTCTATGGTCTATTGCAGGGCCAGAGGGGTGTCTCCTACACCCCTCGGCTCACCTGCAAGTGAGAGGGCTTCGAAGTTAAGGGACACGATTGCTATTTTTCAACGAAGATGGTGGTTAGGCAGTGACTGTTGACTGGAAGGAGGGTGATTGAATGATGATCTTTTCGCAAGAAAAATTCCAGATCAGGGAATTGATGGCTCTGAGCGTGATGGGAACCTACAAGAGATATTTTGCATGTTTAAGAATCGACCAAGGAGTTAAAGAATTGCATATCTAATTTTAGAGTTTCTAGAAAAATGTTCAGCTATAATGGAAGATATATGGACTCGAATTTGAAAGATTTCGAATTGGATTTGAATGTATAAATTGATGTGCATTTAACAAGTAGGATTGTAGTTCCTATTACATGCTTTAGGGCACTAATCATGGCACGAAGATCGAGAAAATAAAATGTCAAATATGGATGAATGCATGTGATTGTAGGACGTAGGATAACTGTTGGTCTTCGCTCGACAAGGCGGTACTCCGGAGCTCTACACAGCGCGATGGCGGTGAGGCAAGGCGGCAAGGCCTTGGAATGTCTCCCCCTGATGTACCCTTGTCCACGTTAGAGGGCCACGAAGCTCTGTCACAGCTGGAGGTGGCCGAGAAGTGGTGGAGAAGTTGGGTGGTCGGCCAGGGGTAAACAGGAAGTTCTAGCTTATGATTGATTAGTTTGGAATGGTAAACTTAAAGAGGATTTTATAGACAATCAATGGAGGTTTGTTAGCAGATCAATGATGAGCGTGGATCTGGGTTGTTAGAGGAAGAGGATGGATGGAGTGGATAGGAGTAAGAGGTTAAGAAGTTGCATGGAGAAGAAGGCAAAGATGGGTGGTTGAAACAGAATCCCATCGGCCTTCTTGTGGATCTGGGTTGTTAGAGGAAGAGGATGGATGGAGTGGATAGGAGGAAGAGGTTAAGAAGTTGCATGGAGAAGAAGGCAAAGATGGGTGGTTGAAACAAAATCCGATCGGCATTCTTGAAGAAGGTCCTAGGTGCTGACACCTGTCAGCACCTTGTCGGCCAGATTCAAGAAATAACTTATTAGTTAAGGAATAAATAGTAAATAGCTTTATTTTAATATGTATAAAAATAAAAAATTTAGGTAATTAAATTGTCTAAATTATGGTATAATTAGTTTTCTATAAATAATAATTATTTAAGGAAATATAAATATTACATTAATAAATAAATATAATTAAAACTTTTAAAAGAGGTTTTGGATTTTTAATTTAATAAATTAATAAATAGTATATTAATTTTCTATTTTATTACTTATTAGATTAATAAATAGAGTATGTATGATTTTTTATGATTTTATAGAATAATTTAGATATATTAATAAATACAAGTATAAGTCATATTATTCATTTATACATATAGATTACGATTTTTATTTCTCTAATATAATAAATAATCTCCAAAAATTATGAAATAGGTTAGGATTAAAATACAAGATAAAAAAATAAATACAAATTATAAAATCATAAAAATAATAAATAATATGTCTAAAATACAATAGATAGCTCAGAAACCCAGTTGTGGTTAGGTCCCGAAACTAACTTTTTGCAAACGGACTCCGATTTTAGTAAAACCACCTTCATTAATTAGATAATATTATTTTGTGAACTTTAAAGGTGAGTAGAGTGAGATTAGAGTTCGTATGAGCAAGTTATGTTATTCAGAAGTTGGGATTTTGAGAATTTACAAGTTGGATTTTATGGCATATTTACAAGGTAATGTTGTTAGCTTTTTCATAATTTTCTATACATTTTTAGAAATAATTAAGAAAAGAGTTTGGTAAAAAATATGTTCATATGAATTAATTAAAACTCTTTAAAATTTTGGAATTTATTAGATAGTTAATAAAGAATGCCTAAGATGTACAATTAATTATTTTTATTTGTTTTCTTCCTTATCTCCCCTTATTTATTTGTGGACCAATCCATACTGACTTGGTCTCGGGGATTAGGTTATAAATATATATTTCAGCTATATTTATTTCTACCAGTCATATAGTACATATATACATATCGACAATTTGCCTTTATTTTTATTTTCTTTACTTTTATTCTTTTATTTATTTTAACGATTTTAATGCATAAAAGTGCATTCTTATTCATGTCTAAGGTTTTATTGAAAAGGGAAGTTTAATGGATATTTACATGTATTTGTTAAAGGTTTTAAGATAAAATGCAGACATAATATTAATGAATCGTGGATTCATCAATCCATGAGCAAGCAATCTGATAGCATAACGATGATGTTGCAGCGGTGGCAACTTTCACAAGGGCTCCATGGTGGATGGCCACTATGAGAGATAGAGAGGCCAAGAGTGTAGGGAATCATAGAGAGAGCATACAGATTATAATTTCACTTGAAGATCAAGGGATGCCTCTTCTTATATATCTGAATTTGGGATCCACAGATCTCAATCCATGTTCACACAATCCAATGGATGAGATTGATTTGTGTTTCATTCAATGGCCTTAATCTTGTTGTGATAACACAATTATAAATAATTTATTTAATTTAAATTAATATATATATATATATCGATAAATTAATATAATTAATTTCAAATTCAAATTAATCAATCAATCTTGGAGACAATGAGTTGACCATATCCCCTAAAAAAGGGGGACGGCCGCCAATCATCTCATGAGATCTCAATATCTCATGAGATCTCATTATCTCATGAGATATCATTGTCTCATGATATCTCCCAGATTTACAACAATATTTGTTGTAAATTATCTCATAAACATAATTCATAATTATCTTGTGAACATTGCAATCATGCCATTGGAAATAGCTGAATCACATTCATAACCCAAAATAAAATGTAAATTATATTTTCAATTAATCATCCAATGTGAATCTAATTCACATCAATAATTAATTAACAAATATAAATCACAATAATCTCTCTCTAATATATTATAAATCACATTTATAATATATTTGACTAATATGGATAGTGCTATCCACATTATTCATATCCATGATAATTAAATCACATTTAATCATCTTGGATCTCTATTCTCATGTACCCAATCAATATGAATCACATTCACATTATTCACATCTTTTATAATTAAATCATATTTAATTATCTCAGATAATTCTCCTCATAATATGAATCAAATTCATATTATTCATGATAATTAAATCACATTTATTTATCCATTTTCTCAATGCTATGATATATAATATCAACAATGAAATTATCGATGAACTCTTTTGAGGATAATGAGCTTTCTCCGTGGATACTTGGAGATAAGGATAGGGCGATTGTATTGTTCCACGTATAGTGACTTGGATATTGAGATCATATCTCAAATCCAGATCTTGCGGACCTCTCTTAGATGCTTGATTAGATCAAGATCGCAAATCTAATCTTCTTATTGCATCTGAATCACATTCAGATCAATGTCCAACATTTGGACCAAGATCAGGTCACTTCTCTTCTGAGAGGAGTCACTAAAATCCATACTTGTTTCATTCTACCCAGGATGGAAGCGTCATGGTTATAGAATCATTTATAATCACATTACCCTCAAGTATTCCTAATAAATGTACATCCTTCATACTGGAATATCAAGAAGAAAACTGAAGTATTAGATCAATTTTATCACTAAGCTTCTCATTCAATCATTGGGAGTCAGTATAGATCATATAATTTCCAAAAGCATATATCATACCTAGGTATTGATAATATACTTTCCAAAAGCATATATATCAAACCCTACAATTCCAGTCAAGCATCCAAAGCAAGATGACCGCGTGTAGAATTTATTCTTCCCAATATCTCATGAGTGAGCTCATGTCTTCCAGTTCAGTAATGAACATGTACGATCCCTTTGAGAGATCTTCTTACTCATATGCCCTTGCATGCATACCAGTGCGCTAGTGTATAGACCTTGGATTGGTCATCAACCTATTGGTCTGCCAAATAAACATTCTCAGACATATAATAACATATTTGTCTCTGGTCAGAGGATGCGTGCATATATTATGACAACATACAACATATGACTTTGTTTATCTCGATCTCATTAAGTCAACTCTTTGACCAAACTAATATGACACCTTTCAATATCTATTCCTATGCAAAGGACCTGCATCAAGAGGTCGGTAAGATATGTACCTTAAGAGAAAGGATTGCCATCTTCTTCTAAGGCTATAGATCCTCTCTTAATAATCATTTGACTGTGATTAATGAGTCCTCAATCTAACTCTTTAGATAATCATCCAAGCACCAATGTCTATGATTCAATAATTGAATCAACAGTTGTATGTTCATTAATATAGCCATGGTACATAACCTTAATTGTACTAAGTGACCTACTATGCAAATTAGTAGGTCTTCATTTCAAATCCGGAAATGATATTCGCAATAACATTTATTGCATAATGGCTCGTTGTGGGCTCGTATGTCCAACAATCTCCCACTAGACCAAAGATCCATTAATGGGATAATATTTAAAACCAAACTCATGTGACAATCATAGGCTATTTAGAAAAATAGCTAGGAAAGCCGATCAGTCGTTCTATTCCTGAGAGACTATGCCAAATCCTTTTACGACACTTGTATATCCCCCAGTAACAGTGCCCGCATCTAATGCAAATGTTGCATCTCATGCAACCAATACTCAATTTTGTCAGTTATAGTGTCCTTGACACTACAAATCAACACTTATTATAACCGATATTTCCATAATCCTTATCAGAATACCCTTATTCCTTGAGATCTCTATCCCCTAAGGCATCCACAGTTAAGACCTTTTATATCACTATCTATAAAGTCTTAAGTTCTTGAAGATAAGACATAGATATCACTATCTCGAAAGTCTTGTCCTATTTTAAGATGTTATTATTACTACAATTAAGTGTTTTATTTCCATAGTAGGATTAGTAACAGTTTACTAGTCCCACTACATGGTAGACATCTGACTTTTGTACACATCTAACATACACACAACTTCTCATAACTGATGCACAAGGGCAAGATGTTTTAGAATTCACTCCCTTGACTCCTTGAGGTGCTATCCCTTCAAATAGGTCAGTACCATATCTTAAGGAAAACAAGAAGCCTTTCTTGGAATTTTCTAGAAAATGGAAATGTCCAATGTGTACCACTAACGTGACGATCCCAATACCCTCTTTTTTTGCTTCTAAACAACCTCAGAACTAAGATCCAAGAGGTATACTTGATATCATATCTCAAGGTATGTAATAGTCAGATTATAAAACACTTATTATCATCGTTACATTATTCTAAATGATTAGGATATCATCTATACTTAGCACGATGAACACAATGGTACTCCCACTAAGCTTTATATAGTTCATCAAGATTCTATCCGAAATCATAACATTTACAATAATCGATGTTTACATTTTGAAGAATTAGAAACAATATTAGAATGTACAATGAGTATTAAATGCTACATTAGTTCTACATTGGCATCTACTGTCAAAGCATGTTGTGCAGCTTGTGCCACGGCTTTGGCAGGGCTGGTATATATGTCGACATTGTTGGAGTCCATCTCTTGCTCGACTTTGCATTTTCCTTCGGGTGCGTTCGGTTCGGGAATAAGCAGGAATAAGGATGGGGAATAAGAAGAATAAGGGTCTATTCTTTGTTCGGATGGAGGATATGAATAAGGAGAATAAAGTGAAATAAAGGTAGGTAAGATGGGATAAAGATAGGAATAAGAGTGAAATAAGATGGAATAATGGGGAATAGTCGTACCATTGGGAACCGTGTCGGGAGGAGAATTAGCCCCTTATTCTAGGGCCTATTCTCCAACCAAACATGGCCTTATTTTTTTCTTGGGATTTTCATTTTTCTTTATTTTTGTTCTTTTTGGATAATAAAATTATCATCATCTTCTTTGGCTTCCGCATACTCACTTCATCATCCTCCCGTGAAAGATTGAGAACTTGTGGCATCCTATCACTCTAGACTCGACTATAGTTAGACAAAAGATTTGAAAACTCTTTTATCAGAAGGCGTGAGAGGAATGATACTGCTCTATACCATTCTCCTTCTACCCTATTCAATCATGAAATTGTAGAACAGTATCAATTCTCCTTCTACCTTATCCATTTTAAAATATAATAAGAATGTAGATACATATATTTACATACTTATTGTATGGACAATGATACTGCTCTATCGGTCCCTCGCCGATATTTAGCCTTGGATGGTATTTACCCCCGATTGGGGCTGCATTCTCAAACAACCCGACTCGCCGACAACACCTCGTGGGGCGACAGGTTCTTGGCACGACGGGGCTCTCACCCTCTCCGGCACCCCCTTCCAGGGGACTTGCACCAGGTCCGTCGTTGAGGACGCTTCTACAGACTACAATTCGGAAGGTACGACCATCCGATTCTCAAGCTGGGCTGTTCCCGATTAAGAAGCTTATTTGAGTCCATAGATTGTGTTTCTTAAGCTAGCACACCCTCCCTTCCTCAGCTATGAAGCCCTAGGGCTACTTCATGTGAATATCCTCATAGAGGTATTCATAGAGAAATGCTATCTTGACTTCCATCTTGAAGATGTCAAAGTCAAGTTGTGTAGCTATAGTTGGCAATAATTTGACGAGTTTAAGCATGGTCACTACAAATTAAGTCTCATCACAAGTAATGTTTTCTTAGTTTGTGTATATCTTGTAGATACGAGTCGTGCTTTGAAGGTCTCTACCTCCTCATCAAGTTCCCACTTGCATTTGAAGATTAATTTACACCTTAACAGGTCTTACCCACATAGGTGGATCCTCGAGCGTCCATATACAACACTTGTATATGAGGTATACTTTAGATTTCTAACATCTATCTTTCCATGTCATGATCCTCATGAGCTTCATCACATGAAGTTCGATCATTTTCAGACTACATGGAATACACTCTCAAACTGATTTGAAGAGGTATCAGTGTTTCATCTTTAATTAACCCTTTTAGTTTCTGATTCCAAGAGCCTCGTTATCTTCTCAAGATTCAATGAGTTCCTTCACTTCATTTTCCTCTTGATTCTGAAGAGTTTCATTCACTAAGAATCACATTCTTAGAGATGTGATCTTTTAAGAATCACAAGGTCATAAAGTAGGTATCTAATACCATCCTTTTTTTCTAATGAGGCAGCACTCTCTGGTCCTAGATTCCATTTAAAATGCATAGAACCTTATTAAGGATATATATTGCAGTCTCTACTACATATATATCTTGGAAACTAAGACATAATTATGCTAATATTAATCATTGATCAAATCATGCACACATGATCCAACTGTATCTCCCTACAATTCCATTGAGTTTAGGTGAATTAGGAGGAGTGAGATAGGAATGATATTCCTTTCTCCATAAGGTATTCCTTGAATTCATCTAATAGGTACATGATACCTAGGTTTTATAAAATTCATTTCATCTTCCTTCAAACATTTGGTTCTAAATCAAAATTGTGAAATCTTTGAACATTTCAAAGACTCTAAGGAAGAAACATCATATCACAAATAATCATCGAATGATGTCACATATCATCAGTGTTTATTATGACATAGATGATCCATATATATCAATATGTATGATTTATTGAATACCTTGACATCTTACACCATTCTCAGTGAAGAGTGTATTGGACATTTTTACTTTGAGTGCAGTATTCACAAGTATGCAAGATTTGAAATTTTAGACATTCTAAAGTTTCATCTCTTACGAGTATATTGATCTCATCAATAGACATATGTCCTAGGATTCATGCCAAATCATTGTCAAATGATCTTCATCCTTCTATTGATCTTTAAAGGTTTTAAAAATTCAGTACTAGAAAAGTTAATGAACCATTCATTAATATTCTAATTTAGTAGAGACCACCATATGTCAGATTACTATCTGAAATATATCCATCATAACTCTTTATGATAGGTCTATTCTATAATTAATGTTTATTTCCAACATATAGAAATAATTAATGATTGTATTCTAATATATGGATCATAGAGACATTCTCTAAGACTGAGGGCCCGCCCACTGAAAATATGAAGTCTATCTATTGTTGTCTCAATTGCATTAATATCCATGTGGATGACTAATAAACCTTAAGATCAAATTTTCTAGTCTTCTAAAAATATGCAACCAATTGCAAGTGTTATTTGATGAATGAGATACAATTACTATAATTTTATCTTATCAAATAAGAAAGTCAATTTTAATGATCAAATGTATATTATAGATTATTCTGATGTACTATCTGAGTCCTTCTCTAAGGATTCTAGATAGACTAGATAGTCACATTATCAATACATTGGCTTATTGTAGTATTGGCATTCATCCAACTCTTTGGATGTTATAAGCATGGAAACCATAGAAGTATATTCAACTCTTTGACTTTCCTTCAAACTTGGGTCCGAACCATGCTTCCAATGCACTCCATTCATCTATAAGCAACCATTGTTTAAGACTAGGTATCTCTTATGCTGAACTCAAAAGAAATCAATGTAAGAGTAATTTAACATTTATACATGCTTCATTAAATTCATACAATATCAATATTATGAAGCTTCATGAATGACTAGAGTATAGATAGTATGATATCTACATACATCTTAACTCTTAAAGTTTTTTGGTTAAGGTAGGTACTCAAATATTTTGAATACATAATCTCTAATAGAGCCACCATTATGCATGACGCAGTGAACCATGTCATTTACAATTAAATGTCAAGAGCACATATGTATGCCATCTTCTTAGATTTATAAGGATTATTTGACAATTATGATCCTCATCGACATTTCACTTCCGAAGTGCGTTCGATGAGAGACACACAAATCCTAGAGTTGTAGTTCTATTATCTATTTAATTGTCATCCCTCATTATTACAAGAAAACTTGCATGTTGCAACAACATACATTATGTGTCCAACTTCAAGTACAATATCTTGATCATGGATCAAATCCATGATGATTTACCGATTATTACTAAGTATATTATTAAGTGGGTTTAATGAAGCATTATCTGAAAAAGAAATTTGCATATATATAATATAATTTTTTACTTTGATTTACGCATTTTTTGTTCAAAGTTGTCTTACCTTGTCAACACTAAAAGTTCATTCCCATAATCACTTTCAATGTAAGAGATATACTTATCATTATATCTCAAGCAAGATCTTGGATCTCCTTTCTTATCTTCATCACATCCCAATAAAATGAGAAACTGTAACTCAGATAAAAAGAAGAGGGAACACATTTCACCTTGCAATTCCAACTAGCATTCCCAATTCGATATTTAACACCCCGGCCTACCACACCTAAGGTGATGTTGACCCGTTGTTAATTGAAGCGACTGTTAACAAGATAAGCTCTTACTATGCACAATCCAATATCACCCCAATAATATGAGGACCCAACATTGGGGTCACTACCTATACGACCTTACTCTTTCGAGAAGTAAAGAGCTCAATCCAGATGCACTTGTATGAAGGATCTGTCACTTAAAATAGGTGTCTCCTACATACAATCCCCGGTAACGGAACCCTTCACCTTGACGGGAGACCATGGATGTGATGAATCTCCATTTTATCACCTTTATTATATCATTTTGGCCTTAAAAATCCTAGTTAATACATGCAAATAGCATTAATTTGTGCATAATAACATTCATTATTTATTGTATTATTTGTATATAAAATAAGGTCTTCAATACCAAAATTATATAATAAAGAGAAGAAAAGAAAAAGGAATAAAATATTGAAAATATTTTATGACCCTAAACCTTGAGACCAAGTCAAGAATTGAGTTGGTCGATAAGGAATAAAGTAGGGGGAGATAAGGGCTAGAAATATAATAAAAACCATATTCTTTTATTCATTATTTATGCATTTTTGACACATATTTTATTCTTTATTATTTCATCATCAAGTAAAGAAACTTTGTACATGAATGTTGTATATCATAATGTAAATAAAAATATAAATTTTAGTTTGTACAAAAATAATACACAGTGTACAATCTATGAATAAAATAAAAAGCCAAAAACTAAACTTCATAGACCCATATCTTTCAAATAAAAACTCAAAACATATCAACATCACAATCTAATTGTATGTAAATTTTCACAAGCTATTTAATGGTGTTGGTTTTATATTTTTTGGAGTTACTGTGTGAAAGTTAGGGTTTTCACCCCTATTGTACATTCTACCAATTAAAATATTCATTATATTCATTTCTTATTATTTTTAAAAAAATCCTATTTTCATACTTTTCTAAACAATATTTATAACAAATGTACATATCAAACTAAAATAAAACCAAAGAGAAAATGCAAAATAAAATAAGTCTATGTTGATACATAGACAAAATATCTATGTTATAAATGTATAAAAATAAAAGGGAAACATATTCTGTCATTCTTTATTCTATCATTTTTTTAATATTTCCAATATCATAGACTATCTATTAAAAATACAAAACCAAAATAAAACTAAATAAAAATCACTAAAATGAAAAGATGTATATAATACATAGGTAAAATACCTATAAATAGACATATACAATATACATACTTATTTATTTAAAGGTACAAATAACATCATAAAAATAAAATAAAAATATATTTATACTCACAAAAATATGTTTTAAATATACAAAATAAAATAATAAAATAATAAAATAAAATATATAAAAAAATGAATAAAACATAGATGAATATACCTATAAATACATTATTAAAAATTAACTACTAATAAATAATAGCAAATAAATAAATAAAAATCATAATAAAATACTACATAAAATAATAACATTTTTATTTGATATAAAAAATTAATAAAATCATTTACTATTTTAAATTAATTATTTTCAAATAATCTTGTTGTTTTGTCCTATGGTGGACCTACTTAGACAGTTTAGTGCGCTTCGCCAGTTGACCGTCGGTCAACTTGACCCCCCTCTTGATTTGACGTGGCATGTCTCATCCCGCATTTTGCACCCTTTTTCCCGATTGATCTATCGATCAATCGCCCTCGATGTCTTCTTGACATTTGATCACCACTTATTGTACCTACACGCCCGATCCTTTAATCCCCTGGACATAACTTTTAGCTCCGCCAATCTCCTGGTCAATATGGGTGCCAACTTCGTGTATAAATAAAAACTTCATTCTTCCTCGTCAAATTTGGTCACTTTCTAAGACCTAGAGCTCCACCATTTCGGCCTAGCGTGCATCCAGGTGACAGATGGAGGTCCTGTGAGGTTGATGGAAGCTCCAGTAGGAAGGAGTGCACCCAAGGCAGTCCGCTTCGGTGACCACCTATACTCCCTGGCCAATACCCAGGTACAAGCTGCACCTTTTACTTATTTAGTTAGATTTTCATTGATGCTTTCAATTTATATGTTTGGATTAGCCTTTAGCCCATAGGGTTAGCTTAGTTTAGGCGATTCGTAGTCTGCCGGATCTCCCTCTGACGAATGATTTCACCATGCTCCGATTGTTGACTACCCCACCGACCACCTCATAACCTCAACCCATGCCTTCTGAATTCCTAGCATACATTCATTTCATCCAGACCGACTACGATCTGGAGAATGGGTCTCCACCTCCGCCACCCTTGTTGGAGGCCTCTTCCCGACTCCACCTTCCATTTTGTCCTACCAAATAAGGCCACAAACCCTTCCTTTTCTCACACATAACGTCTTTGTAGGTCTGAAGGGCTAAAGGACTTTCTATGGAGTCGATTTTTGTAGGAGAGGAGGTTCCTCGAGCTCCAAACTTAGTATCGTCCAAGCTCCGCCAAACCTCCCAATGATGCCATTGGATGCGGAGGAGTTCTAGCAACATTTTGCACCCATTGCAAGCCTCTCAGGTGGTCATATTCTCATGTGACACCAGATCGAAGCTCGCTAGCATCGAGGTTCTTCTCTCTTCTTCCGAGCACCTTTAGAGCTGTCAGATCAGGCCTCCATCCTAGTTTTAATCCTCACCATTAGATGACGCCAAGATCCAACCGTCAGATCATCTCACATGATCTAATTAGAGCCGTCGGCAACGAAACATCATTGGTCATCGGATGAATGCCACGTGAATAAGTGAAAGCATTGTCGTCGTCTGATCCGTGCACCTTTGAGGTAAATTGCAAAACCTATCCCTGTAATTTTTGACTTTATTATTTAGTCCTATAAATAAAATGTAGAGTATTAAATAAAGTGAATATTTTGCATAAAGGTCCCTGAGCTTTTTGTATGTACATTTAGGTCCAGTCCATGTCACCTCACATGTCGTCCCATGTGAGGTGATGAAATTGCAAGGATGACCCTACGAGTTTTCGTACTTCTAAAAAGTCTAATAAAATAAAATGCATGTTATATATTTTTGTGAACATTGCTGAGAGGACCTGTACTTTCTTATATTTACATTTAGGTCCCTCCCAACGTGCGTCACGTGTAGTCCCACATAATGGGTAATTTGCATGTAAGCCCTAAATAGTTTTGTAATTGTAAAATAGTCTTTAAAAATTAAATAAATATTGTATATTGTTTGCACAGAGACCCTTGAAGTTTATTTTAATAGCAAAAAATCCCCTGCTAGGACATATATTTTTCGTGTGTTTTATCTATTTATTTATCCTAGCTAATGTGCTCCTAAAAATCCACAAAAATAAGGTTAGATACTTCATGTCATGTAGATTCTTCATGTGTTTTATCTATTTATTTATCCTAGCTAATGTGCTCCTAAAAATCCACAAAAATAAGGTTAGATACTTCATGTCATGTAGATTCACGCCTATATATTAGTTCAAAATTTTTTGCATTCTATTCATTTTTTAAAATGAAAAGAAGCCTAAATAATACCTATTTAAATTTTAAAATACCAAAAAAATATAAAAACGTTTTTAAAATTCCAAAAAATATATATACTATATTTTAGCAATTATTGAGTCTATAAAAAAATCCCTAAAAATAGAAAAAGAAAATGGTAAAAATCATAAAGCTCCAAAATCCATCTAAAATATAAAAATTCAAAAAATATCAAAAATATGTTTTTATTTTTTTAATTATCTATATATTATTATTATTCAAATATTAAAATTATTTTTGGTAAATTTTGGATTTAATTAATATTTTAAAAATCCAAATTAACTTCAAACTATTTATTAATCCCTTATTCGGGATAATTTTGACTTTAAAAATACATAAAAAATATAAAAATTGCAAACAAATAACAAAAAATAGAAAAATATAAAAATCGCAAAAACATATTATTTACTGTATTTTATATATGTTTGCATATTTATATCTATATATTATCTCTGTATATATCTTATATTTTATATATACGTACATATATATATTCATAGATATAGTATATTTAAATGAAAAGGAAATATAAAAATTGAAAAAACATAAAAAAGAAAATAAAAAATTATAAAACAAAAAACAAAATCAAGGCATAAAGTTAAAAACCCACAAAACAATAAATTGAACAAGAGATACATAACAGAATTTTTGTGCATTTACTTTACCTCCTCCTGTTTGCTCCCAGTATTCGACCTCTACACATGCTTACACCTATACACCATTGTTGTAGAGTTATAATAAACTTTAACTCCACATTTTTGTTATTCATTGATTTATTCATTTTGTGGGTTAATTGTTGATTAAATCTGAGGTCTTCATCGGTCACATCGACGACAGTGTTCCCACCTTGTGTGGAACACATGACTGATGATTGATTTTAGGTTTATCAGGATGTCACGTATGTGATCCTCCATATCACGTTCTTATTCTAATTAATTATGAATCATATTCATTACGATAAATTCTTCAAAGGGCAATACAACTCTATTTATAATAGAGTGTTTTACTTTTATCTGGATTTAATTATTTCAATTATATTAAATTAATAATCCAATTAATATCCAACAAACATTCTTCATTGTTACTTGAAATATGGTAATAGGTCAAATATGTATTATTTCAAGTTTTAGTAGTTTCAAAGTACATCATTATTTCTCAACCATTATACCATCCCTACCTGTTGTCATGGACAATACCAACGGGAGTGGGACAGACCGCACGGTGCAACCTGCTACCCGAACGCTCCCTAACTAGACACCATATCCGCTTCGGGAAAGGATAATGCAAATTGATCACTTTGTACTTGAGATGATAATCGGTTTTTCAATCGAAGTTATACCATATAGTAATAATCAAAACCATTTTGTTTATAAGGAAATTTGCTAAACAAATTCCCAAACCTATTCAAGCAACAATGTTTGTTGGAAAGTGTATGATGTAACCAATTTCAGATCTAAGTCATATTTTATCAGTTATTGGTTAAGTCAATATCATCAAATATTTCACAAATATATATCCATAATTATTCCGGAAAATTAACCATTAATTTCACTAATTTCTTAAATGGAAATCACAAGGTTCTTGATTAAGAGTGCCATTTTCTGCAGTCACCGTCACTTACTAAAAATAGCATATCGCATTCATATGAAATCCAAATCATGCAAAATCAGTTTTCAAAGTTTGATAATATTTTTTAAAATAGAACTCAATTGATTAGCATGCATTTCCAGGCATTTTAAAACAACAACTAACTCCTTGATTACGTCAAGATTTGCCATAACAATGGGTATATGCCATTAAAATGATCATAACTAGAGTTATCAGACTCCAAATCATGCAAACTCAAATCCCACGATTTCCTCAATTACTGGGGAACATTAACCAAGTGATAATTTCGTGTTTAAACATTTTAAACATGTCCTAAAATATTCATAAAATAGGACTGTGAAAAATGAAATGCGATAAAATTTTCACAATCCCTAACAAACCCATGTCTTCTTAGGTTTATGGATCGTATCCAAAACCTACGACCTAAAGCTCTGATACTACTTGAAATATATGGGAAGATATTTAAGCACATAATGGAAGTGTGAGGATCGCATCGAATGTGATCGGGAGCGACTAGTCGCACTAATTTCTTGGGGCATCGGAATTTACAAAAAAAATAATGTGATGAAACTACATGATCCAAGAACACTTCTCAGATCGTTTCATATAAACAACAATTAGGTATTAGGATTATCTCTTCAAGTGTGGTTGTGATCGAGTCTCTAAACGAAGAGACCTCCTGTCTCAAGTTCAATCCGACGGAGGAGACGCGTGCGAGCACGTTGATGAGAACCATGCTCGCCACAATTCATGTTGATTATATAAGCAACCAATCTCCCGATCTCTTCACACGAGATCTAAGGTCTTCTTCACGAGCGAAGTGCGCCGAAGGAGACGGAGATCCATGAGCAAGCAATCTGGCAGCATAACAATGATGTTGTAGCGACGGCGACTTTCATAAGGGCTCCATGGTAGACGACCACTATGAGAGAGAGAGGCATGACGTGTAGGAAATCAGAGAGAGAGAGAGAGAGAGCATATGAATTATAATGTCTATTTAAGATCATGGAGTGCCTCTTCTTATATAGTATTTGGGATCCATGGATCTCAATCCACGTGCACATAAATCCAGTGGATGAGATTGATTTATGTTTCTTTCAATGGCCATGACCTTATTGTGAAAACATAACAATAATTTATTTAATTTAAATTAATATATATCGATAAATCAATATAATTAATTTCAAATTCAGATTAATCAATCAATCACGGAGATAATGAGAAGATTGACCATATCCCCTAAAAAGACGAGACGACCACCAATCATCTCTTGAGATCTCATGAGTCTCATTATCTCATGAGATGTCATTATCTCATGAGATATCATTATCTCATGATATCTCCAAGATTCACAACAACATTTGTTGTAAATTATCTCACAAAATAACGCATAATTATCTTGTGAACATTGCAATCATGCTATTGGAAATTTGTGAATCACATTTACAGGCAAAAATAAAATTATAAAATGTAAATTATATTTTCAATTAGTCATCCAATGTGAATCCAATTCACATCAATAATTAATAAACAAATATAAATCACAATAATCTCTCTCTAATATATTATAAATTACATTTATAATATATTTCACTAATATGGATAGTGATATCCACAATATTCATATACACGACAAATAAATTACATTTAATCATCTTGGATCTCTATTCTTGTGTACCTAAATAATATGAATCATATTCACATTATTCACATCTTTAATAATTAAATCACATTTAATTATCTCATATATATCTCATCATAATATGAATCAAATTCATATTATTCATGATAATTAAATCACATTTAATTATCCATTTTATCAATGCTCTAATATATAATATCAACAATGAAATTATCCATGAACTCTTTCAAGGATAATGCACTTTCTCCGCGGATACTTAGAGATAAGGATCGAGCGATTGTATTGTTCCACGTATAGTGACTTGGATATTGAGATCATATCTCAAATCCAGATTTTGCAGACCTCTTTTAGATGCTTGGTTAAATCAAGACCGTAAATCTAATTTTCTTATTGCATCTGAATTACATTCAGATCAATGTCCAACATTTGTACCAAGATCAGATTACTTCCTTTCTGAGAGGAGTCACTAAAATCCATACTCGTTTCATCCTACCTAGGAATGGAAGCATCATGGTTATACAATCATTTATGATCACATCACCCTCATGTATTCCTAATACTTGTACATCCCGCTTACTGGAAGACCAAGAATAAACTCGAAGTATTAGATTAATTTTATACTGTCTACTTCAAGGTTTTATCATTAAGTTTCTTGTTCGATCATTGGGAGTTGGTATCCATCGTATACTTTACAAAAGCATATATCATACCTAAGTGTTGATCATATACTTTCCAAAAGCATATATCAAACCCTACAAATTCAGTCAATCTTCCAAAGCGAGACAACTGCACGTGGAATTTGATTCTTCCAATATCTCATGAGTGAGATCATGTCTTCCGATTCGGTAACTGAACCTATATGATCCCTTTGAGAGATTTTATTACTCATATGCCCTTACATGTACACCAGCACACCGATGTATAGACCTTGGTTAGGTCATCAACCTATTGGTCTGCCAATATACATACTCAGACATATAATAACACATTTGTCTCTGGTCAGAGGATGCGTGCCTGTATCATGACAGCATACGACATAGGACTTTGGTTACCCCTATCTCATTTAGTTAACTCTTTGACCTAACTAATATGACAGCTCTGAATCTATATTCCTATGTAGAAGAACTACATCAAGAGGTCAGTCAGATATCTACCTTAAGAGAAAGGATTGCCAACTCCTTCTCAGGCTGGAGGTCCTCTCTTAATAGTCATTTGACCATGCTTGATGAGTCCTAAATCTAAGTCTTTAGATATTCATCCAAGCTCCAACCATTATGATTCAATAATTGAATCAACAACTGTATGATCATTAAGGTATCCATGGTACATAACCCTAATTGTACTAAGGTACCTACTATGTAAATTAGTTAATCTTCATTTCAGATCTGGGAATGATGTTCACAATTACATTTATTGCATAATGGCTCACCATGGGCTCACATGTCCAACAACAAGCTGGTGTCTCCTTATCGCCCAGTGTAAGTTCTCAAACCTTCCCCAATAGTGGAACTATCTACTGGGGTTGTTGGGTTATATCAGGCCTAAAGGGAGATATGAGATAGAGCACACCAAATGATTTTCTAAGGTTGGAGGGAAGTGCTTGCAGATGTGATAGTGTACCGAAGAGTTATATACAGGTGCTTAGGCACAAGTCTAGAGATTTAAGATATGTCCTTAGGGCTACATCCTCACATGCTTTGTCTAGAAGTAAGTACATGTGAGCAATGAGGGGTCACTCTCCCAATACAAAATGGTATATAAGACTAATTTTAGGTCGAGTGTATTTAGCAGTCGCAAATTGTATTAGATTATCACCTTTTTGAGTCATTTTCAAATAATAAAAACTAATGGTTTTTCCAGTTCCTTTTTATCCTATGTCCAGAAAAATGAGGAAGGAAGCTGGAAAAGCCAATGCACGTAGAAATCAATGATGCATGCAAAGGAAGAGATGTGTACTTGTCGTCAACAATATACATGCAAAATGATATGTACATCAAAAGAAACATAACCTATATGAAATTCAAAAAAGAATCGTCCTAGCAAGAATTATATTATTCGGAAGAACCAAATTTATTTTCCTAAGTCTAAAATCATATGAATCAATGGAACAAGAAAATAGTAGGATGTTTGGACCTATTATTTACATGAATCAATCAAATAATAAAAAACCTAAACTAAGTGCTCAAGCACAAAAAATAAAGAAAATTAAATACAGAAAACTCAAATCACGTGAAACAAAAAAGGAAAAACAATAGGGAAAAAAACCCGATGGGATCCCTCAAGTGCACTAGCACTTGGTGAAATAGAACCCGAAGAAGCACAAGGTGGCCAAGAGGATTTATAGAAAACAGAAAAGAGGCAACTGCCAACTAATTATTATAAACATTTACAAGGATTAATGTAGAAATAAAGACTAAAATAAACTAGAAGTAAAAAATGCAACAATTATTTTGCAAGCTTTATGCTTCTCCTCAGTTGCTCTCTCTTGTTGGTCGATGAAGAAACTCCCGACCTCTGCCTCGCCAGGGTGCGTCGACGCTCCTTTGATCGTTGCCCTCACTCGTCGGGCCCTCAAAACAAAGAGGAAACAAAAAAGTATGTCAGAACAATTTATGAAAATATAAGAGATGTAAATAAAAGAAAATAAAATGACAAACAAGTAGACAAGTGAACAAGTAAAAAGAATAAGAAGCAAGTCAACCAATTAACCCACATCATGCCTCCCCGGCAATGACGCCATTTGTAGAGATCATGTTATAATGGGTTTTAATTTTTTAATGAAAAAAAAAACAAATGTGAAATGGATACATCACAAATGGATGTTTCATCAAAACTGATGAATCTCCATTTGATCACCTTTATTCTATTATTTTGTCCTTAAAAACCTTAGCTAAAGTCATGTAAATAACATTATTTTGTATAAATTAACACTCATTATTTATTTCATTTATTGTATATAAAATGCTATTTTAATACCAAAATTATAGAATAAAGAAAAGAAAAGAGAAAGAATAAAATGGAAAAGATATTTTATGACCCTAAAGCCCGAGATCAAGTCAAGAATTGATTTGGTCGACAAGGAATAAAATAGTGTGAGATAAGTGCCAAATATACATTAAAATCCCATTTATTTATTCTTAAATAAGTCCTTTTTGGGACCTATTTTATTTATATTATGTATACCTCAAATAAAGAACTTTGCACAAGAAAGTTGTAAATAACAATACCAAGAAAAATAGAAGATTGATTTCACACAAAAATAATATACGATGTACTTTTTTTGCTCAGAATAAACAACCAAAATCCAAACTTGCTAGACTCATATATCCTCAATAAATACTCAAAATGCATCAAAATCACCATTAATTGTATCTAATTTTTAATAAGCTATTTAATGAAGGTGGTTTCATCTAATTTGGAGTTAAGATGCAAAAGTTAGGTTTTGAACCCCTATTGTATATTATACCAAAATAAAATATTCATTTTATTTAATCTTTATTTTTTATATTTTTTATTTTTATTAATTTTGTAAATATTACTTATAGTATATGTACATATTTATAATATAATAAAATCATGAAGAAAACACAAAAAATAAAAAAAACCAACAGAAATACATAGAGAAATTATACATATATAATATACAACCATATTTATTTTAGTGTATATAATACATCATAAAAATACAAAAAACAATATTTTTATCTATAAAAACAAGTTATAAATATATAAAATATGATAATAAAATAACAAAATAAAAAATATAGATAAAAATAAAATATACAAAATATAGGTCAATATACCTATAAGTATGCTCGTAAAAAGTAACTTGTAATAAATTAGCTCATAAAAATTATATTAAAATGCTACATAAAATAATAAACCAAATTAATTTTGTAACTTTGATTTAATTAATTCAATTGTTATATTATTTTTAATTATTTATTATCTTTAGGCAATTTTGTCTTTTAGCGCTCTAGTGGACCAATAAGCATCCAAGGTTTGTTGATAGCCAGTCAACTACCCCCTTCTCTCGCTCTCTCTGATGTTGTCAGATGCATCTTTTCCCCTATTTTCCTACAATTTTATTGAATGTCTCCCGCTTAGTTTCTTTGATTCTTTACGTAAACTTAAACGTCTATCATCCACGATTCTCGCCCACTCCTTGGATCTTCTATACATAGCCCTAATCATTCGCTACCCCTAGGTCAATAAGGGTTGAAATCCATGTTCATAAACCCTCGATCTTCCTTCAAGAATTTGGTCCCTTTTTTATTCCTAAAACCCCCTACCCTCGATTAAGAGAGTCTCCAAGTGACATATGGTGTAACCCTGAGGTGTTGGTGTGGTTGGAGGAGGAGGAGAGACGACCCACAGTAGATCTCCGACCGTCCTACTCCCTGGTCCTCAGACTATGTTCGAGCTGCACTTTTACAATTTCTATGTAGTTATACTCCGTAGGTTTCATTTTTTCCAGTTTTCTCTTGTTTTAATTATAGTATTATCTTTGCTAAAATATTTTTCCTCGCTGGAGCTTTAGAGCTCCAACCATTATTCCACGCCATCCAACACTCGTTCTGACCATCGTGACCATCCCATCACCTTCCTTATCCATTTCTCCACATACTCAACTCACCAGACCACAGAAATCCTCACTGGATCTGTGAATCGAAGTCAACCTCCATTACCCCTTGCTAGACTTTTCTTCCTTCATCATTCCATCCTCAAACTTTGAAATAACAACCCAGTCAGCAAGCCTGTGTGTCTCATCTCTCATTTTGCAGGTAAAACAGTTCGAAGAAGGCATCTGAGCCCTAATTGAGCTCCAAGAGTAACTCTAGGAAACAAAGAGCTCCATGGACCTTGCAGAAGTCCTCAATGACATTTCTGAGTCATCAGAATGATTCACAGAGTCAACCGGAACACATAGAGACATGCATGGGGGATGTCAGAGATGCGTGCTTCACCAGTTAAAGCTCGCCCTTGGTGAGTTCTTGGATGTTCTTCCACCATCCTCCTCCACCGTTCGATGATGAGTATTGTGCCAGATTCTACAGGAGATGTCTGATAAGCGCATGCCTCAACCATTTGATCTCCTCTCGAGATCTAATCTTAGCCGTTAGATTTGATGGGGTATCGGTCATTCAAATAATGACACGTGTTTAAGTGAGATGATCACAGTCGTTCGCCAGCACACTTATGGGGATAAATTTCACATTCTCCCCCGTTACTTTGGCACCTTTTTTATAGTATTGTAAATAATTAACACAATTCAATATTTTTGGAAATATTACATAGAGACTCTTGTACTTATTTGTTATTTCATATGGGTCCTATCCAGCAAAGCTTACGTATCATCCAACGTAAGATAGACAAATTGCACATATATCCTAGCGGTCTTGTCAATTGTAAAGTAGTCCATAAATTTTAAATATTAGTTGTATATTCTTAGGAAATTTGCATGTTTTCCCCTAACTTTCTTTTTAATGGCAAATATGTACTAATTAGTACATATATTTTTGTATTTGTATATCATTTATTAAAAATAGCATCCGTTCTCCAAAAGTTATGCAAAAAAGGTTTAGATAACTGCCGTCATGAACATTCATGCCATATTTTGATTTTTGCATTTTAGACATTTTAACTATTTATTAAAAATTGAACGAACATGTTTTTGTCCCTATTTTAGTTAAACATTGCCAACAAATATAAAAATATTTGGAAATTTTCCAAAAAAATATTTTTTATTTATTATTTTATATATCCAAAGCAAAAATCCCTAAAATAGGAAAAGACTAATATATAAAAATTCCAAAATCTAGTAAAAACATATAAATAACAAAAAAATATAAAAAAATAATTATTTCTATTTCTAATTTTATTATCTACCTATTATAACGAATTTTGAGAATTTTGGAATTAATTTGCTATTTTTTCTTCAAATTAATGTGACATATTATTTATTCCATATTTTGGGTTGTTCTTATTTTTAAAATCATTGTAGAAAATTATTTAAAACCCAACAAAATTTTATTTCTTATTTTTTATTTTTTTATGTTGTATGTAATTTCTATTATTTAGTATTCTATATATAGGCTTATATATTATTCTATTAGATATTTAAAAGGAAAAGAAAATTAAAAATAAAAACATGTAAAAAGAAAATAAAAATTATAAAATTAAAAACATAAAAAATGTAAAAATTAGAAACCAAAATCAGAAACCACACAAAAAAAAAATAAAAAGACAAGAGAAAAAAACAAAATTTTCATTTATTTGCACAATCTAATATTTGCTTCCTGTGTTTGATATTCTACATATGCTCACACTATACACATTATGTAGAGTTATAATAATATTTAATTCCACATTTTTGCTTTCCAATACTTTATTCATTTGTGTGTTAATTGTTGTTTGACTCTCTTTTAGTGAGTGGTCACCTTAGCGACACAATTTATATTTACATTTATTTATTGAGGATATTTTTAGGCCCTCGCTAAAAGCGTTGTCAATAAATGCCGTCATTGTTGGGGAGCAACGCCATAGATTTTATTTATTTATTTGCTTTTTATTCTTGTCTATTTATTTATTTATTTTTATTTATTTGTTATTATTTGTGACTAGTATAATCACCCTCTTTGTTTGACTTTGTTGTGATGGACCAATACATGAGGGAGGACTTCTTAGGAGGACATGTGCATCCATGCAAGGTAGAGCCGATTTCTGACTTAGTTGGCTGGAGAGAACAACAAATGAAGACTTGGAGGGATTTTGGAAGACAATATATACATTTTTTTATTTTTTTTCATTTTATTTTGTAAGTAAAAGTGAGAGAGACATTTATTTGTAATAATTTGGACTCTCCTGGACACTGCTACTTCATGAGGTCCATTTCCGGAGTGATTGTTCACTTGGGGACATCGTCGATTTTTTGTCGTGTTTTCTTCGCTTTTTCTTTCTTTGTTTTTTATTTTATTTTTATTTGTTTTTTCTGATTGACCTCTAGGTTAGGAATTGCTTGACGATAGATTAAGGTCCATATCCCTAATTATATTTGCATGTATTTATAGATTCATGCTTGGACTTAGTCAAATCTAATTGTTGACTATTTATACTTGAGACCATGCACTGATAGAAGCTCTATACAACGCTTGCAGGAACCGTTGTGGCAGGCACTAAGATCTTCCAAGACCAGACCCTAGGTCTTATGTCTAGATAATTAGCATATGGTGCTTCACGCTAATAACAATTACTATTTTAGGGTGATTTCATCAGCTTGTATATTAGATAGCATGGTTTTCAACCATGTTATGCATCTTGCATGGAGAAAGATGGGAGGCATTGCAATTCTTCTAACTATGAATGCATCATCGATTTCCAACTTGCATTACTTTTCCGACCTTGTCACTCTGATTTTGATCACCAAGGATGATAATGGAATTGGAAACTCATTAAGCGATTGCATTGAAAAATACCAAAAAAAGTGATGACCAAGAATAAAATTGAGAATGTTTAGCCAATTTTTGAAATAAATGTAATGGGTTCAGTGTTTTGGTGAGAGCAACCCACTCATTGTCTTTTGCGCTTTATATGTGACACGTAAACACTAAGCATTAGAACCCCAATGCCAGGCCTATATACATGCTTGTACAATTGTTTTGAACCTCACCTAACTCTAAAATATAAAAGATAAATGATGACTATCTTTAGTCTCACTGTGTTGAATAGGTGAAAATGGAGGTTGCTTTGTACATTGATTGTGATTTTGGGTCCATTTGTCTTCACAAATCTTTGAGTTGGTAGATCCATAATTTTTTGAGTTCTTTTTATTGAGTCCATCTCCCTTTCTTTATCTATAAGTGTCTTCATATTGAGTCATGGTATCGGGACTTTCTCTTCACTTTAGTAGCCAGATTATGTGGTTGTCTCCTTGCCCATATCACCCATTGTTGGTCTGGTTCAAGAAGACTCTCTTCTTAACCCACACTTTTGTCTTCATTTCACCATTCTCACCCACCCTCCTCGTTCCCTTCCGTATCATCCCTTCTTTCATTCAGTATGATGTGCTATTAGATGAGGCCCGCGTCAATCATATTGTAGGGTTATTTGAGTAAGCCGGGCAGAGTTGATGTTGTTGATATTGGTGTGTTATAGTTGGTGGATCTGAATTTAATATGTGCATAGATAATATCAAGGATTCTGATTGTGGCATGATTATAGGAGTGCTTCTTTATTGAGGATTTTGATCTCGTACATCGGGTTGAGGATGTGACCCATTTCTTATTATTAGAATGTGCAACATCTATCCAAATCCACCTATCTTGATTCAGATGTTTGATGTACTATCTTTGTGTATGCTTCAAAGCGACGGTACTTGGAACCCACCATATTTCACTCATCTTTTTAACGGATCCATTCTCCATCTCTTGATTCTTCCACATTTAGCACTTAAAGAAACTCTGTATAATACTTTGATCCATCTTAGATGATTTGGTTGATTTCAGGAAATGCATTGGAATTGATCTGATGATCTCTTATCCTTCCCATAGCCTCATGCCCTCCTACTGATTATTGATTGATTATTTTTGAGGACATGAGACTTGATGCCAACATTATCCTGATTTTCACTGACTTAGTTTGCATTACTCCCCGAGGACTATATGTGTGAGAATGCAACATTTTCATTACGATTGGTTTCACTCTCTACATGTGTATCCATCATGGTAGAGCATGAACTCAAGTCATCTTATATGAGATGTCGGTCTCACTGTCTGATTGTGTGTCAGATCTGTTGGAGAACAAGACTGTTTATCTTAGTTGTTTCGACTCCTTTGAGTCTTCCCTCCTTGACAATCCTAGTAAGGATGAGTCACATTCTTCTGACTATTATCCTCCTAGTTCACAATACTCTCTGAGGGTTAACTACGAGAGACTGTAACATTTTTGTAGCCGATGTGTCGCCTACTGGGACAACTTCTATTGATCTGTCTAATGGATGTGGCTCCTTTGAGACTATTCTCCTTGACGACCCTCACAAGGATAAGTTTTGTTTTGATTATTCATTGCTTAGCATGTATTACTCCTCAAGGGTTATTTGTTGGAGTATACATAATTTTGTGTACTCTGTTTGACTTCTAGTGTCTCCAACTTGGTAGAGCACGATGCTGAGTCTTTTGATTTATATACTTGATCTCATCTCCGGTTGTGTATACTTTTTAGTGGATCACGAGATCGACTCTTATGATTTTTTATGAGATCTTTGATCCATCTGAGTCTACTCACTTTGACGACCCTTGCAACGTTGAGTCAAGTCTTGTGATATTCAGTGCGTTCTTAAGCTTTCGACCCTATGTCCACTGGATATCAAGATGCATAAAGAGTCTCCTATTCTTCACTTTTTGTATCTTACTGAGACTATGAGTAATATGGAGAAATCAATACAGATCCTTCCTTGTCCATGTCGTATGATATTGGCTTTGATCTCTCACTTTGCTCTTGTTTGTTGATATTCTACTTCCTGCTACCGGATCCTGCCTTCGCTTTCGATCTATTTTTTCCAGTAGATGGCACCCACTTGATTGCATATTAGGGTGTCTTTATCTTTCTGACTGTGTCACCATTCTCACAGGGAGAAGAGGACTAAAGTACTATATTCGATGGTCAGTGATGAATCTACATTTCATCATATTTATTCATTTATTTTAGCTTAAAATCCCTTAAAAAACACATGTATATATTAATAAATCCATATTCTTACAAATCTACATCAAGGTATAAATATTTACATATATTATTATTTTAACCTAAAATAAATAAAGAAAGAAATTAAAAAACAGAAAAGTGTATATATGCAATAGATACAGGTTCGTCCGAACCCCAAGAGAATGTCAAGACTTGACCTGATCGATCAGGAATAAAGTAGGGGGAGATAGGGTCTTAACCAAAAAATAGAAAAAAAAAAATAATAATAATAATAATACTTTATAAATACTTTTGAATTTATTATGTATATATTTGTATAAAACATACACTATTTTATTTTCACATTAATTGACCTCCAATTAAGTAATTTCCAAAAATAAGTTGTAAACAAAAATGTTTTCTGAATACTAAAAATAATTCCAAATTAAATCATGTACATAATAAAGTAACAACATCCGGACAAAGCCATAAAGCGATAATTGAAAGACCAGTTTAGACCCCACGAACTTGAATTGAATCAAACTCACTTCCATCATATATTAAATTAAATTATCTTTAAAATGGCAGTGGTTTCATAATTTTTGGAGTTATGGTTTGATAGACAGTTTTCCAAGGTGGTTTTTACGATTTTACCATTTACTTGTTGTGCATATTTATCCATATTCATTTATGTACATATTGTATTTTTAAATAATTCTAAATATTTTTTAATAATTATTAAAAAATAAGAAAACAAAACAAAAAAAATAATTTACTTATTTAACTATGTATATAATGCACCATATGTATATAGTTTATGTATATAGTTTATGTATATAGTTTATTTCCTGAAATAAACTTCACAAAAAAATAAATAATTAACATTTACTATTTAATCTAATAAAGTGACGAAAATGAGTAATTAATTAATTATGTAGATAAAGTAATTTTATCCACCATTAACCTCCTCCCTTCTTTTCGTCTACACTCAAATATAAAAAAATTCAATTTTTCATCTTCTATTTGTTTTGCTCCTCCTCCCTCATTCCGATTTGATCAATATTTTGGTGAGAGGAGCCTATCCAAGAGCCATCTTGTCGTAAAGAGGTGCCCATCCTCTGAGCCATCCTGTGACTACGAGTCAGTCTTCGTCGAGGCCATTATGGCGTTATCAGCTCCCATTCAGTGAGATCCCGTTTTTATTTCTTGTTTTCATTTAGTTTAATCGTAGTTTAATTTTCTACTTTTCGATTTCGTTGTCATTTTTTTATTCTCGATCATAGTTTCTAATCAAAATTTGTAATCAATCAATAAATTTGAATATAATTACCGTTTTTACATCCACATCTTGACCTCTCCATGTTCACATTCTACCTCACACAATCTCTCACCTCCGATCATGCATAGTGATCGGAGACACAAATTCAATCTCTCATTTCGTTGGATTTGACACCACTAATATTTCTATTTTATTATTATTTTTGTTGTTATTTTTCTTTCTTGACTGAGACATCGTGCTCGAGATGATTTTTTCTATCTTTATTCTATTACAAGTAGACATGAATTTCAAGAAAAAAATTCAAAAAAATGTAGCTTCTGCTCAATAAATTCTAAAAAAAGAAGTCGCACGCTAACAGTACGCAGCCGACAGCTTGCACCACTAGTTGTGCCCCCTCCGTGAGCATCTCCAGGAGACTCCACTGCCGACCAAATCTCCAGCAGCCTCCTGGAGCGAGCCCCTCTGCCTCCTCGCATTGCCCCAGCACTGAGGAGCAACTCCATTCTCGCCACTTCCTTCACACCAGTCTCCACCGCCATCGTTCTTCATCGCCTCCATCTACGAGCACGTGACTAGCACCTGTTGCAGCCTCCTCCGCACAACCTTCCGTTGTGCAAGCCACTACTACAGCATGCCACCAAACGTTGCAGCCATCCCCATCAGCTACCTTTGACCCCCAGCCCCCTTTCCCTATGGGCTAGGGCATGCAAGAAACAAAGAATGAAAGCCCCAATTTAAAAGCATGTTTTTTTGCGAAAATTCAATAAATCCCTTTGAAGTTCTAGAATTTACAAACTAGCCCCCACTAATCCTACAAGTCACATGTTGCACATGATTGAGTTGGGTAATTTGCAAAGATTTCCCACATCTATTTCTTGTTATATTTTTCTGTTAAAACATTAACTATTTGCAAATAAGTCCATGTGTGTCAAGACTTTTCATTGCTTGATTTTATTGTTGAAATAAATATCACTCATTCTCAGTAAATTTTGCAAAGGTTAGTGTTATCTCATACTTAGTTATTCTGTCTAAAGTAATTTTCTCATTGCATTTTTTTGGCCATTTGATATTATTAAAAATTCAAAAAATGGTTTTTCCATTGTTTGAAATTTGATAATTCATAAAACATCAACTAATGCATCAAAATTTCTTAAAAAGTACTATACTTTTTTGCATATTTAATTTTTTATCAATTTTTTGTGCATTAATTATTTTTAAAAACCAAAAAATTATGCAAAAAACTTAAAATCTTAAAAAAGCACAAAAAATTGTAGAAATTTCCAAACTAATGAATTCACTTCATGTTTGTAGATAACACATTCTATTATTTATAGAAAAAAATAAATTCAATAATTTTTAAGTTTATTTTATATTTTGAAATTGCAAAATAGTCTTGTATATTCACTAATTCCATTATCTCCTATTTTATCATTTTAAAAATTCTAAAAGTAAAAATCTGTGGAAAATTAGAAAAATATTAAAAAATCATAAAAATACAAAAAGATTTTATTTAGACATGCTTGAACATTTTTTATATATTTGAAAAATAAAAATAGATATTCTCTATTTTTGTATATAACTTGTTTGAAAATTATTTTTCTTGAAAATAAAAAAAATTGCAAATTTTAAAACAACTAAAAATTATATATAGAATACATAAAAAAATGGAAAAATCATACAAAAACCAAGATAATTTACATTTGATATTTCCTTCTTTCTTTTAATTGTTTTTTTTCAATTATTTGAGTATCCCTTGGGAATTGTATCCTCCCTAAGTTTGATCCTGTTAGCAATGCATGTAAATCAAATACCAAATTCTCTTGCTACATTTTCTGTAATAATTTAGTTTGAGAACCAAAAAATAAATTTTTTGTTGAGGGATTCTTTGGGTTGCAACGACAAAGCACACTTATTTCATCTAAATAAAATAAAACCGAAGTAAATCTCAATCTAACAAAATGGTGTTGTTGACGGGGAGGCACAATGAGGGTAGTTAGGTTTCTCTTTCGACCAACTACTCTTCGTTGTATTTTTTGTCTACATTTTTTGACATTTAATTCATTGTCCGTATTCATTGTTTTTATTTCATTATTTGTGCTCATATTTTTATAATTGTGTTTCTTACACATTTTTCATTTCAACTTTCTCGTGAGGTCCAGGTGAGCTGGAGTGGCTGCACCGGTGCACTCTAGTGAAGCGAAGGTGGCGTGATTCTTCACTGAGTAGCAGGTAAGTGTGAGAGGAGATGAAGAAGACTTGAATGAGACCAAGTGATACTCAGATTTGGCCTGTAGTTAAGAAACGTGTCGATGTAGAGAAAACTACGAAGACAAAATTTGATTAATCATACAAAATGTATTAAAATAGGAGAGAGGGAGAGAAGGAACTAAATATGTGGCTTATCTCTCCTATTTTATCTTACACTGTTTTACTTATCCAAGTATGTGCACATGGGTCGAACTTGAGGAGGCAGAATATCAATACCACAATTATTTAGAAGAAAAGAAATATTTCATGATTTTTATTTCTTCTCGAAAAAGGAAAGAAAAGAATACTAAAAACAGTTGTGACTTGAGAAAAACCTAAACAAGAAAATACTCTACAAAAAATCACAACAAAAATAAAGAAACCTCGATAGGGTAGTTGTGCAACTACCCTAGTAAAATTGATGAAAAATTACATAAAAAATAGGTCCAAATATACCCTACAGCTCAGGGGTATAACTGCAAGAAAAGAAATAACAAAGTTATGTAAATTGGTCCTTTTTCAGGGACTAAAATGAAAAGAAAAAAATATTACGTTTAGATCCCTACGCGGGGACCCAAACATAATTTCTGGAATCTTTTGGAGCGTCTTGGAATGTCTAGCATGGGGACTCTTAATGCAAAAGTTACATCGTTTAGCAACTGATGGTTTGGATTAGAAGATAAGGCGCGATCTAGACCGCTCGATGTGGACACGCGTCGCCACACCTGCACATTTGGTATTCTTGAGTGTTCTTCCCTCTTCTGACGTGCATGACGGGGTTAGCTTCTTCTTCGATTTATCGTCAGAGTGGGAATGAGTGCTCCAACTCCTGCAAGGCCAGAGGGGTAACTTCTTCACCCTCGAGCTCTCCTATGGGTGAGAAGGCGGCGAGGATGGCAAAGATGGCTGGTAAATGTCGAAGAAGATGACTCATGTAAACACATGTAGCTAAAGGTATTGAGGGTACCTATGGACTATTTGTTGTAAGGAAGTCTCAAGATGATGAGTTTATGCTCCAGATGTGTGGACAAACCTACAATGGACGCTTTGATGCTCGATTTCTAATGAAATCAACCGCAAATGTGAGGAGTTTTCATATTATAATATGCTTCTAGAACAATGATATGATAGTGAAAATGAAAGGAAATTGAGGGTGATTTTGAGCGAACACAGAACAAGAGATGATGGATTCTTGAGTGTTAATGAAAAATAGGTGATTAAACTAAACAATGTGAGCAACTACTTTAATCATGACACAAGACTCAAGGAAATTGAATGGAAAAGTGGAGGAAGTCACGTGGTAAGAGGGAGGTATATGACCTTCCTTGTTGTTGCTCGACGGATGGTGATACCAGAGATCCACAAATACAAGGGCTGCAATACAAAGCCACTTGAGGCTTTGGAACCCTCCTCCAATGATGGTACCTCCATGCGGAGCAAACCTTAGGCCTTGTAATACCTAGAATGAGGCAGAGCGAAGTGAGGAAGGTGGTTTTTCGACCACTGGTTTCTGGAACTGGAAGTAGTTAGTAAGAGTTAGTTGGTAAGTGGCGAAGTTTAGGGATTTTTATAGGAGATTTGACGGGGAGTTTGGTTCAATCTAAGGCTTGGCATGTATTTGGGATGTTAGGAGATTAGAATGGAAGATTTAGATAGAATGAAGAGGTTAGGAGGGACGTGATATAATTACGTGAAGAGAGGGCATTGGAACAGATCGAACTGTTTTGTTCTTGAGGAAGATGCACGAGGTGCTAACACGTGTCAGCATTTGGTTGGCCAGATGGTGAAAATAGCTTAAATAATAAATGACCTTATTTTAATTAGGTATAAAAACATAAAATGTAATTCATTAATTTATCTAAATTTTGGTATAATTAGTTTTTATAAATAATAAATAATTTATGAAATATAAATATTATATTAATAAATAGGTATACATAATACTTGATAAATATTGATTTTTAACTTAATTAACTAGTGAACAGTATATCATTTTTATATTTTATTAATTATTAAAATAATAAATGGAGTATTTATAATTTTTTACAGATTTTCATAAATTAATTTTAGTATATTAATAAATACATGTATAATTTACATAGCTCAATTTCATCTATAAAATAGTGTTTTTTATTTATTTAAAATAATAAATAATGTCAAAAAATATGAAATACATCATCACTAATATAAAATATCAAAAAATAATTAAAATTTATAAAATCAATAATATAAATAATATATTCTATATAAATTAATTAGCCTAGAAACCCAATTCTGATTAGGTCCCAAAACTGACATTTTGCAAATAGACTCCGATTTTAGTGAAATCACCTTTGTTAATTAGAGAATATTATTTTATGAAAATTAAAATTGAGTAGAGTGAAATTGGAGTTCATATGAGAAAGTTATGATGTTTGGAATTTGATAATTTGACAATCTACAAGTTGGATTTCTTGGCATATGTAGAAGATAGTATTTTTAACTTATTTTTATATTTTTCTATACATTTTTAGAAATAATTAGGAAAAGAGTTTGGTGAAAATGTATTCATATGAATTAATTAAAGATAAATAAAGATTTGTAATTATTGGATAAATAGTGAAGAGAGTATAAAGTGAATAATTAATTATTTTTATTGTTTTGTTTCCTTATCTCCCGCTACTTATTTTTTGTGGACCAATCCGTGATGACTTGATCTCAAGGGTTGGATACATAAATATATATTTCAACTATATTTATATTTATAAGTCATATTGTACATATATACATATCTATAATCTACCTTCTTTTTGTTTTATTTATTTTTATTATTTTTTATTTACATGTTTTGAATGCTTAATATTGCATTTTTATTCATGAATATGATTTAGTTAAAAGATGGAAATTAATGAATATTTACATGCATTTGTTAAGGGTTTTAAGACAAAATGCAGAAATAATGATAATGAATCATGGATTCATCAACCCCCTATACTTAAACATTGCTAGTCCCTTAGCGAACACTTATTTAAAAAATAAGGAAAAAAGCAATAAAGTTAGAATGAATTTGTTTTCCTAAACTAATTCATGAGAACTGACAAAGGACAGAGCTCGATCGGGCCTAAAACAAGCATTTTGTCAGAGCCTTAACTAGGATTAAGATTTTAATCTCAATAGACCTCAAGTTCCACAAATCCTTTTTTAAGTTCACCTCAACAACCAGCTCAGATCTACTCATCCATATCACTAACTCTATCAACCTTAAATTCAATTTATATTGTGTGTGAATTGTTTTAGCTCTTCCTACTTAAAGAAGCGAAGAAGCTACCCATCCCAATAATGCACTCCCACTGGTTCCTCATCTAGCTAGTCTTTCTTCGAGGAGGGGGGTATTACCTTCTAAGCTTAGGTTGTGATGTATCCACAATTGAATAGAGAGATTAAGTAGAAGGATTAGAAGATAAATGGAGTGCGACCAGTGTAGATGCATCTCCTTGTGAAACCAGCTAGTGTAGCTAAGTCTCTACTAAGATGTGCAATATTTTTGGTGGAAGTTTGGACCATTGCGATCGTATTTGTATTTGGTGGATTCTTTTTTGAATTGACTTTGTAATTTGCTTGCGCTACATCAATATTTTTATGCCTCGACGGATATAGCATCTTTTCATTCAGTCCATTTTTTGAGATCTTGGAAAAATTATGCCAACAGATCCTTCCCTTATTCGAAGCATTTCAACCCCAATCTCTCCCATTTTTAAACATCCATGCCTCTATATAGGGATAAAAATGCACCACAGAAATGGATTGCCATTCGCAACCCCATGCAAGTTGAGCTAAGTGTAAAGTGCATGTGTCCAAGATTAGTTAATTGATGAAAAGTTAAACGGATGACACCAAGTGTTCTACTTAGCCACATTCAAGTGGACTTCCCAAACATTGTCTTATGGAACCCAAATATTTAATTCAAATACCCAAAGAGTCTAAATTCTAGTTCGAAACTAGGCTCCTTACAATGAAAGTTAAAGGCCATAATGAAGCTCCATTCTTTAGACTATTCTCAATTTTTAGTTCTAGAAATCAAACTTATTCTTAAAAATGCTAATGTAAATGCAACCATTATTTTGTGAAGTATATTTTCTGAATTTTAATAATTTTATGAATTTTAATAATTTTGTAATTTTTATGAATTTTAGGACTTTATATTTTTATGGTTTTTTTAATTTTTATAAACAAGTCTATATATAAGAATTTTACAAGACAAATTACACATATTTTATTTATATTAAATAACTAATGTATTTTATAAATTTACATACAAAGAATTTTGCAAGGATTAAATGAATTTTACACATATTTTAAAAGATAGGATTTAAAATAAGTATTATACATATTAAATACATATTTTAAATTGAGAATTTTAAATATGGATTTTACATTTATTTTACTTATTTACAAGGATTGTATAGATAATAAGTAAATAAATGAATTTTAAATTAACCCTTACCAACTCTTAATGGATTATATATATAATACAGAAAAGTACGAGTATAGATGCAAGTATATAGAATACATAGAGGTACCCCCCTATACTTAGCTTGTGCTATGTCCTCATAGCGTCAAAGGAGAAAATGAAGGATATATCTCGTGCTAAGTAAAAGTGGGTGAAAAAGAATAAAAGAATAGAAGTCATTCGACCCCCCATACTTATGATCATGTCATCGTAAGTATAGTGGAAGAAAAAAAAGAGGTGACAGAGAGAAAAGGAATATACAACGAAGGAACAAAAGGATGAAAAGGAGATGAAATCAACAAAATCACTCGGTCCCCCCCATACTTAGAATAAGGCATCCTAAGTATAGAAAAGAATGTGATAAAAAAATAGGTTTCATTGATTCGTGTAAAGGAAAGGATATACAAGAGAAAAGTGAAAAGAATAAAAATCGAAAGACGTAAATCAACGGGCAATCAGTCCCCCCTATACTTAGGATCTGGTATCCTAAGAATATAAGACCAGCAAAAAATGGGGACGATTGTGGTCTATGAAGAATATACAGATGTAATCAACGAATCAGCTCGTCCCCCCATACTTAGGGTAAAGTATACCTAAGTATGGAAAAGAATATCAACAAATGAGTGACAAGCAAAAGAATAGCAGAAACTAAGGTGAATGTACAAAGTGGACAATGTTGAGGTGCCTCTCAACAAGCGCTAGAGTTTTTGCCCCTAGCTGGGCACAAAATCTGGGAAAAGGTGGTATCAAAGTTCAGGACGACATCCATAAGGAGGATGTCGTACTGTTGTTGTTGTTGTTGTCTTGGTGTGAGAACAACAACAAAGTCAATAATGAAAATGAGGACACCCGAATAAACAATTAGGTGGGTGTCTACTACCAGATAAATAAATGAAAAAGAAAATGAAGACACCCGAATAAACAATCAGGTGAGTATCTACTACCAGGTAAATAAATGAGAAAATAATGTTAGGAATTGATAGTACAAAAGGTATCATCAACTCAAGATCAAAATGGAGTGAAATAACTGAGCCAAGAGAGTCGAACGTGGAGAAAAAAGGATCAGTCAAGGACTCCTCCACGTCAATCACCATCTCAAACAAGTATGTAAAGTTAAGATCAAGCGACTCCCTAAGAAAACTGATATTTCATGCACCTAATATAGAAAAATCAGAGAACACATCGAATATCTCAAAAGATGAATCATCCTTGTGAGGGTCATCAGGGAGAAACAACTCATACCATAGTCAAAATCAGAAGACTCGGTCTCGTGGTCTGACAGCTCGGATTCACACTTAGGAAGAAAAACTGAGTACACAGAACATTGTGTTTTCTCCTGCAAATAACCCTCGGGAAGAAATCAAACTCATCAGATAAGACAGTAATCAGAGTCTAACTAGGCATATTTATTGGTGTGGACCACCCACTCCTCGCACCAAAGTGTCGCATTGGTTGAATATTGCCTCTGAACAATCCAGGAATAAGAAATGGTATTATCTCTCCATGCGGCTACTGAAAAAGTGTCTAAATCAATCCTCGGGCTATGGTACCGCTGGCAAATGTATGATACACAACAAATGTATCAATCTCAACAAATAGGATGACAATCTTCTAAAAATGGGACTATTAGTGTCTGACATGTTAAAATAGTGTCCCTCATCTAGCTCAGTTTGTTCATGACATGGAATCTGAGAAAACTGAAAGGACGACTGAGACCTTGTGAGCTCCATCTCCGAAATAGTTGGTATCCAACGATCCTAAACTGTGAAAAGTGATACTGACTCAAACTCTGGCTGAAAAACCCATGGAAACTCGATCTGCATCTAAAGAGGTAGCCCCATGGTGTTCGTCTCGTCATATAATGTCTATGCTACTAAAGTCAATGGACTCCATTTAGAAACTGACTACGATCTTGAGTCTCGTTGCTCATCCATCTCTCCAAAAAATGCATCATTATTCCCTCATGTATTCTTCCTGTGTCTCGTATCAGATCAATATCATCTCTAAGGGCCTCAATTCTTGGATTAGTATGCCTAATATGACTCTGAAATAGAGTGGAAAGGAAAATAGAGGGTGGGGATGGGGCAGGAGAAAGATGAGAAGGAGAAAAAGTCGAGAGGCTGGTCGGGGTTCCAACCTTAAGACACGATAAATGAGGATGATGGGGTTGTAAAGAAGAAGACACAAGATATGGAGAAATTGAATACCAACCCATTATCACGACTCAAGAAAGTAAAAGAAAATCTAAAAGAAACAAGCTAAAAGAGACTCAGATAAAAGTGAGATAGTTGTAAAAAGAAAAGGTCACCAAACTCAACACCAATCAAACACAAAGCAAAACCCTAAATTCACCAACTTTACACAATGATGATCATAAAGTTTGATCTTTTGTGCTTTCAATTTTAAGGTTAGCTTATAAAGCAGTTATTTAATAAGCTCACATATGTAGACTCCTCAGGTAGCTTGTGTTTAAGCCATAGGTGCACACTGACTTAAACATGACTACTTCTACTAACGTCTAAGGTAAGTGCTTGCAGCAAGTAACAGGACCCGAAGAGTGAGTCCAAGCACTTAGGGTACAAGTCCAGGGATTTGGGCTCTATTCCTTAAGTGTATGTGTCTCGCTTTGTCTGGAGAGTACCTACAAACAATGAAGGGATAGCTCTCCCAATACAAATTTTGGTCCAGGTATTTTTTATTTTTTATCAAGCTTTACTTAATTTTTTATTTCATGATATTCACTTTTTTGGATATTTTCAACAAAATCAAGCAGGCGTTCGATTCTTTTTCATTTTCCAAAATGTGTCTCATGGAAGGAGAATCAGGTAATGCAGCAGAAAAACATGATGCATGCAGAGTTGGAGATCATACCTGACTACATGCAAGTGATCCGCACATGACTTAAAATCCCAGTCTAATGAATGTAAAGTCAAGAAAAAATCGAGTCCTAAACTAGTAGCTCTAGCGTAAGAATGAATTTATTTTTTTAAAGTGTGAATTATGCTTAAGTGTGGATTAGGGTAGTAGGTTTTACTTTAGTCATCTAGTCAATCATGCATACACCCCTAGGCTCCACGAAGTCACATGAAACAAATAAAAATCGGACAAAACCAAAACTTGTGGTGAGGTCCCCCACGTGCACTAGCACTTCGCAAAACAGACTCCGAAGAAAGTCTCAAAGTCCGGATACAAGTCGGGATGTCCTTAGTGGGCCCCTTCTACAAAACATAAAAATGGGAAATTTCCCCTTACTCTGTAACAAAAAAATACAAAAAAATGAAAAATAATTCAGATAAGTCGCTCTGCCCTCTACAATCGACTCGTAGAGAAGGAGTTTGTCTCTGTACACTCAACTGATTAGGCTTCGAAAGAAGCTGGTTGATCCTGTAGACCCTACAAAACATGTTACAAACACACAAAAAACTGTAAAATCAAAGAAATCAAGAAAACCATAAAAAATCAAAGAAAATCGAGGAAATCCATAAAAGATTATAAAAACCGTAAAACCAAAACGGAAGAAAATCGAGAAAACACGAGAAAACCGTAAAAGCAAGAAGAAAGAAAAAGCACAAAATAAAAGTCAAAAAAGAAAAATCACAAAACAAAAGTAAAAAAACCATAATATAGCTAATGCCTCCCCCGCAACGATGCCATTTTGATAATCGAATTTCGCATGTGGTTAAGAATTGTGTCAGTGTAGAGAAAATCGTGAAGATAAAATCCGACTGATCAAACAAAAATTCAACAAAATAAGAGGGAGAGAGAGAGAAAAGAAAGTGAATATGTGGCTTCTCTCTCCTATTTTATCTTACACTATTATATTTGAAGGATATGGGAACTCCTTAAGCGCATCACGGAAGCGTGAGATCGCATCGAATGCGATCGGAAACGACTAGTTGCACTAGTTGCTTTGGGAAGCAGAATTTTAAAAATTTTAATGTGATGAAATCACATGATCCAAGAACATTTCTTAGGTCATTTCAAATATACCACAAATAGGTACTAGGGTTACCTCTTGAAGCGTGGTTGGGATCAAGTCTCTAAATGAAGAGACCTCCTGTCTCAAGTCCGATCCAACGGAGGAGATGCTTGCGAGCGCGTTGATGAGACGTGTGCTCCTCGCAATCCACGTTGATAATCCCAACGATGGATCTCATGATCTCATGTCACGAGATCTAACATCTTCTTCACGAGCGAGGTGCACCAAAGGAGATGGAGATCCATGAATAGGTGATCTGGCAACATAACGACGATGCTGCAGCGATGACGACTCTCACAAGGGCTCCATGGTGGACGGCCACTATGAGAGAGACAGAGAGATGACGTGTAGAGAGACAGGGAGAGAGCATATGTCGTAATCGTGTCACTCGAAGAGCAAGGGGTGCCTCTTCTTATATAGTGATTGGGAGGCCATGGATCCTAATCCATGGACATCACACAATCAAAGGGTGAGATTGATTTGTATTTCTTTCAATGGCTACGATCTTGTTGTAAAAACACAACAACAATTAATTTAATTTAAATTAATATATATTGATAAATAAATATAAGTTAATTTCAAATCAAATCAATTGGCTAGTCTTGGAGATAATGATGAGACTAACCACATCCTCTAAAAAGGGGGAATGGCTACCAATAATCTCATGAGATCTCATTATCTCATGATATCTCTAAGATTTACAACAACAATTGTTGTAAATTATTTAACAAAAATAATTCATAATTATATTGTGAAATTTGTGATCGTTCCATTGGAAAAATATGAGTCACATTCACATCTCAAAACAAAATGTGAATTATATTTTCAATTTATTATCCTGTGTGAATCCAATTCACATCAATAATTAAGTAACAAATATAAAACATAATATGCTCTCTCTAATATATTGTAAATCACGTTCATAGTATACCTGATTAATATTGATAATGCTATCCATATTATTCATATCCACGATAATTAAATCATATTTAATTATCTAGGATCTCTATTCTCTTATGCCCAAATAATATGAATCACATTCACATTATTCGCATCTTTCATTATTAAATCACATTCAATTATCTCAGATAACTCTCCTTATGACATGAATCAAATTCATATTATTTATGATAATCAAATCACATTTAATTATCAATTTTTCTCAATTCTCATATACACATATCAACAATGAAATTATCCATGAACTCTTTCAAGGATAATGCGCTTTCTCCGTGGATACTTTGAGATAAGGACATGGCGACTGTATTGTTCCATATATAGTGACTTGGATATTGAGATCACATCTCAAATCCAGATCTTGCGGACCTCCCAAAAATGCTTGATTAAATCAATGTCGTAGATCTAATCGTCTCATTGCATCTGAATCACATTCGGATCAAGGTCCAACATCTGGACTAAGATCAGATGACTTCTCTATGAGAGGAATCAATAAAATCCAGACATGTTTCATCACTCCCTCGGAATGGAAGCGTCATGGTTATACAATCGTTTATGATCACATCATCCTCAGGTATTCCTAATACTTGTACATCTTGCATACTGTAACACCCAGAGTAAGCCTGAAGTATTAGATCTCTTTTAGACTATCTCCTTTAGGGTTTTATCATTAAGTTTTCTCATTCGATCATTGGGAGTTGGTATTGATCAGATACTTTCCAAAAGCATATATCATACCAAGGTCTTGATCATATTCTTTCCAAAAGTATATATAAACCTACAAATTTAGTCTAGCTTCCAAAGCGAGACAACCGTGCACATAATTTTATTCTTCCCAATATCTGATGAGTGAGCTCATGTCTTCCAGTTCAGTAATTGAACATGTATGATCCCTTTGAGAGATCATATTACTCATATGCCCTCACATGCACTCCAGCGCGTCGGTTTATAGACCTTGGTTAGGTCATCAACCTATTGATCTGCCAAATGTACATACTCATACATATAGTAACACACCTATCTCCGATCACACGACGCGTGCCTATATCGTGATAGCATACGACATAGGACTTTGGTTACCTCGATCTCATTAAGTCAACTCTTTGACCTAACTTATCTAACACCTCAGAATCTCTATTCCTATGTAGAGGACATGTATCAAGAGGTCGGTTAGATATCAACCTTTATGATAAAGGATTGTCATCTCCTACTCAGACTAAAGATCATCTCTTAACAATCAATTGATGGTGCTTGATGAGTCCTCAATCTAACTATTTAGATATTCATCCAAGGACTAGCCTCTATGATTCAATAATTAAATCAACAGCTATATGATCATTAAGATGGACATGGTACATAACCCTAATTGTATTAAGGTACCTATTATACAAATTAGTTATTTCTCATTTCAAATCAGGGAATGATATTCGTAATAACATTTGTTGCATAATGGCTCATCGTGGGCTTGCATGTCCAACAATATTAATCTAGTTAAGTGTGCTTGGATTAAACTCGAGGTGGCAGAATATCAATACCATAGTTTTTATAAGAATAGAGGTATTTTGTGATTTTTATTTCTTCTTGAAAAAGGAAAGAAAAGAATACTCAAAACAGGTACGACTTGAGAAAAACCAAATCCAGAAAAATATGCACTAAAAATCACAACAAAAATAAATAAATCACGCCAGGGTAGTTGTTTGATTACCCTAGAAAAATTGATGCAAAATTACGTCAAAAATAGGTCCAAATGTACCCTACAGCTCAGGGGTATAACTGCAAGAAAAGAAACAGCAAAGTTCTGTAAATCGGTCCTTGTTCTGGGACTAAAATGAAAAGAAAAGAAAATATATTACATTTAGGTCCCTATGTAGGGACCTAAATGCAATTTCTGGAATCCTTTGGGACGGCTTGGGATGTCTGGAAAGCGTGGGGATTATTAATGCAAAAGTTCCACCATTTGGAAACAAACGGTCTGGATTAGAAGATAAGGTGTGATATGGGTTACTCAATGTGGACACACATCGCTGATGAATCCACGATTCATCATACTAAACTATGAAAATGGAGCTTCGTTCCTGAGTAATTAGCTGCATTTCATCATTTATTCTGCATTTTTATCATTCATGCACTTAGAATTAATAATTGCATTTAAGCACTCATGAATTGCATTCATGATCATCTTCACATTTGCACCCAACTTCACGCATTTTTAACTAATTCATGCTAACTCAAAATCACCTCAAACCAACTCCACTGTGTAGATATTACTAACAATATTAAAGGAAAGATACAAAAAATACTAACTCAAAGAATTGGGCAGTGAGATAAAACTCTAGTCTCAGACTAGACATATTAAAATGCTCATATCTTCGTCAAACAGGGTCCGATTTAGCTTTATTCACTATTAAAGTAATATATATTCAAAGATCTTCAAAACAAGACCAATTTAATAAAAATCGGAGCTTGTATGTAAAAGTTGAGTTTAGGGCCTCTTTTGCATGTTTTGTGGTTTACCCATTTTTGACCTATTATTTTATGTACATAACTAACTCTTTCACTTTAATTTCTTTTCCATTTATATTATTTGATGAAAGTTTTAATAAAATCCACAAAAATCTAAATTGAAAATAAGACTGAAATCAAGAAACTGACCGAGTCCGAATGTTCCTGGAGAGTCTGCAAAAATATCTTGCTTTTTCTCCTTTATTATGTTTCCATATTTTCTTATTTACTACAAATACAAAAAATTAGATAATTGTGTAAATATTTATCATTCATTTCATCGTTATTTTTCTTGATTTTTCTTTTTATTAAAAATCACGAAAAATGACAAAACCTAAATATCCAGGTACTCTATGTACATGGAGTACCCCAAAAATACCATTTTGCAAAGATAACATCTTTTGCTCTTAATCTCTTCATGAAACTGTAGATCTCATCGAGATAAGCAATTTCTATATTGAGTACATTTCGATCCGAGGTAATTTGTTATTTCTTTCCCATTTATCTTCCTATTGAATTTTCGGATTTTTCTGGAGCTGACACGTGGCAGCTCCTGGGGATGCCACGCATCACTCACTTTTAGCCTCTTTATTCCTTTATTTTAATTTTACTAAAAAATTAATTAAAAATACATATATATATATATATATATATATATATAAATCTCTCATGTGCCATGCACGTGAGGACCCCCTCCTTCCTTCTCTGACGGCAGAACCTGCTCTCCATCTTCTCCGCAAACTCCCAACTTCCAACCACGCAACCTCCGATCTCCCCCATTCCCCTTATCTCTTCACCATCCTAAAAATCACCCTCACACGAGACCAGCAACCATCGAGGCCACCCCTCCGTTATCTCCTCCTCAGCCTTCTATAAAATCTTTCCTCAATCCCATGGCTTCGGTATCCACCATCGTCGCGAGGTTAGAATAGCAACCTCAATACTCCACCTAGTGACAACGCCTGGAGATCCATTTGGAAGGAAGCGACGTTCGACCATCAATTGTGGGCAAGATCCAGAGCTTGGTCCCAAGATTTGATGCAGCAGATGCACGTTGCTCTCAGCTTCGAAGGTAATCGTAGACCTTTTGGAGGCATTGCTGCTCTCCGTCAAGCTCCATCTTTGTCAAGCAACCAACACCCGCATGTAAAACTTCTTTTCTTTCCTCTTCCTCTATTTTTCTTCCTCTTCTAACATTCTGCCCTCTCTTAGAATTCTTCTGTTTGTCCACTTCCTCTGTTCCATTCATCGCACCCATTATTCCCCTTCCTCTTCTTCTTCACTTCAATCACCAACCTTCGCCTGTTGCTACCATGCATGTAGGGGTCTTCATCTACACTTGACGCCAACCAGTGAGCTCTGCCCCTCCACACATCGGCACAACACCGACACTAACCGCCCGCTGCAGGCTCTGCCTTACCATCGACCCTCCACCATTATAGCTCCGTCATTGAGTGCCTTCATCCACGCCTGGCAGCAACCGATGCGGCCTCCCCCGTTGTTGCTCCTTCACTGACTTCCAGTTCGTGCTCACCAGAGTAGTCCTATCGTGTTGCCCTCATCTCTGGCAGTGAACTCCGCACCTCATCTCCAAGAGCACAACCATGCTCCCGGTTATCCTCTGCACCAACACCAGAGTCTCTCGCAAGCAAGCACCTTCAGCCCAGACCCATGTAGAGCTTTGCTGCCTACGCGTAGTTGCCTCCTGTGCATGAGCCGCTCTATGACCTGCATGCCTCCTCTCCAACCACCGATGATCGTGTTGCCACCTGTGCATACCCCCCACAGCCAAGCATGCCACCGTCGGACTGCGCCAACCACTCCGCCAGCCGCAGGCGTGAGCCCGCACACGACTACTGCACCCTTGGCCACTCCGCCAGACATCTGCATGGAGAAGAAAGATGACAAAACTCCCCCAGCACGTGACTTGGATGTGCGAGGGGGAATAATTGCTTAAATGCCCCTCGAAGATCTACAAATTGCACCAGAATCCTTAATGACCCCAACTCACGTGCAAAGCATGTGCCTTGAGAAAAGCTTATTCAAAAGCACCTAGAGATCCTGCAAATTACACTGACAACCTCGTCTCTTGGAGTCATGTGTGATGCAGACACAACATGGGAAAATTGCATAGAAGCTCTCTCATGTATTGGTAATTTCATAAAATTCCTCGTCAGTATATTTCATTTTTATCAATTTTATTTCCATTATTGCATATGAAACCCTGTGTTCTCCATTTGTTTTTTAACCTAATTCTGGCATCATTTTATTTATTAAATATCGGCATTTTGTTCTACAACTAATTCTCTACATTGTGGTATGCTATTGATATTTTTATTCACTGTAGTTAATTAATTAGTACTAGTCTTGTGGAAAATTGCATATTTTACCCAATATGCACTTAAAAATTCAAATTTAATCAACCACAGCTCCAAAAATTTCCAAAATCCATGGATTACATAATTAGTTGTATTTAACATTGTGTCGAAAAAGAGTTGCTTTTTCATGCCTAGATTTCTCTCTAAAAATCAATTTATGCATTTCACTAATTAATTTTTAATAGGCATTAAATCCAACATTTTTATGATTTAGGATTTTTCTGAGATACATCACTTAGTAACATATATTAGGTAATTTTATTTCATGAAAACAAGTAGATTTAATATCCAGTATAATTAAGTTAATGAAAATTTCATGGTTTGCACTCATCTTATTCACAGAAAATTCATATTGCATCTAAAATTCCAAAAAAAATAGGGTGGCCTAATTTCATTACATTTCACATTATGGCCAAGTTTGAGGATTTTTGGACTTCATTTAATCCAAATTTACATTTTATCCCCAAACTTTGTCAAAATTGCTTATCACACATTTATCACATTTAAAAACAAAAAACTCTTTGAAAACTTAATTTCTCGATCAACTAAAAACCAACCTAAGGAGACAATTGCCTCATTGATTTCGACCTTAGACTTACCCAAGTAAAAAAGAAATTGACCACTAGCTTTAATTTGACATACTAATTAAATCTGTGGTTTTTAATCAATCGTGAAATTTCCTACCTACAACAAACATATCTCTTAATCATTAATTACATTGAATTAAGAGGGCATTTTCATGGTTTGTCAAATGGTGTCATTGTCAGGGAGGCACGACTTAGGTTGTTTTTAAGAAAATCAAGTTTTTATATTTTCCATCCCCAGGTAGTCTAACCCTCAGTTTTTCTTGTAATTATTTCTCCATTTTTTATTTGTTTTCAATATTTTTTTCTTTTCTTTTATTTTGTATATTTTTCTGCAAACGGATCTCTAATATTTGATCTTCTACTTTTCGTGCAAGGTACCCGGTGAACTTGGAGCAGCTCTCTAGAAGGCCAACACGACTTGAAACGATCAAATGCACGTCATATTTTTAATTTTTGGAGATAAAGTGTTTTTAACTAACTTCTAATTTTTTGGAGGTTTCGATCGAGATCTCGTGTGTTTAAAAAGAACTGAACATTTTTCTGTGGTTTGTCGGCAAGTTTCACCCTCCGGTGAGTGTGGGGTCCAACTTGAGTGGTGAAATTAGGATAGGCACACGGTAGTAAAATTTCAAATTTGTTTGCACCCTTCGTAACTTAAGTCCACGCTTCCACTATAATTATAAGCACCTTAGATCGTTTTCACTTAGTCAAATTCAACTCATTACTTCTTGCTAAATAGAACTATCTATTACGTGTGATTTCTTTGCTTGAATTTTATATAATCTAAAAAGTTTTTCAATTTTGTATTGCATCTCGCATGAAGAGCCCGAGGATCACTATAAGTCTTCTGAACTTAGCATGCATCATTTATTTCTTCGTGCATTTGCTTTTCTCGACTCTCCCCTGGTTTTATCACTTAAGATTAAAAGAAATTGGGACTATTTGTTAGGCGTGCTTAGTGTGATGGATTAAATTCAATGAAAATTAAATTTAAAATCAGGACTGCTAATACAATTTGACCAAAAAAACTACATTAAAACTAAAATTATCTTTCAGAGAGTAACCCCGACCTTGATTTTAGGTAGAGTGAGGGTACATACAGTGTGTGTACACACTAAGATAGATCCCAAATCCCTGCCTTCCATATCAACATACCCTGCTTTTCGCAAATATCACAGACTGAAGTATTCGAAATTCAACTAACCAACGCCAAGTAGCCTACGCTTGCATTGGCAAGTATATGGGGGTGAACCAGCGGTGTGATGTAACAAGTTGCTTAGTATGTTGTACATGCGAACCCACGATGAGCCATTATGCAATAAATGTTATTGCAAATATCATTCCCTGATCTGAAATGAAGAATAATTAATTTACATAATAGGTCCCTTAGTACAATTAGAGTTATGTACCATGGCCATCTTAATGATCATACTGTCGTTGATTCAATTATTGAATCATAGAGGCTGGTACTTGGATGAATGTCTAAAGAGTTAGATTGAGGGCACATCAAGCACTGTCAAATGATTATTAAGAGTTGATTTACAGCCAGAGGAGGAGATGGCAATCCTCTCTCTAAAGGTTGATATCTAACTGACCTCTTGATGCAGGTCCTCTGCATAGGAATAGAGATTCAAAGGTGTTAGATAAGTTAGATCAAGGAGTTGACTTAACGAGATCAAGATAACCAAGTCCTATGTCGTATGTTGTCACGATAAAGGCTCGCATCCTCTGACCGGAGATAGATGTGTTACTATATGTCTAAGTATGTACATTTCGCAAACCAATAAGTTGATGACCTAATCATGGTCTATACACCGGCACGCTGGTGTGCATACAAGGATATATGAGTAATACAGTCTCTCAAAGGGATCATATAGGTTCAGTTATTGAACCAGAAGACACGATCTCACTCATGAGATATTGGGAAGAATCAAATTCTGTGTGTGGTCATCTCGCTTTGGAAGCTTCACTGAATTTGTAGGTTTGATATTTACTTTTGGAATATAAATGATTAAGACCAAGGTATGATATATGCTTTTGGAAAGTATATGATCGATACTAACTCCCAATGATCAAATGAGAAACTTACTGATAAAACTATGATGTAGACAGTGTAAAATTGATCTAATACTTCGGGTTTACTCTGAGTCTTCTAGTATGCAGGATGGGAATACCTGAGGGTGATGTGATCATAAACGATTGTATAACCATGATGCTTTCATTCCTAGGGAGTGATGAAACGGTTCTGGATTTTAGTGATTCCTTTCTGGAGAGAAGTAATCTGATCTTGGTCCAAATGTTGGACATTGATCTAAATGTGATTAAGTGAAATAAGAAGATTAGATTTGCGATCTTGATTTAATAAAGCATCTATGGGAGGCCCAAGATCTGGATTTGAGATGTGATCTAAATATCTAAGTCACTATACATGGAACAATACAATCGCCATGTCCATATCTCCAAGTATTCACGGAGAAAGTGCATTAACCTTGAAAGAGTTCAGGATAATTTCATTGTTGATATTATGTACCTGAGCATTAAGAAAAATTATAATTAAATGTGATTTGATTATCATGAGTGATATGAATTTGATTCATATTATAAGGAGAGTTATCCTGGATAATAAAATATGATTTAATTATCAAGTATATGAATAATGTGAATGGGATTCATTTTATTTGGGAATAAGAATAGAGATCCAAGATGATTAAATGTGATTTAATTATCATGGATATGAATAAAGTGGATAGAACTATCCATATTAAGCATATATATTATAAATGTGATTTATAATATATAAGAGAGAGCTATTTGTAATTTACATTTGTTAATTAAAGGTTGAGGTGAATTGGATTCACATTGGACAATTAATTGAAAATGTAATTCACATTTTATTTTGGATTGTAAATATGATTCACAATTTTCCAATGGCAAGATTTTAATATTCACAAAATAATTATGAATTATTTTTGTAGAATAATTTACAACAAGTGTTGTTGAAAATCTTGGAGATTTCCATGAAATATTGTAATCTCATGAGATTACATAAGATTGCCACCAACTTATAGACGGAGGCAATCTTAATTCCATAATCTCCATGTTTGATTGATTTAATTTTAGGATTGAATTATATTGATTTATCAATATATATTTAATCAATTAAATTAATTGTTGTTGTGTTTTTACACCAAAATCTTGGCCAATAAAAGAAACACAAATCAATGTGAGCCATTTGATTTGTGTTGTCCATAAATTGAGATCCATGGATCCCAAAATATTATAAAAGGAGAGGCACCCCCTTTGCTCTTCTTTAGACAACATGACACAAGACAACATAATCTCTCTCTCTTTCTACATGCCCTCTCTCTCTCATATTTCCGTCCACCATGGATCCCCTAGAGAGAGTCTCCATCGCCACAGCTTCGTCGTTATGTGGTCCGATCATTTGCTCGTGGATCTTTGTCTACTTTTACGTTCCTTGCTCATGAAGAAGACGTTGTATATCGTTTGACGAGATCAGGAGATTCATCGCTTGGATCATAAATATGGATTGCGAGAAGCATGTGTCTAATCCACGCTCTCACAAGCGTCTCCTCCGTCGGATCGGACTTGAGACAGGTGGCTCGCTCTATTTAGACTTGATCGCAACCATGATTCAAGACCTTAATACTTGTTTGTGGTTTAGATGAAACGATCCGAGAAGTGTTCTTGGATCATGTGGTTTCAACGCATGAAATTTTTTTAATTTCCGTTGCTTGGAGCAACTAGTGCGACTAGTCACTCCCGATCGCATACGATGCGATCCTCACGCTCCCATGATGCGTTTAGGGATCTTACCATATCCTTCAAGTGGTATCAGATCTTTAGGTCGAAGGTTTTGGATGCGATCCATAAACCAAGGATGACTTGGGTTTGTTAGGATTTGTGAATGTTTTGTCGCATTTCATTTTCACCTCCTTTTTTGTGATTATTTTCATCCCTCTTTAAATTGTTCGAACAAGAAATAAATAATTGTATATTTTATCCTTTAAATAAGGAAATTGTAGGATCTGATTTTACGTGATTCGAATCCATTTTCTCAAGTTATGATCATTTTAGTGAACATGTATCCACTTTTTTGGGGACTGCGAATCTTACGTAATTAAGGCGTTAATTGTATTTTTGAAATGCATTAAAATGCATGGAAACCATATAGGTTCCGTTGTAAATCAATTTATCAAAATTTGGGAACTTAGTTTGCTTAATTTGTATTTAAATTGATTGAGAAATACTAATTTTAGTAAGTGAGGGTCACTACTGAAAATTACTTTCATAATCAAGAACCTTGTGATTGTCATTTAATCAATTAGTAAAGTTAAATTGTTTAATTTCATGGAATAATTACAGATAAATATTTGTGAAATATTTGGTGATAATTATTTCTTTAAATTAAATTGCCTTAACCAATAATTGATTAGATACGATCTGGATCACAAATTGGTTACATGATCTACATTCCAACAAAAAATGTTGCTTGAATAGGATTGGGGATTTGTTTAGCAAATCTCCTTATAATGTTAATTAAAATGGTTTTGATTATTATTATATAGTATAACTTTGCTTGAAAAATTGATTATCATCTCAACTACAAAGTGATCTATTTTGCAGTGTCCTTTCCCGAGGTGGATATGGTGTCTAGTCGGGGAGTGTTGGGGTAACAGGTTGCACCGTGTGCGGTCTTTCCCACTCCCGTCGGTACTGGCCATGACAGCGGGTTGGGTTGGTATAATGCTTGAGAAATAATGTTGTATTACTAACTATTAAAATTTGAAATAATATGTATTTGAGATAATACCATATTTCATGTAACAATTAAAGAATGTTTGTTGGATATTAATTGGATCATTAATTTAATATGACTAGATTAATTGGAATCCAAATAAAATTAAAATACTCTATTATGAATAGAGTTGTTCTTTCCCTTGTAAGAATTAATCATAATGAATATGATTCATAATGATTAATTTTAATTTGAATATGATATGGAGGATCATATAAGTGACATTCATGGTCTCCCATCAAGGTGAAGGATTCCGTCGCTAGGGATTGTGTGTAGGAGACGCCTATCCGAAGTGACAGCTCGTGTATGTGATGATTACAATATATATTGATATAATATGATCAAATTATGCGAAGTATAAGCTCAATATTTGGCATATAATCTTCAATCTTGCATAATCCGCATGTTATTTATTTCATATGCACATCGGAGAAAACCATCTTAATTACACATAATCGATCAAACCTCTGCATAAATCAACAGATCATAATTATATATATGGACAAAATGTTTTTAAAAATATCTATTTATAAATTTTATGGTGGGATTATATTTTACTAAGATTAAGGAAGATCCATACTAAATCACCAAGATATAACTAAATTACCTTCATAATCTAACAACTCATAATTGTTTTATTAAATTAAGGAGAATATAAAATTGCATTGGATTTCTAGTCACGAACAATGAACTTTATCAATAGTCAAACACATTGTGCTATTCAAAATTGGCTCTACATTTTTCCTTAACATTTTATATTGGAAAGAAAAGAGGAGGATGAATTATGAAATTTTCCCACTCATGCACCCCATAATGGTCTCTTCCTTCCCCATGTGCATAGAGCCTCCTACGTACCCCACCTTCCCCATGCACACAATTCCCATGCACATATAATCAATTTTTGTCTTTATGTGCATCAAACTCTTTATGCATAACCGCACATGACAAGTATAAAGAGGCACCCTCTCCCTCAATGCAACTCCTCTTCCCTACCCACTATCTCATATTCACTCCCCTCCGACCATGTGTTCTCCCTCCCCATGCATATGTCTTCTCTCTTGATAATCCATTTTCCCGCTAACGGCTCTCTCTACAGGTCTCATTCTCCCTGACGATCCCATCTATCTCTTGCCAAAGGCACCTTCTCCTTCGCGGCCAGCAACTCGAGTATTTCTTCGACGCGAGTGATGAATCTCAGATTCATCACTCTAAATCTCATTAATTAAGCTCAAATCACTCAAAATCAACAGCATTTCTCCATCTATTTTGTATAATTAGCATTCATGCATGTTTTCATAAGAATTACATTTTAGCACTAATTTCTGCACAAAATAAGAAGCCAAACATCCAAGCCAAAAATGACCTGTAAATAGCCTAACTTCCCGGATTTTTAATTCATTCATGCTAACTTCGAATGACACAAAACCACCTCCACTATGTACATATCACTAACAAGAATAAATAAAAAATACAAAAAAATCACTAACCCAAATAAGTGGACCAAAAACCCAAACCCTAGTTTCAGGATTTCCGGACTTAAAAACTCATATGTTCCCCATCTAGTGTCTATTTTAATAGTACTCACTTTTTAACTAATGTACATTCAATTACCTTCAAAACAAGACTAAGTTCAAGTGAATCGGAGCTCATATGTGAAAGTTGGGTTTTGGGCCTCTTTTGTACATTTTGTATTTTAGCGGTTTTTGACATGATATTTTATGTACATATTTTATCAATTAATAAAAATAAAAAAAATAGATTAATGTGTAATTATTTATCTTTGATTTTATCATATTTTTCCAGATTTTTATCTAGTTTAAAAATGACATAAAAATTATAAACCCAAAAATCAAGGTATTCTATGTACATGGGATACCACAAAAATATCACCTTTTGCAATTGATCGATTTTGGTTTTGATGTCTTCATGAAATTGTAGATCTCATCGAGACGAGTAATTTTCTTGAAGAAACTTTTTCGATCTGAGGTCATTTGCTATTTATTTTTGATTTTTCAAAATCTTTATTTTACGAATTTTCTAGTGCTGACACGTGGCAGCCCCGAGGGCTGCCACGTGTCAGCCATTTTTTGCTTATTTATTATCATTTTTATATAAATAAATTTAAAAAATTAAATGGACGCATGTGTAGCGCACCCCCTTTTCAATTACTGCCACGTGGCCCCTACTGGGCCTTCCGATCTCGGCCAATCGGATGACCCGTGACCCATCGTCTTCAACCTCCCACGCCCCCTTTCCCAAACAGGCACCGCTCCGCTACCCGGTGAATTTCGCCGCCACGGATTTCACCTCCTCCGTGTATCTCGCCCAATCCATCACCTCGCGCCGCCGCATCCCCGCAAATCTCGGCCATCCTCGATCCCTCCGTCAACCCAATCTCCGATCCGCCCCGCATCTCCCCAGACTTCGTCAAATCCAATCTTCCTAGGACATCCCTTCTTCATCCGAACCCATCTCCTATATAAGAAAACCTTGCCGCACGTGCTACGATTATCCGTCGTTCTACTCTTCATCTAGCCACCGTGGTGACAGACTGGCGAGCATCTCTCGTCAGAGAGATCCGAGAGCCCATCGGCCCTCGTTGCAGCGGCAACCTCCTTCGCCTTGCTGCTCCGCTCCGCATTGGCGTCGAGCCAACGTCGACAACACCTCTACCTCTGACTTCCACCTTCATCAACAACGACCTCCGCCATCAACATCGTCGTCTACGTTTGCAACTCCTTCGCTCTCCCCAACCCTTCTCCGACAACGCTCCATCACCGACTTCAACGGCCATGCCTTCCACTGTACGCCAGAAGTCACCCCTCGCCAAGAGCTTCCAGACGCACTTCATCGATTGGAGACCCACTAGCGGTCGCTCGCTCCGCCTTGCCTCGGCCGGCCCTTGTGACTGGAACACAACCACGAGACGCCAACCTTTCAATCCTTCACCGCTCTCCCGTTATAAGCTCCAGCCACCGGGGAAGGGACTAGAGGCCCCCACCACATGTCACTACTGAGGAAGACCATCCCCCGCACGTGACCTCACATGCTTGGGGTGAGAAATTGCGAGTCAAACCTTGGCGTTTCACGTATTCGCGCAGCAGACCAGACGGTCAGAGGTCACGTGTACGCATTTGACCCTCTGGTAAAATTGCAGTTCTACCCCAGAGCTTTTGGTAAATTCGCATTAGCTCCTTCTTTATTTTATTTTATTTATTGTTATTGCATAAATACCCCTATAGTCCCCTACAGTTTTGGACCTCTATATTTCATCATTTTATTTATCAAAAATTAGCATTTTGTTTGTCATTTATTTCTCTACAGTTTGACATATCGTGGATATTTTTGTGATTGATGGCTAATTATAATTAATTGTTATGTGGAAAATTGCAAATTTTGCCCATTTCTTGCTCTGATAATTATATCTGATTAACCATTGCTCTAAAAAGTTCCGGAAAATCACATATTGTAGACGATTGTGGTTAACATTGTGCCCAAAAAGAATTGAATTTGCATGCATAGTTTGCCCTGTAAAAATCATTTTGCATGTTTCAATGTTTGATTTTTAATAGATATTGAAACTAGTATTTTTGAAGTTTAGGATTTTTCTAAGATCAATCACCTAGTGATAGATCTTAGATAATTTTGTTCCTTGAAAATAATTAGGTTTGATATTTATTATAATTAAATATTGAAATTCATTTTGTTTGCAATTAAAAATTCATAAAAAAATCATATAGCATCCAAAAATTCCAAAAAAATGTAGTGCATTCATTTCATCATATTCTACATTGTGGCCAAGTTTCATATTTTTTAGACATGGTTTGATTGTAATTGACATTTTAGTCCATAAAATAGGCTAAAATTGCATATTGCACCCTTCATTGCATTAAAAATTTCCAAAAAAAGACTGCCTCGAAAACCGCACACGAATTTTGATAGACATAATTCTAGGTTGTTCTGTTGCCTCCTTGTGTTCGACCTTGAGACTTCCCCAAGTAAAATAAATATAAAACCACATTTTTTAAAATTGACGAATATTTTTGTAGTTATTTTCTTGACCGATTCCGATTACCGCCTACAACGAATGACAAATCATATTTTTACGCAAGACGATAAATGCATCTTCATAAGAAGCGAATTTCAGATCTGTCAGATGATGCCGTTGTCGTAGAGGCAAACGGCTTAGTTTTGTATTTTGAAAAAGTTTTGTTCGGTTTTCCACATTCGGGTAGTCTGGCCCCCAAATTTTTCATTGTAAATTCCATAATTTTTTTCCTGCATTTATTTTCAGCATTTATTTTTTATTATTATTTTTTGAGTCACTTTCTTACATTTTCTCTCTTATTTTTCTTACGAGGTACCCGGCGTACGTGGAGCGATTTTTCAAGAAACCGACGCATCTTTACCGACTTCTGAAAAGCTGCAATTAAATTAAGATCGAGTCGAGTCATGAGAGAGCGTAGAGTTTAGGTTTTTAATTTCTACAAATTTTAAATTTTTGTAATTAATTTCTCATTTACAGCGGTGTCCATTTGGACTCTCGTGGTTGTAAAAAGACCTTGAACTCTCTCTGTGGTGTGTCGTGGCATGTTTCACTCTCCAGTGAGGGTGGGGCCCAACTTGAGTGGCGATTAGGATAGACCTGCACATACGGCTCTCAGAGCATTTTAATTTCTTGATTGTTCTCGTAGAATATTAGGCCACACTTCACTATTAATTGAGACGCTCATATCGTTCAGTTTAGCCAAAATTTAACTCAATTCTTCCCCGCTAATAGAACTTTCTGCTTAGGTGCGATTTTTCATCGGTTTGCATTCATTTAGAATAATCTTTTAATTTCTGTCTAGCATCCCACATAGAGATTGCGAGGATTCACTATAAGTCTTCTAACTGAGCATATGTCATTGTTTTCACGTGCATCGACTTTTCCTGAATTTCTCCCTCTTGTTTTGTCACATAATTTTAAAGGAAAATCGAAACTGGACGGTAGACGTATATTTGTGCTCATATAATTTTTCAATGATCGCCTCATTAAAATTGGGACTACTAAATATAGCTGATTTCAAATTAACCCATAAAATCAAGAATTTTTACGGGAGAGCAACCCCGACCTTGGATTGTTTTTATTTTTCTGAGTGAGCGAGAGACGACACTTAAGGTTAGAACCAAGCTCTGATATTTTCATTCAGACTACTTATTTTAAAAACAATTAGCTACTTCTCAGTAAGGAATACGGGTAGCCGGTAATCGGTCCGGACTTCCTTAGCAGAGTGGGTGGTTTAAAGGACATTGCGTAAGGCTCCATCCTTAAGTAACACGGGTAGCCATTTTACGGTCCGTACTTACACCTATACTGGCTGAAAGTAGATGCAACTAGTCATACGAACTCGGGACAGTCTTTAAGAAAATTTCGACACCTGACAGCTCGCTAAATTATTTCCATGATTGACTTTTCACCAACTTAAAATTGAAAAGATAATAGCCTAACTCTTACGGCTTCATTGTGTGAGTTGGTGAAACTGGGGTTTGATTTGTGTTTACATTGGTGTGCGTGAACCGATTTCAAAGATCAATAGCTGTACATTTGATAAAATTTCTCTTGACTATCCCGTGCAATCATCTCTCTCCTTTCTTGATTTAAACCTCATCATGGAACTCTTGTCCAAAAACTCTTGCAGACCCAACCCCTCATTCCTTTCAGCTCTTTCAAAAATGGCCAAGAATCCATAAAACTATATTATGAAAACGAATTCGTATCGGTTAGACCTAAAACACTTCCTCCAACTTTAATAAGAGACTCTCAACCATCAACATTCTCTACAAATATGATCTGCTTCATGAATAACAACCCCTTGTTTTCGGACCAGACAAACCAACAACCGACTGAGGTCTCCACTTCTTCATATATCAATCCTTTCTACGCCGATCATACAATTCATCATTCATATTTGGTGAATGTAAATCCTTTATTCATGGGAGATGATAACCACATGATCAAATTGAACACTTCTTCACCTCTTCCGTCAACCCTGTCCTGGAACACTAATGAACAATCATCATCTTGGATTGACCATGACAACCCCCTCTTCATACATAATACCCAGGATTGGACTGATTACATAGAAACACATCAACCCTGTATGCTGACTCCACAATATCAAGGTCCGACTACTCATGATCAAAGGAAAAAATTCTATTCGGACCAACTCCACATGCATGGACCATATGAGCAGCCACCTTCCATAATTATTGAGGAGATATTTTCTAAAAATAATGATCATATATTGGATATTCCAAGAGACTCCTCTCCTAGCACATATATAGAAGATGAAATTATTGAATCGCAAAAACACACATCGACTGCTCCCATGATTAATCATGAACAATATTCTGAGGATGATATCTCGAGGATAAAAAGGAAATTCGAATTAATGGAGGATGTATTTCAAAAATTTGCCAACTGATTAATTTCAATCTATGGTAGCTCGGACATAAAAATGAATGAGGAAATGATTGGACCTAAGAGTGAAAATTTTGAGGATATTCAGAAATATGGGGACGATTTTGACAATAGCACTTCTGCATATTATTCCCCTAGAAATGGTTATGCTTCTAACTCATACTCTGGACATCGAAACCCCTGCTCATCTAAGGAAGACACCATATCACCACACCACACAGAAAATACCAAAAAAATCAGAATACTTGAAAACCACAAAAAATTGAAAATCCAAAAAATTTCATAAAAATTGAGAATGAAGACGATCTGAGGAATTTGGATCCGTATGTTCGGGAAGCATTAAAAAATGCTTGATGTTTGAACTTCCCTTTATAAAGGCCATTGAACACTTTCCCGACCTTAAAGGATTTGTAATGGACAAATTAAAGTCGGAAAGGATTAGAACAAAGACAGAAAGACATATCTTGTCAACGACCTCCTCCTCAGTGTTGAGGAGAAAAACCAAGATCCGCATAGTGAAGCGGTTGCCCAGATTTGAATGCGAAATCAAAGACACAATTTTCACCCATGCTCGAATTGATGACGATTCACCGATCAATATCCTCCCCACCTCTATATTTCACGAACTCAATCTCGGACCGATTCGGAAGATACGAGAGATTGTTCAATTGGTTGACCCATCAATAAAGCGGTCGAGAGGAATCATTTCTGTCATCATGAAATTCCAAGGTGCTCCGCTCAAAGTAGAATTCACGGTCGTTGATATTGAGCATCAAGGAGAATTCATCCAGTCTCCAATTATTCTCGGAAAACCATTCTTAGCATTGTCAAAGGCAATATCGATTGTGAGACTCGGGAAATCAATTTTAAAGCATTGGAAGCACTTAGATCTAATCCTTTCTTTGAGGTACCACGATCTTCTGAGGAAACCCACGAAGTCCCTGACAGCTGCAACCAAGAAGAGGTAAAAGAGCCCTATCCCGCTACGACACCTGAGATAGCGGTTGTTGATGAGACTATTGGTTTAGATAATCTCCCCCCTGCTCCCTTCTCATCCGCTCTTACCATGGAGAATCAAGTATATGAATCATATGATCCGGAGACTTATGCGTGGTCACACCCTGGGTCAACCTATGCTGACTACATGGATTACATCAACTTGACACGGGAATGCTCCAATGTCAAATCAATTTAGAACGAACATGCAAAGACTTTCCCCAGTTTTTCGATTCCCGCAAATCTAAAAATAGACAAAAATTTCTTCTATGATCCTGAGACATATGCATGGTCGCACCCTGGAGCAACATTCTCTAAATATCTTGACCAAATCATCCCAAATCCATAGTGCACCAACATTCAGGATACTAGGAACAAACACGCAAGCCACACACCGACCAAGGAGAAGAATTCCAATGGCTATTCATGTGGATACTCAAGTAAACAAACACCTTCACGAAAAAAGAAAAAGAAAGTCACCTTTTACCTTTCAGAATAGGTATCACATGATGATCCCTCATCAGGTCTGGGAAAGGTAGTCTACATGAGTGAAGTCTGTTCGGCATCTCTAAAGCCATATCTTCGCAAGGATCCAAAATTCGATTCTCGTTGAACAACTCTCGTTCCTAACTACTATTCATCCAAAGATGATGCTCTTGCCCTCTACAAGTACACCGGAATTATTTGTTACGAGTTGACTGAGATCGGTGCTTCTAAGTATTCATCTGAGGATAAATCGCTTGACCCAAAGAAAGAACAAATTCTGAGGAAGTACTTGAAGAAACAAAAAGACATGAATATCTGGAGTGTGTCCACTTTCAAATACTATTCCTTTGAGGATAACTCCATTGATGGATATCTTTCATTTGACTCAAAAGTTTCATCTACTATCCATCATGATTTTTTTGTAGATGACACTGATAATAGTTGGGAATCAGATACTTCATCTCCGTCTCATCATTACGAGCTCCCATCACAGGCTCACAAAAAGATTACCCGAAAACCACCTTAATCATCGGCTACCCACCCTCCCTCCCGACCACATCGGTCTCCTTGTACAGCTTCTTCCTTTACTTGGGCCAAGGCCTAAGTATGGGGGGACCAATGCCATTTCTATATACCATTTCACTCATCAACTTTTCCTTCTCAGTCACTCCATTTCCACCCTTCTCCTATACTTAGGCTGATCAGAGCCTAAGTATAGGGGGAACCGACGCCCACCTGTATATACTCTCTTCATCCACATATCCCGACCGCTTCATTTTTTTCCGCTCTTCTTCTATACTTAGACTGTTCACAGTCTAAGTATAGGGGGAGGACATGTATATCTTATTCTTTTTCTTGTCCTTTTTACTCTCTTACGTTTAGCCCGAGCTATGTCTTCTTTACGCTTCTTGTGCTAGAACTCGCTAAGTATAGGGGGATCCGTATATATATTGTGTATATATTTTATCCATACCTCGTACTTTCGCGTAAGTCTATATGCATTTACGGGGTGGGTAACTAATTTAAAAAAAACTATAAAACAAAAGAAAAATAAAAAGAGTTTGCTACTAACACTAACTGTGCCCAAAATTTTTGAAAAAAATGGCTTCTTATTCATTTTTGCATAAAAAATCCCAAAAATTCTTTGCATAAAAAAATTCAAAAAACAATGTGTCTTCATTTCACACACCTGCACTTCATTCAGCATTTCATCAGTGAAAAGTCTTTGGGTTCTGAACCGAGTTATGAGCAGAAGTCGAGAGTGGTCTGGACTTGACCTTAATCCACCTAATTTTCAGAGGAACTTAATCGACAAATAGGATTTTAGAATCTTCAGGTCTTTGACTTAATTCTTTGAGTTCCACATGACAATGTGCAACGTTTGACTCTTAGTGTCTACCCTGATCTCTTCATTTTGGGTACAACTCTGGAATAGGGAATTAATTTGTACTCTCGCACTATGCACTTAGCTCAACTCAGATGAGATGTTAGAAGACTGTGTGAGTTCCTTTTATGGTAGCGTGGAAATCTAAAGACCGGAGTACGGGTTGAAATAAAGCTTCGGAAAAGGGATGGACGACTGGGCACAATTTTTTCTAAGACCCCAAAAAATGTACGAAAACAAAAAAGATTTTATATCCGTAGGGGCACAACAAGATCCAATCAGAACCACCAAAAATTCCAAATACAGAGAAGTAGTTTACCAAATAAATATCTGACCAAAAAGGTCCAAGCTTCAAGAAACCTGCAGATCTTAGTGGAGACTCAGCTACACTGGCTAGCTTCACAAAGAGAGGTGACTACACTGGACACCCTCCAGTTCTTTTCTCCTTCTTCTATCTTCTCCCCCCAATTCGATTGTAAACACAGTGCGACAGGCCTTAGATGGAAATACCTAACTACCCGAGGATGAGTTACTGGAGAGGAGGTTTGCACGGTAGTCCGGCATTCTGGATGGGAAGAGCTAAAACCTTTCACACACATGAGTCAATTGTTCAATGTTCATAGGGTATGCTTTGGGAAGAGGATTGATCTAAGATGACTTCTGAGCCGAAACTGTAGCAATGATTTGTAGAACTTGAGGGCTGTTGATTTTAAAATTCTAAGTCTCACAGAAGTTTCGCCACACTAATAATCCAAAGGTTAAGTCAAGATTCATTTTCACACTTAGCTCATGGTCTTGGTATGGAACCCAATCTCATTTCACTTCATAGCATTTCTTTTGATGCTCAGGGACGAGCATGGTTTAAGTATTGGGGTATGATGAATCTCATATTCATCACTCTAAATCTCATTAATTAAGTTAAAATCCCTCAAAATCAACAGCATTTCTCCATCTATTCTGCATAATTAGCATTCATGCATGTTTTCATAAGAATTGCATTTTAGCACTAATTTCTGCACAAAATAAGAAACCAAAAATCCAAGCCAAAAATGACCTGTAAATAGCCTAACTTCCTGGACTTTTAACTCATTCATGCTAACTCCGAATGAAACAAAACCACCTCCACTGTATACATATAACTAACAAGAATAAATAAAAAAATACAAAAAAATCACTAACCCAAAAAAGTGGACCAAAAACCCAAACCCTAGTTTCAGGATTTTCGGACTTAAAACCTCATATGTTCCCCATCCAGTGTATGTTTTAATATTACTCACTTTTGAACTAATGTACATTCAACTACCTTCAAAACAAGACCAAGTTCAAGTGAATCGGAGCTCATACGTGAAAGTTGGGTTTTGGGCCTCTTTTGTACATTTTGTATTTTAGCGATTTTTGACCTGATATTTTATGTACATATTTTATCAATTAATAAAAATAAAAAAAATAGATTAATGTGTAATTATTTATCTTTGGTTTTATCATATTTTTTCCGGATTTTTATCTAGTTTAAAAATGACATAAAAATTTATAAAACCCAAAAATCAAGGTATTCTATTTACATGGGATACCACAAAAATATCACTTTTTGCAATTGATCGATTTTGGTTTTGATGTTTTCATGAATGCTGTAGATCTCATCAAGACGAGTAATTCTCGTGAAGAAACTTTTTCGATCCGAGGCCATTTACTATTTATTTTTTGATTTTTCAAAATGTTTATTTTACGAAGTTTTTGGTGCTAACACGTGGCCGCCTATGGGGCCACCACATGTCAGCCATTTTTTGCTTATTTATTATCGTTTTTATAAAAAAAAAATTAAAAAAATTAAATAGACGCACGTGTGTCGCACGTGCCTCCCAGGCACGTGCTCCGCACGTGCCCCGTGCACCCCCTTTTCAATTACTGCCATGTGGCCCCTACTGGGTCGTCCGATCTCGGCCCATCGACAGCCCGTGACCCATCGTCTTCAACCTCCCGCGCCCCCTTTCCCAAACAGGCGCCGCTCTGCCACCCCGTTAATTTCGCCGCCATGGATTTCACCTCCTTCGCGTATCTCGTCCAATCCATCACCTCGCGCCGCCACATCCCCGCAAATCTCAGCCATCCTCGATCCCGTCGTCAACCCAATCTCTGATCCGTCCCACATCTCCCCAGACTTCGTCAAATCCAATATCCCCAGGACCTTCCTTCTTCATCCGAACCCATCTCCTATATAAGAAAACCCCGTCGCCCATGCTACGATCATTCACCGTTCCATTCTTCATTTAGCCGCCAGGGAGACAGACCGGCGAGCATCTCTCGTCAGCGAGATCCGAGAGCCCACCGACCCTCGTTGCAGTGGCAACCTCCTCCGCCTTGCTGCTCCCCTCCGCCTTGGCGTCGAGCCAGCGTTGACAACACCTCTACCTCTGACTTCCACCTTCATCAACAACGACCTCCACCATCAACATCGTAGTCAACATCTGCAACTCCACCGCTCTCGCCAACCCTTCTCCGACAATGCTCCTGCACCAACTTCAATGCCCACACCTTCCACCGTACACCAGAATCCACCCCTTGCCAAGAGCTTCCAGGCGCACATCATCGATCGGAGACCCACTAGCGGCCGCTCGCTCCACCTTGCCTCGGTCGGCCCTTGTGGCCGGAATACAGCCACCAGACGCCAACCCTCCGACCCTTCACCACTCTCCCGCCGTAAGCTCCAGCCACCAGGGAAGGGACCAGAGGCCCCCGCCACGTGTCACCACCGAGGAAGACCACCCTCCGCACGTGACCTCACATGCTTGCGGTGAGAAATTGCAATTCAACCCTTGGTGTTTCACGTATTCGCGTAGCAGACCAGATGGTCAGAGGTCACATGTTACGCACGTGACCCTCTGGTAAAATTGAAGCTCTCCCCCCAGAGCTTTTGTTAAATTGGCATTAGCTTCTTCTTTATTTTATTTTATTTATTATTATTGCATAAATACCCCTGTAGTCCCCCACAGTTTTGGACCTCTATATTTCATCATTTTATTTATCGAAAATTAGCATTTTGTTTGTCATTTAATTCTCTACAGTTTGACATATCATGGATATTTTTGTGATTGATGGTTAATTAATAATTAATTATTATGTGGAAAATTGCATATTTTTTCCATTTCTTGCTCTAAAAATTATATCTGAATAACCGTTGCTCTAAAAATTTCCGAAAAATCACATACTGTAGACGATTGTGGTTAACATTGTGCCCAAAAATAATTGAATTTGCATGCATAGTTTACCCTGTAAAAATTATTTTGCATGTTTCAATTTTTGATTTTTAATAGGTATTGAATCTAGTATTTTTGAAGTTCAGGATTTTTCTATGATCAATCACCTAGTGATAGATCTTAGATAATTTTGTTCCTTGAAAAAATTAGGTTTGATATTTATTATAATTAAATATTGAAATTCATTTTGTTTGCATTTAAAAATTCATAAAAAATTCATATTGCATCTAAAAATTCCAAAAAAAATTAAAGTGCATTCATTTCATCATATTTTACATTGTGGCCAAGTTTCATATTTTTCGGACATCGTTTGAACGTAATTGACATTTTAGTCCCTAAAATAGGCCAAAATTGCATATTGCACCCTTCATTGCATTAAAAAATTCCAAAAAAAGACCGCCTCGAAAACTGCGCATGAATTTTGATAGACATAATTCTAAGATTGTTCCTTTGCCTCCTTGTGTTCGACCTTGGGACTTGCCCAAGTAAAATAAACATAAAACCGCATTGTTTAAAATCTACGAATATTTTGTGTGGTTATTTTCTTGACCGATTCCAATTGTTGCCTACAACGAACGACAAATCATATTTTTACGCACAACGATAAATACATCTTCTTAACAAGCGAATTTCGGATCCGTCAGTGCGCATCCTCTTCCCACAAGGCTAGCAGCCAGCGGTCAACCACCTTGATGCCGACCACCTTCCCTACGTACTCCAGCCCGCGTTCCCTTCACGACGAGCAACCTCTTCGTGTCTCCAGCAGCTCCAGCCAGTGGCTTCTTCGTCCCCGCATGTGACTCAAGGCCAGCAACTTCTCCTCTCCAAGAGCGCGAGCAACCCACATGCAAAGCTCCTCCGCTCACGCATTCTAGCTCACGACAACTTCCTTAAGCACCTCCCCATGCTCCTGTGCAAGCCAGCAGCCCGCGTGGTCGCCGTCGCCACAATTATCGTCACCATTTCGCATCCGGATAGAGAAGCACCTCCTTTCTCATTTATTTTTACATCTCCCTTGCACTTTGTTGTATTAGTAACTCTTGTTTAAGTTAAATTTGATGAAACAATGATTTGGTAACATCCTTTACTCACTCTAGTTTGTTTCTCAACATATGCAATACAGATCTCATATCTCATTATTCTCTCTTGAAACATTGCAAGTGTCATCTTGTTTCCTCCATTTTAATTTGTGATTGAGCCTCTGTTTTCTTATTTAGCTGCACTCATGCCTACATTTATTTACTTTGAGTTCTAAGAAATATTTTTACCATAGATTGCATTTTCTCTTTAAGATTTCATATTTTTTTCTCTCATCACCATGGAGTAAGATTTTATTTAAGTTTGAAAGAAGAATAAATATCGCAAATTTGCTTGGTCCCTATGGATTCGATCCTCTACTTGACGCTTACAATTTTTCTGTAATCCGACATGCTTGTAGTTGTAATTTTATTTGTACGATTACGGTTTTTCGTGGAACAACAATGACATGGTAAAATTATCTTTTTAAAACGTGAAAAATCGTGTCAACAATATGCAAGAGCATCTGGATCGGGCTCTTTGCTTCTCGAAAGAGTTAGGACGTATGCGTAGTGACCCCAATATTGGATCCTCGTATTATTGTAACAATATTGGATTGCACATAGCAAGTTGTATTCCTATTGGCGGTTGGTTCAATTAATGACGGGTCAACATCACCTTAGGGGTGGTGGGCTCGGGTGTTAAAGACCAAATTGGGAATGCAAGTTGGACTTGCAAGCAGAATGTGTTCCCACTTCTTTTTATCCAAGTTACAAGTTCCCATATTATTAGGATGTGACAAAGATAAGGAAGGAGATCCCAGATCTTGCTGAGATGTAACGGTAGGTATATCTCTTACATTGAAAGTGATTAAGGGAATGAACTTTCAGTGTTGACAAGGCAAGACAACTTTGATATAAAAACTCCTAAATCAAAGTAAAATATGTATATATAATATATATACACCTATGCAAATTTCTTATTTCAGATAATCCTTCATTAAACCCACTCAATACTACACTCAATAATAATCAATATAATATCATGGATTGGATCCATAATCAAGATATTGTTCTTGCAGTTAGACACATAATGTATGTGGTTGCTATGTGCAAGTTTCCTCATAATAATGAGGAATGACAATTAAATGGACAATATGACTACAACCCTAAGGTCTGCGTTATAGTCTTGATCTCATTGAATGTACTTTGGAAGTGATATGTCGATGATGATCGCAATTGTCAAATAATCCTTATTAAAATCTAAGAAGATGTTATGGCATACATATGTGATCTTGACATTTAATCACGAATGACATGGTTCTCTGTATTATGCAGAATGGTGGCTCTATGTGAGAAGATGTATTTAAAATGTTTGAGTACCTACCTGAATCAATGATTTTAATAGTTAAGATGTATGTAGATGTGATGAGTGTCATCATTCTACGATCTATACTCTAGTCAATTATGAAGCTTCATAATATTCATATTGTATGAATTAAACAAAGCATGTATAAATGTTGAAATACTCTTATATCAAATCTTTTGAATTCAATATTCGAGATCCTTCGTCTTATGCAATTGTTGTTTATAGATGAAAGGAGTGCAGTGAAAGCATGGGTCTGACCCAAGTTAGAAGGAAAGTCAAAGAGTTGACTGTATTTCTATGGCTTCCATACATATGACATCCAAAATAGTTGGATGAATGCCAATACCGCAAAAGTCAATTTATTGATAGTGTGACTATCTAGGATCCTTAGAAAAGGACATGAATAGTACATTAGAGTAATCCGTATCTACATATAATCATTGAAATTGACTTTCTTATTTGAAGTCTAATAATTGCATTAATCTAATAACACTTGAAATTGGTTACATATGTTTTAGAAGACTAGAAACTTGATCGTAAGGTTTAATAGTCATCCACATGGGTGTTGATGCAATTGTAGAAACAATCTTTATTTGATTGATGGACTTCATATTTTCAGTGGGAGAGACCTTAGTCTTAGAGAATGTCTCTATGACCTAGATACTAGAATACACTCTTTGTTTATTTCTAAATGTTAGAAATAAACATGGATTATGGAATAGACCTATCATAAAGAGTTATGATGGATATATTTCAGATAGTAGTCTAACATCAGGAGGACTCTACTAAATTAGAATATTAAAGAATGGTTCATAACCTTTCTAATGTTGATAATTTAAAACCTTAAAAGATCAATAGGAGGATGAAGATAATTTAACAATGATCTAGTATCAAGCCTTGGACATTTGTATGTTGATCTGATCAATAGACTAGTAAGAGATGAAACTTTAGAATGCCTAAAATTTCAAAACTTACATACTTATGAGTATTGTATTCAAAATAAAAATGTCAAATGCACCCTTCTTTGGGAATGGTGTTAGATGTCGAGGTATTCGAGATCTCATACATATTAATGTATGTGGATCATCTTTATTCGAATAAACATTATGGATATGTGATATCTGTTATTGATTATTTCATATATGAGATTTCTTCCCTTCACCTTAGAAAGCTTTGAAATGTTCAAAGATCTCACAAGTTTGGTTTATAACCAAAGTTTTAAGGATGATAAAATGAATTTGATCTAACCTTGGTACCAAGTACCTATTAAATGAATTCATTGAATACCTTGTGGAGAAAGGAATATCATTCCTATCTCATTCCGCTTGATAAACCAAAACTCGGTAAAGTTATAGGGAGATACAATTGGATCATGTGCGACATGATTTGATCAATGACGATTTTTAACATAATTATCTATTAGTTTCCAGGTATATATTTGTAGTAGAGACTACAATATATATAAGGTTCAATGCATGTAAGTTCGAATCTAGCACTAGAGAGTGCTACTTCATTAGGAAAATAAAGGATGGTATTGGATACCTACATTGTAACCTTGAGATTCTTAAAAAATTTCATCTCTAAGAATATGATTCTTTTAAGAAGACTCTCTTGAGAATTAAGATGAAAACAAAGTAAAGGAACTCATTTATCTTGAGAAATTATGAGGTTCCTGAAATCAAAAACTAGAAGGACAATAAAAGATGAAACACTAATACCTCTTCAAATAAGTTTGAAGATATATTCCATGTGTCAGTCAAATCTGGCAATGATCTAACTTCATGTGATGAAACTTACAAGGATCATATCATGGAAATATGGATGTTCGCAGTAAATTCTAAAAGTAGACTTCATATACAAATGCTGTATACGAACCCTCGAGGATCCACATATATGGGTAAGACCCAGAAAGGTGTAAATGGATCTTCAAGAGAAAGAGGGAACCTGATGAGAAGGTAGAGACCTTCAAAGCACGGTTCGTATCCATGAGCTACACACCAGAAGATATGACATCACTTGCGATGAGACTTGCTCTTAAATGACCATGCTTAAACACATCATAATATTGCTAACTATCGCTACATAACTTGACTATGACATCTTCAAGAAGTAAGTCAAGATTGCATACCTCTTTGAATTCCTCTTTGAGGATATTCACATGAAGTAGCCCCAAGGCTTCATGGTTGAGGAAAGTGAGGTGTGCAAGCTAAATAACTCCATCTGCGGACTCACATAAGCATCTTGTAGTTGGAACATAAGATTTGATGAAATTATAAATGTTATACTTTCAAATAGAATTTTGATGAACCATATGAAGCTTAGTGGGAGTGCCATTGTGTTCATCATGTTAAATGTAGATGATATCCTAATCATTTTTAAATGATATAAGGATGATAATAAGTGTTTTATAATCTGGTTGTTCCATAACTTGAGATGATCTCAAGGATACCTCTTAGATCTTAGTTCTGAAGATGTTCAGAAGCAATGAGAAGAGGGTATTGGGACCGCCAGATTGGTGATACACCTTGGACATGTTCCATTTTCTGGAAAATTCCATGAAAGGCTTCCATCCCTTAAGATATGATATTGACCTATCTGAAAGGATAGCACCGCAAAGTGTCGAGGAAGTAAATTCTAGAACTGCTTGCCCTTGTGCATCAGTTACGAGAAGCTGAGTGTATGCTAGATGTGAACGAATGTCAGATGCCCATCATGCAGTGGGAGTAGTAAATTGTTACTAGTCCAAATATGGTTATAAAACACTTGATTGCAATAATAACAATATCTTCAATGAGGACAAGACTTTCGAGATTGTGATCTCTAAGTCTTATCTTTAAAAAATTAAGACTTTATAGATTGTGATCTAAAAGGTCTTAACTGTAGATACCTTAGGAGATAGAGATCTCCAGGAATAAAGGTATTCTGATAAGGATTATGGGAATATTTGTTATAATAATTATTTAGCAATAGTGTCAATGACACTATAATTGCTTTAACGAGATTGGGTATTTGTTGCATAAGATGTAACATTCGCATTCGATGCGAGCACTGTTACTAGGAGATATGAAAGTGTTGTAAAAGGACTTGACATAGTCTTTTGGGAACAGAGTAACTGATCATCTTACCTAGCTATTTTTCTAAATAGCCTATGATTGTCACATGAGTGTGGGTTTAAAGATTATCCCATTAGTGGCTCTTTGAGCTAGTGGGAGATTGTTGGGCATACGAGCCCATGGCGGGACATTATGCAATAAATGTTATAATACCATTCATTGATCTGAAATAAAGAATAACTAATTCACATAATATGTCCCTTAGTACAATTAGGGTTATGTACCATGGCCATCTTAACGATCATACATCTGTTGATTCAATTACTGAATCATAGAGGCTGGTGCTTGGATGAATATCTAAAGAGTTAGATTGCGGACTCATGAAGCACCGTCAAATGATTATTAAGAGATTATTTCCATCCTAAGGAGGAGATGGCAATCCTCTCTCTGATGTTTGATATCTAACTGACCTCTTGATGTAGGCCCTCTACATAGGAATAGAGATTCAGAGGTGTTAGATAAGTTAGGTCAAAGAGTTTACTTAACGAGATCGAGATAACCAAGTCCTTTGTCGTATGCTATCACGATATAAGCACGCATTCTCTGACCGGAGACAGATGTGTTACTATTTGTCTAAGTATGTACATTTGGCACATCAATAGGTTGATGACCTAATCAAGGTCTATACACCGGCGCGTTGGTGTGCATACAAGGGTATATGAGTAATACAATCTCTCAAAGGGATCATACAGGTTCAATTACTAAACCGGAAGACACTAGCTCACTCATGAGATATTAGTAAGAATCAAATTCCGTGCACGGTCGCCTCTCTTTGGAAGCTTGACTGAATTTGTAGGTTTGATATATATACTTTTCTAAAGTATATGATCAAGACCTAGGTATGATATATGCTTTTGGAAAGTATGGTCGATACCGACTCCCAATGATCAAATGAGAAACTTACTGATAAAACCCTGAAGTAGACGGTGTAAATTGATATAATACTTCGGGTTTATTCTGAGTCTTCCAGTATGAAGGATGTACAGGTGTTGGGAATACCTGAGGGTGATGTAATCATAAACGATTGTATAACTATGATGCTTCCATTCCTAGGGAGTAATGAAACGGGTCTGGATTTTCGTTGCTCCTCTCAACAGTGAAGTAATCTAATCTTGGTCAAAATGTTGGACATTGATATAAATGTGATTCAGATGCAATAAAAGATTAGATTTGCAGACTTGATTTAATCAAGAATCTATGGGAGGCCCGAGATCTGGATTTGAGATGTGATCTGAATATCCAAGTCACTATACCCGTGGAACAATACAATCGCCATGTCATTATCTCCAAGTATCCGCGGAGAAAGCGCATTATCTTTGAAATTGTTCAGGATAATTTCATTGTTGATATTATGTATCCGAGCATTAAGAAAAATGATAATTAAATGTGATTTAATTATCATGAGTGATATGAATTTGATTCATATTATATAAGGATAGTTATCCTAGATAATTAAATGTGATTTAATTATCAAAGATTTGAATAATGTGAATGTCATTCATATTATTTGGGAACATGAGAATAGAGATCCAAGATGATTAAATGTCATTTAATTATCATGGATATGAATAATGTGGATAGCACTATCCATATTAATCATATATATTATAAATGTGATTTGTAATATATAAGAGAGAGCTATTTGTAATTAACATTTGTTAATTTAATGTTGTTGTGAATTGGATTCACACTGGACAATTAATTGAAAATGTAATTCACATTTTATTTTGGGTTGTGAATGTGATTTACAATTTTCCAATGACAAGATTGCAATATTCATAAAATAATAATGAATTATGTTTGTAGAATAATTTACAAAAAGTGTTGTGGAAATCTTGTAGATTTCCATGGAATAATGTAATCTCATGAGATTACATGAGATTTTCACGAACTTAGGGAAGGAGGCAATCTTCATTCCATAATCTCCATGTTTGATTGATTTAATTCTAGGATTGAATTATATAGATTTATAAATATATATTTAATTAATTAAATTAATTTTTGTTGTATTTTTACAACAAAATCTTGACCATTAAAGGAAACACAAATCAGTGTTAATCATTGGATTTGTGTTGTCCATGGATTGAGATCCATGGATCCCAAAATATTATAAAAGGAGAGGCACCCCCTTTGCTCTTCTTTAGACAACACGACACAAGACAACATAATATCTCTCTCTCTCTCTACATGCCCTCTCTCTCTCTCATATGGCCGTCCACCATGGAAGTCCTAGAGAGAGTCTCCATTGCCACAGCTTCGTCGTTATGTGGTCCGCTCGTTTGCGCGTGGATCTACATCTCTTTCGACGTGCCTTGCTCATGAAGAAGACATCATATCTCATTTGAAGAGATCAGGAGATTTGTCGCTTGGATCATCAACATGGATTGCGAGAAGCATGGGTCTCATCCACACGCTCGCAAGCGTCTCCTCCATCAGATTGGAATTGAGACAAGAGGTCTCCTTGTTTGGAGACTTGATCACAACCACGCTTCAAGAGGTAACCATAATACTTGTTTTTTGTTTAGATGAAACGATCCAAGAAGTTTTCTTAGATCATGTGGTTTCATCGCATGAAATTTTTTAATTTCCCCTGCCTGGAGCAACTAGTACGACAAGTCTCTCTCGATCGCATACGATGCGATCCTCACACTTTCGTGATACGCTTAAGGATCTTACCATATCCTTCATAGTAACCCCCGGGGCGAAGTGATAAGCCTTGTCAGCCTTCTCCTACTTCGATAGGTAGATAGGGGCAGGTCCCTGAACTTTATCGGTATTAATCGAGTAAGCTGGTAATAGGAGTTAAGAGAGGAAGTGCATAGGTATCTTAGGTGTCAGGTTAAATAGGGGAGATGCAACCGACAATGAGCTGACATCCCTATAGGCCATCATGTAATACTTGCCAACTTTTCTTGAAATCACACTTAAAATCAACTAGATTAATTAGACCCAATTTCAGGTCCTTCACTATGTTGAGTTGGTGGAAATAGGGTTTGCTTTGTGTTTGCATTCAGAGTGTGTGTTCACAAGACTACCATCTTAGCACCTTTACATTCACATCGTGCTCTTAATTTTTTAACATCAAAGAATGGAGAATTGGAATGATTCTTGTTTAGACTCAGTGAGCCTCTCACCTACCTTTCCAAACCGATCATCCTCACAAGTTCAGGGACACTCTTCCACTGAATTCCCTTGGTTTCGTAGACACTCTTTCTATGGGACTAAAGATAATAATTCATGTTTTATTCTGAAGACTCATACCAACCATGTCTTCTCTTACCATATCGAGGAAGACTCTCACCTCGATGCTTCTAGATCACCTTCTTGTCCAACTATTAATTCAATTCCTTCTCATTCTAAAGGTGAAGAAAACCAAGATCGCAAGATGCCTCCCAAGAAGAGCATGGACGATGAGGGAGATCATGACACACTGAAGGTCATCCTAGCCAGACTCGTACAAGCTGAGCAGAGAAATGAATTACTCATATAGGAGTTTGGACATCTAAGAAATGAGGGGAGATCAATGAGAGATTCCTACAATCCCAGTGCTGCACAGAACGAGAATTGGCTTAGGCTAGTAGTACCGCCAAATGTTGGAGAAATGAAGCCTCACTTCTTGAAATTTATACCACTAGTTCTATGGCAATGCAGTAGAGGAGACATATATGTTCCTGCAAGAATTTAAAATGGCATGTAACAATCTAGGATGACCTGGTGTAGCACAGAATTACATACGTCTTAGAGCCTTCCCCTTTGTTGTAGCAGACAAGGTTGCCTATTGGCGAAAAAATTTGGGAGGTTAGTCACCATTTGGGTTGTATTGCAGGAGTTGTTCCTCAAGAAGTTCTACCCGTTGGGTAGAACTAATCAGATGAGGTCTCAATTAGCAAATTTCACGCAGATGTCACATGGGCCCTTCCATGAGGCCTGGGAGAGATTCAAGGATCTGATTCAGAAATGCCCGGATCAAGATATTGACTGACCAATCTTGGTCCAGAACCTATACAATGGTCTGACTCCAAAGGTCCAAGGATTGTTGAATGCCTCCTGTGGAGTAGTTATCTGAACAAAGGAGCCAACACGGTTTGGATGGTTTTAGAGTAGATGGAAGAGACCAGCCACACTAGGTCATCAAATAGGGCTTATGACAAACCACCTCCATCTCGCATATCTTAAACATCTGCTATCGATTTGGAAAATGACATGCTCCCTAGCATGGGGATAATCAGTGATAAGTTAACTAAGAATGACCAGATCGAGAAGAAGGTGAGAAAAATACACAAGATCGCCGAATGGGACAACCTGAAGGATATGGTGAGATCCTTAAGCGCATCACGGAAGTGTGAGGATCGCATCGTATGCGATCGGGAGAGACTAGTCGCACTAGTAGCTCGATGCAACGGAAATTGAAATTTTTTTCTTGCGATGAAACCACATGATCCAAGAACACTTCTCGGATCGTTTCGTCTAAACCACAATCAAGTAATAGGATTACCTCTTGAAGCATAGTTGCGACCGAGTCTCTAAATTAATAGACCTTATGTCTCAAATCTGATCCGACGAAGGAGACGCTTGCGAGCGTGTTGATGAAACATGTGCTCCTCGCAATCCATGTTGATAATCCAAGCCATGGATCTCCAGATCTCGATAAATGAGATAGGCATCTTCTTCACAAGCAAGGCACGCCGAAGTAGACGGAGATCCACGAGAAAACCATCGGGAAGCATAACGACGACGCTGCGGCGATGGAGAATCTCTCTAGGCATCAATGGTGGACGGCCACATGAGAGAGATAGAGAGAGTAGGCGTGTAGAGAGAAAGAGAGAGAGAGTTGTTGTTGTCTCACTTGTTGTAACCCAGAAGAACAAGGGGTGCCTCTCCTTTTATAATATTTTGGGATCCATGGATCTCAATCCATGAGACAACGCAAATCCAATGGCTCTCATTGATTTGTGTTTCTTTTAATGGCTAAGATTTTGTTGGTAAAAAACCAACAATAATTAATTTAATTTAGATTAAATATATATTGATAAATCAATATGATTTAATCTCAAATTAAATCATTCAAGCATGGAGATTTTGGAAAGAAGATTGCCTCCTTCCATAATATGGGATTTGGTGGCAATCATGTAATCTCATGAGATCTCATGAGATTACATTATGCCATGGAAATCTCCAAAATTTCCAACAACACTTGTTGTAAATTATTCTACAAAAATAATTCATATTATTTTGTGAATATTGCAATCTTACCATTGGAAATTTGTGAATCAAATTCACAACCCAAAATAAAATGTGAATTTCATTTTCAATTAAATGTCCAATGTGAATCCAATTCACATCAACATTTAATTAAGAAATGTAAATCATAAATAGCTCTCTCTTATATATTATAAATCACATTTATAATATATATGACTAATATGGATATTGCTATCCACATTATTTATATACAGGATAATTAAATCACATTTAATCATCTTGGATCTCTATTCTTATGTGCCCAAATAATATGAATCACATTCACATTATTTATATCCCTGAGAATTAAATCACATTTAATTATCTTAGATAACTCTCTTTACAATATAAATCAAATTCATATTATTCATGATAATTAAATCGCATTTAATTATCAATTTTCTCAATGCTCTGATACATAATATCAACAATGAAATTATCCTGAACTCTTTCAAGGATAATGCGCTTTCTCCGCGGATACTTGGAGATAAGGACAGGGCGATTGTATTGTTCAACGTATAGTGACGTGGATATTGAGATCACTTCTCAAAATCCAGATCTGGAGCATCCCATAGATGCTTGATTAAATCAAGATCGCAAATCTAATCTTCTCATTGCATCTGAATCGGATTTAGATTAATGTCCAACATTTGGACCAAGATCAGATTACTTCTTTGCTGAGAGGAGTCACTAAAATCCAGACCCGTTTCATCACTCCTTAGAAATGGAAGCGTCATGGTTATACAATCATTTATGATTACATCACTCTCAGGTATTCCCAATACCCGTACATCCTGCATACTGGAAGACTCGGAATAAACCCAAAGTATTAGGTCAACTTTACACTGTCTACTTCATGATTTTATCAGTAAGTTTCTCATTCAATAATTGGGAGTCGGTATCGATCACATACATTCCGAAAGCATATATCATACCTAGGTCTTGATCATATACTTTCCAAAAGTATATATCAATCCTACAAATTCAGTCAAGCTTCCAAAGCTAGACGACCATGCACGGAATTTGATTCTTCCCAATATCTCATGAGTGAGCTCATGTCTTCCGGTTAAGTAATTGAACCTGTATGATCCTTTTGAGAGATCGTATTACTCATATGCCCTTACATGCACACCAACGTGCTGGTGTATAGACCTTGATTAGGTCATCAACCTATTGGTCTGCCAAATGTACATACTCAGACATACATCTGTCTCTGGTAAGAGGATGCGTGCCTATATCATGACAACATACGATATAGGACTTTGGTTATCTCGATCTTGTTAAGTCAACTCTATGACCTTACTAATCTGACACCTCCGAATCTCTATTCCTATGCAGATGACCTGCATCAATAGGTCGGTCAGATATCAGCCTAACTAAGAAAGGATTGCCATCTCCTACCCAGGCTGGAGATCATCTCTTAACAATCATTTGACGGTGCTTGATGAGTCCTCAATCTAACCCTTTAGATATTCATCCACGCACCAGCCCCTATGATTCAATAATTGAATAAACAACTGTATGATTATTAAGATGGTCACGGTACATAACCCTAATTGTACTAAGGGACCTATTATGAAAATTATTTATTCTTCATTTCATATCAGGGAATGATATTCGCAATAACATTTATTGCATAATGGCTCACCGTGGGCTCGCATATCCAACAATCTCCCACTATCCCAAAGAGACATTAATGGGCTAATCATTTAAACCCACACTCATGTGACAATCATACACTATTTAGAAAAAAATCTAGGTAAGTTGATCAGTCACTCTGTTCCCAAGAGACTACGCCAAGTCCTTTTACTGCACTTGCATATCTCCTAGTAACAGTGCTCGCATCCAATGCGAATGTTGCATCTTATGCAACCAATACCCAATCTTGTTAAAGCTATTATAGTATCCTTGACACTATAGCTTAATAATTGTTATAACCAGTATTTTCATAATACTTATTAGAATACCTTTATTAATCGAGATTTCTATCTCCTAAGGTATCTGCAGTTAAGACCTTTTAGATCACTATCTATAAAGTCTTAAGCTTTTGAAGATAAGATTCAGATATCATCATCTTGAAAGTCTTGTCATCTTTGAAGATATAGTTATTACTGTAATCAAATGTTTTATCTTCATAGCAGGATTAGCAACACTTTACTACTCCCACTGTATGGCAGATATCTGGTTTTTGTACACATCTAGCATACATTCAGCTTCTTGTAACTGATGCACAAGGTCAAGCAGTTCTAGCATCCACTTCCTCAACTCTTTAAGGTGCTATCTCTTTAGATAGGTCAGTACCATATCTTAAGGGATGGAAGCCTTTCTTGGAATTTTCCATAAAATGGAATATGTCCAAGGTGTACTACTAATGTGATAGTCCCAATACCCTATTCTCTATGCTTTTGAACACCTTCAGAACTAATATCCAAGAGGTATACTTGAGATCATATCTCAAGTTATGGAACAACCAGATTATAAAACACTTATTGTTTTCCTTATATCATTTTAAATGTCTAAGATATCATCTACATTTGGCACGATGAACACAAAGGCACTCCCACTAAGCTTCAGATGGCTCTTCGAGATTCTATATGAAATCATAACATTTAAAATTTCATCAAATCTTATGGTCCAACCTCAAGAAGCTTATTTGAGTCCATAGATGGATCTCTCTTGCTTTCACACTTGCTTTCCTTAACGAATCCCTGGGGCTACTTCATGTGAATATCCTCAGAAAGGTATTCATAGAGGAATGCAATCCTGACTTACATCTTAAAGATGCCATAGTTAAGTTATGTAGCTATAGTTAGCAATAATATGATGAGTATAAGTATGTTTACTGAAGAGCAAGTATCATCGCAAGCAATGTCTTCTCTTCGATGTGTAGCTCATGTCTACGAGTCATGCTTTGAAGCTCTCTACCTTTTATCATGTTCCCTCTTTCTCTTGAAGATCCATTTACACCTTTATGGGTCTTGCCCATATAGGTGGATCCTAGAGGGTTCATATACAACACTTGTATATGAAGTTTACTTTGCTAAAATCCATCTTTCCATGTCATGATTCGCAGGACTTTCATAACATGAAGTCCGGTAATTGTTAGACTTAACTGACACATGGAGTACATCCTCAAACTCATTTAAAGAGGTATTAGTATTTCATCTTTAATTGTCCTTTTAGTTTTTTATTTCACGAGCCTCATTATCATCTTAAGATTAAATGAGTTCCTTACTTCATTTTCATCTTGATTCTCAAGAGTGTCATCCTTTAAGAATCATATTCTTAGAGATGAGATCTTTTAAGAATCTCAAGGTCATAAAGTAGGTATCCAATATCGTCCTTTATTTTCCTAATGAAGTAGCACTCTCTAGTGCTAGATTCCAGCTTGCATGCATGGAACCATATTAAGGATATATATTGCAGTCTCTACTACATGTATACCTGGAAACTAAGAGGTAATTATGATAAAATTCATCATTGATGAGATCATGTCACACATTATCCAATTGTATCTCCCCATAACTCTATTGAGTTAGGGTGTGTTAGGAGGATTGAGATAGGAATGATATTCATATCTCCATAAAATACTCTTTGAATTTATCTAATAGGTACTTGCTACCTATATTAGATTAAATTCATTTTATTTTCCTTCAAACTTTGGTTCCAGTAATGAAATATTTGAACATTTCAAAGGTTTCTTAGGTGAAGAGAAGAAATCTCATATCATACCTAATCATCAATAGATATCATATATCTATAATGTTTACTATGATGTAGATGATCTGCATACATCAATATGTATAAGATCCTGAATACCTTGACATCTTACACCTTTCCCAAAGAAGGGTGTATTGGACATATTTTACTTTTGAATACAATATTCATAAGTATGTAAGTTTTGAAATTTTAGACATTCTAAAGTTTCATTCTTACTTTTCTATTGATCAAATCAACATGCAAACGTCCAAAGCGTGATGTCATTTCTAATCTTCTAATATATATGCAACCAATTGCAAGTGTCATTAGAAGATTGAGATACAATTATTGGACTTTATCTTATCAAATAATAAAGTCAATTTCAGTGATTTATGTAGATTATTTTGATGCTCTATCTGCGTCCTTCTCAAAGGATTCTAGACAAACTTGATAGTCATACTATCAACACACCAACTTATTGCAGTATTGGCATTCATCCAACTCTTAGGATGTCATATGGAAGTCATAGAAGTACAGTCAACTCTTTGACTATCCTTCTCATCTTGGGTATGACCCATGCTTCCTCTGCGCTCCCTATATCTATAAACAACCATTGCTTAAGACTAAGGATCTCTTATGTTAAATTTAAAAGAATTCAAAGTAAAGTATTTGAACATTTATACACGCTTCATTAAATTCATACAATAATATTATGAAGCTTCATGAATGACTAGAGTATAGCATTAAAATGATGACACTCATCATGTCTACATCCATCTAGACTCTTAAAACATTGGTTCAGGTGGGTACTCAAACATTTTGAATACATCATCTCTTATAGAGCCACCATTTTGCATGATGCAGAGAACCATATCATTCATGATTAAATGTTGAGAGCACATATGTATGCCAGAACATCTTCTTAAGTCTTTGTAAGGATTATTTGACAATTACGATCATCATCGACATGTCACTTCCAAAGTACATCCAATGAGAGATCTAGACTATAGAGACATACAATCCCTAGGGTTGTAGTCCTATTATATATTTAATTGTTATTCCTCATTATTATGAGGAGACTTGCATATTGCAACCACATACATTATGTGTTCAACTGCAAGTACAATATTTGGATCATCGGTCCAATCCATGATATCATACTAGTTATTATTGTGTATAGTAATGAGTGGGTTTAATGAAGGATTATCTGAAATAAGAAATTTGCATAAGTGTATATATTTATATATATATACATATTTTACTTTAATTTAGGAATTTTTATATCAAAGTTGTCTTGCCTTGTCAACACTGAAAGTTCATTCCCTTAATCACTTTCAATGTAAGAGATATACTTATCATTATCTCAGCAAGATCTGGGATCTCCTTCCTTATCTTTATCACATCCCAATAATATGAGAACTTGTGAATCTGATAAAAAGAAGCGGGAACACATTCTGCCTTGCAAATCCAACTTTCATTTCCCAATTTGGTCTTTAACACTTGGGCCCACCACCCCTAAGGCGATGTTGACCCATCATTAACTGAACCAACCGTCAACAGGAATAGAACTTGCTATATGCAATCCAATATCGCCCCAATAATATGAGAATCTGATATTGGGATCACTACGTATACAACCTTACTCTTTCAAGAAGCAAAGAGCCCGATCCAGATCCGCATGAATACAGGAGCGGTCACTTTGGGCAGGCGTCTCCTACATACAATCCCAGACAACGGAACCCTCCGCCTTGATGAGAGACCATGGATGTCACTTATATGATCCTCCATATCATATTCAAATTCTAATTAATCATTATGAATCATATTCATTACGATTAATTATTCCCAGGGAAATAACACATTTATTTATAATAGAGTATCTTAATTTTAATTGGATTCCAATTAATCTAATCATATTAAATTAATGATCCAATTAATGTCCAACAAACATTCTTAGTTGTTACTTGAATTATGGTATTTCTCAAATACGTATTATTTCGAATTTTAATAATTAGAAATACATCATGATTTCTTAAGCATTATATTAACCCTACCCGTTGTCATGGCCAGTATCGACGGGAGAGGGACAGACCGCACACGGTGCAACCTGCTACCCCAACGCTCCCCGACTAGACACCATATCCACCTCGGGAAAGGATAATGCAAAATAGATCACTTTGTACTTGAGATGATCATCGGTTCTTCAAATGAAATTATATCAAATAATAATAATCAAAATAATTTTGATTAAAATTATAATGATATTTGCTAAACAAATCCCAAATCCAATTCAAGCAACATGTTTGTTGGAATATAGATAATGTAGATCATGTAACCAATTAGTGATCTAGATCACATCTAATCAAATATTGGTTAAGGCATTGTCATTTAAGGAAATAATTATCATCAAATATTTCACAAATATTTATGCACAATTATTACAGGAAATTAGATAATTTAATTTCACTAATTGATTAAATGAAAATCACTAGAATTTTTATTAGGAAAATATTTCCAGCAGTGACCCTTACTTACTAAAAATATCATATCTCAATCAATTTAAATCCAAATTAAGCAAAATAAGTTTCTAAAGTTTGCTAATTTGATTTACAACATAACCTAAGTGATTTGCACGCATTTCAAGGCGTCTCAAATCCTCAATTTAATCTTAATTACGTCATGATTCGCAATCCCCGAAACAGTGGATACATGTTCACTAAAATAGTCATATCTCGAACATACGGAATCCAAATTACATAAAATCAGATCCTACGATTTCCTTATTTAATGGGAAACAAAATCCAGTTATTATTTTCGTGTTTAATCAATTTAAACAGTGCCTAAAATAATCTCAAAATAGAGATGCGAAAATGAAATGTAAGAAAACTTTCACAAACCCTAATGAACCAAAGTCGTCTCCGGTTCATGGATCGCATCCAAAACCATCTACCTAAGGCCCCAATACAACTTGAAGGATATGGTGAGATCCTTAAGCGCATCACAGAAGCATGAGGATCGCATCGTTTGCGATCGGGAGCGACTAGTCGCACTAGTTGCTTGATGCAGCGGAAATTAAAATTTTTTTCATGCGACGAAATCATATGATCCAAGAACACTTCTCGGATCGTTTCATCTAAACCACAAACAAGTAATAGGATTACCTCTTGAATCATTGTTGCAATCGAGTCTTTAAATGAATAGACCTCCTGTCTCAAATCCAATCCGACGTAGGAGACGCTTGCGAGCGTATTGATGAAACATGTGCTCCTCGCAATCCATGTTGATGATCCATGCCACGGATCTCCTGATCTCGACAAACGAGATACGAAATCTTCTTCACGAGCAAGGTACGCTGAAGTAGACGGAGATCCACGAGCAAACCATTAGGCAACATAATGACGACGCTGCGGTGATGGAGAATCTCTCTAGGACATCCATGGTGGACGGCCACATGAGAGAGATAGAGAGAGTAGGCATGTAGAGAGAAAGAGAGAGAGAGTTATTGTATCACTTGTTGTAACCCATAAGAACAAGGGGTGTCTCTCCCTTTATAATATTTTAGGATCCATGGATCTCAATCCATGGGGCAACACAAATCCAATAGCTCTCATTGATTTGTGTTTCTTTTAGTGGCTAAGATTTTGTTGGTAAAAAAACCAACAATAATTAAATTAATTTAGATTAAATATATATTGATAAATTAATATGATTTAATCCCAAATTAAATCAATCAAGCATGGAGATTTTGGAAAGAAGATTGCCTCCTTCCATAATATGGGATTTGGTGGCAATCTCATGTAATCTCATGAGATCACATGAGATTACATTATGCCATGGAAATCTCCAAGATTTCCAACAACACTTGTTGTAAATTATTCTACAAAAAATATCATAATTATTTTGTGAATATTGCAATCTTGCCATTTGAAAATTGTGAATCACATTCACAACCCAAAATAAAATGTGAGTTACATTTTCAATTAAATGTTCAATGTGAATCCAATTCACATCAACATTTAATTAACAAATGTAAATCACACATAACTCTCTCTTATATATTATAAATAAATTTATAATATATATGAGTAATATGGATATTGCTATCCACATTATTTATATCTATGATACTTAAATCACATTTAATCATTTCGATCTCTATTCTTATGTGCCCAAAAAAATATGAATCACATTCACATTATTTATATCTCTGATAATTAAATCACATTTCATTATCTTAGATAACTCTCTTTACAATATGAATCAAATTCATATTATTCATGATAATTAAATCACATTTAATTATAAATTTTCTCAATTCTTGGATACATAATATCAATAATGAAATTATCTTGAACTCTTTCAAAGATAATGCGCTTTCTCCGCAGATACTTGGAGATAAGGACAGGGCGATTGTATTATTCAACGTATAGTGACTTGGATATTGAGATCACATCTCAAAATCCAAATCTCGGGCCTCCCATAGATGCTTGATTAAATCAATACTGCAAATCTAATATTCTCATTGCATCTGAATCGGATTCAGATTTATGTCCAACATTTGGACCAAGATCAGATTACTTCTCTACTGAGAGGAGTCGCTAAAATTCAGACCCATTTCATCACTCCCTAGGAATGGAAGCGTCATGGTTATACAATTGTTTATGATAACATCACCCTCAGGTATTCCCAATACCTGTACATCCTAAGACCCGGAATAAACCCATAATATTAGATCAACATTACAATGTCTACTTCATGGTTTTATCAGTGAGTTTCTCATTCAATCATTTGGAGTAAGTATCGATCATATACTTTCCAAAAGCATATATCATATCTAGGTCTTGATCATATACTTTCCAAAAGTATATATCAATCCTACAAATTCAGTCAAGCTTCCAAAGCGAGACGACCGTGCACGGAATTTGATTCTACCCAATATCTCATGAGTGAGCTCATGTCTTCCGGTTCAGTAATTGAACATGTATGATCCCTTTGAGAGATCGTATTACTCATATACCCTTACATACACACCAACGCGTCGGTATATAGACCTTGATTAGGTCATCAACCTATTGGTCTGCCAAATGTACATACTCAGACATATAGTAACACATCTGCCTCTGGTGAGAGGATGTGTGCCTATATCATGACCGCATACGATATAGGACTTTGGTTATCTTGATCTCGTTAAGTCAACTCTTTGATCTTACTAATCTGACACCTCCGAATCTCTATTCCTATGCAGATGACCTGCATCAATAGGTCGGTCAGATATCAGCCTAACTAAGAAAGGATTGCCAACTCCTACCCAGGCTAGAGATCATCTCTTAACAATCATTCGACGATGCTTGATGAGTCCTCAATCTAACCCTTTAGATATTCATCCACGCACCAGCCTCTATGATTCAATAATTGAATAAACAGTTGTGTGATTATTAAGATGGTCATGTACATAACCCTAATTGTACTAAGGGACCTATTATGAAAATTATTTAATCTTCATTTCATATCTGGGAATTATATTCGCAATAACATTTATTGCATAATGGCTCGCCGTGGGCTGTCCAACAATCTCCCACTAGCCCAAAGAGTCATTAATGGGCTAATCGTTTAAACCCACACTCATGTGACAATCATACACTATTTAGAAAAAAAGCTAGGTAAGCTGATCAGTCACTCCATTCCCAAGAGACTATGCCAAGTCCTTTTACTGCACTTGTATATCTCCTAGTAATAGTGCTTGCATCCAATGCGAATGTTGCATCTTATGCAACCAATACTCAATCTTGTTAAAGCTATTATAGTATCCTTGACACTATAGCTTAATAATTATTATAACTAGTATTTTCATAATCCTTATTAGAATACCTTTATTCATGGAGATCTCTATCTCCTAAGGTATCTGCAGTTAAGACCTTTTAGACCACTATCTATAAAGTCTTAAGCTTTTGAAGATAAGATTCAGATATCACTATCTTGAAAGTCTTGTCATCTTTGAAGATATAGTTATTACTGTAATCAAATGTTTTATCTTCATAGCAGGATTAGCAACACTTTACTACTCCCGTTGTATGGCAGATATCTGGTTTTTGTACACATCTAGCATACATTCAGCTTCTTGTAACCGATGCACAAGGTCAAGCAGTTCTAGCATCTACTTCCTCAACTCTTTGAGGTGCTATCTCTTTAGATAGGTCAGTACCATATCTTAAGGGATGGAAGCCTTTCTTGGAATTTTCCATAAAATGGAATATGTCCAAGGTGTACTACTAATGTGATAGTCCCAATACCCTCTTCTCTATGCTTCTGAAGACCTTCAGAATTAATATCCAAGAGGTATACTTGAGATCATATCTCAAGTTATGGAACAACCAGATTATAAAACACTTATTGTTTTCCTTATATCATTTTAAATGATTAAGATATCATCTACATTTGGCACTATGAACACAAAAGCACTCCCACTAAGCTTCACATGGCTCATCAAGATTCTATATGAAATCATAACATTTATAATTTCATCAAATCTTATGGTCCAACCTCAAGAAGCTTATTTGAGTCCATAGATGGATCTCTCTAGCTTTCACACTTGCTTTCCTTAACAAATCTCTGGGGCTACTTCATGTGAATATCCTCAGAGAGGTATTCATAGAGGATTGCAATCCTGACTTACATCTTAAAGATGCCATAATCAAGTTATGTAGCTATAGTCAGCAATAATATGATGAGTGTAAGCATGTTTACTGAAGAGCAAGTCTCATCGCAAGCAATGTCTTCTCTTCGATGTGTAGCTCATGTCTACGAGCCATGCTTTGAAGGTTTCTTCCTTTTATCATGTTCGCTCTTTCTCTTGAAGATCCATTTACATCTTTATGGGTCTTACCCATATAGGTGGATCCTAGAGGGTTCATATACAACACTTGTATATGAAGTTTACTTTGCTAAAATCCATCTTTCCATGTCATGATTCGCAGGACTTTCATAACATGAAGTCCGATAATTGTCAGACTTAACTGACACATGGAGTACATCCTCAAACTCATTTGAAGAGGTATTAGTGTTTCATCTTTAATTGTCCTTTTAGTTTTTGATTTCAGGAGCCTCATTATCATCTCAAGATTAAATGAGTTCCTTACTTCATTTTTCATCTTGATTCTCAAGAGTGTCATCCTTTAAGAATCATATTCTTAGAGATGAGATGTTTTAAGAATCTCAAGGTCATAAAGTAGGTATCCAATATCGTCCTTTATTTTCCTAATAAAGTAGCACTCTCTAGTGCTAGATTCCAGCTTGCTTGCATGGAACCATATTAAGGACATGTATTGCAGTCTCTACTACATATATATCTGGAAACTAATAGGTAATTATGATAAAATTCATCATTGATGAGATCATGTCACACATGATCCAATTGTATCTCCCCATAACTCTATTGATTTAAGGTGTGTTAGGAGGATTGAGATAGGAATGATATTCATATCTCCATAAAGTATTCTTTGAATTTATCTAACAAGTACTTGCTACCTAGATTAGATCAAATTCATTTTATTTTCCTTCAAACTTTGGTTCTAATAATGAAATCTTTGAACCTTTCAAAGGTTTCTTAGGTGAAGAGAAGAAATCTCATATCATACCTAATCATCAATAGATATCACATATCTATAATGTTTACTATGATATAGATGATCTGCATACATCAATATGTATGAGATCCTGAATACATTGACATCTTACACCTTTCCCAAAGAAGGGTGTATTGGACATATTTTACTTTTGAATACAATATTAATAAGTATGTAAGTTTTGAAATTTTAGACATTCTAAAGTTTCATTCTTACTTGTCTATAGATCAAATCAACATGCTAACGTCTAAAGCTTGATGCCAGATCATTGTCAAATGATCTTTATCCTCTTATCGATCTTTAAAGGTTTAATTTCATTATTAGAAATGTTATAAACCATTCATTAATTTTATAATTTAGTAGTCCTCTGGATGTTAGATTACTTTCTGAAATATATCCATCATAACTCTTTACGATAGGTCCATTCCAGAATTCATGTTTATTTCCAACACTTATAAACATACAATGAGTGTATTCTAATGTCTAGGTCATAGAGACATTCTCTAAGACCAAGGGCTCTCCTACTAAAATTATGAAGTTTATTGATCCAATGGAAATTGTTGCAACAATTGCATCATTTCCAACATGGAAGACCATTAAATCATAAGATCAAATTTCTAACCTTCTAATATATATGCAACCAATTGCTAGTGTCATTAGAAGATTGAGGTACAATTATTGGACTTTATCTTATCAAATAAGAAAGTCAAATTCAATGATTTATGTGGATTATTTTGATGCTCTATCCGAGTTCTTCTCTAAGGATTCAAGACAGACTTGATAGTCATACTATCAACACACCAACTTATTGCAGTATTGGCATTCATCCAACTCTTAGGATGTCATATGGAAGTCATAGAAGTACGGTCAACTCTTTGACTATCCTTCTCATCTTGGGTATGACCCATGCTTCCTCTGCGCTCCCTATATCTATAAACAACCATTCCTTAAAACTAAGGATCTCTTATGTTAAATTCAAAAGAATTCAAAGTAAGAGTATTTGAACATTTATACATGCTTCATTAAATTCATACAATATGAATATTATGAAGCTTCATGAATGACTAGAGTATAGCAGTAAATTGATGACACTCATCATGTCTACATCCATCTAGACTCTTAAAACATTGGTTCAGGTGGGTACTCAAACATTTTGAATACATCATCTATTATAGAGCCACCATTTTGCATGATGCAGAGAACCATATCATTCATGATTAAATGTTGAGAGCACATATGTATGCCAGAACATCTTCTTAAGTCTTTATAACGATTATTTGGCAATTGCGATCATCATCGACATGTCACTTCCAGAGTACATCCGATGAGAGATCAAGACTATAGAGACATACAATCCATAGGGTTGTAGTCCTATTATATATTTAATTGTCATTCCTCATTATTATGAGGAGATTTGCATATTGCAACCACATACATTATGTGTTCAACTGCAAGTACAATATTTGGATTATGGGTCCAATCCATGATATCATACCAGTTATTATTGAGTATAGTAATGAGTGGGTTTAATGAAGGATTATCTGAAATAAGAAATTTGCATAAGTGTATATTTATATATATATACATATTTTACTTTGATTTAGTAATTTTTATATTAAAGTTGTCTTGCCTTGTCAACACTGAAGTTCATTCCCTTAATCACTTTCAATGTAAGAGATATACTTACAATTATATCTCAGAAAGATCTGGGATCTCCTTCCTTATCTTTGTCACATCCCAATAATATGAGAACTTGTGACTCCGACAAAAAGAAGCGGGAACACATTCTGCCTTGCAAGTCCAACTTGCATTTCCCAATTTGGTCTTTAACACCCGAGCCTACCACCCCTAAGGCGATGTTGACCGTTCATTAACTGAACCAACCGTCAACAGGAATAGAATTGCTATACGCAATCCAATATCGCCCCAATAATATGAGGATCTGATATTGGGGTCTCTACATATACGGCCTTACTCTTTCAAGAAGCAAAGAGCCCGATCCAGATGCGCTTGAATACAGGATCTGTCACTTTGGGCATGCGTCTCCTACATACAATCCCTGACAACGGAAACCTCCGCCTTGATGAAAGACCATGGATGTCACTTATGTGATCCTCCATATCATATTCAAATTCTAACTAATCAATGTGAATCATATTCATTACGATTAATTATTCCCAGGGAAATAACACATTTATTTATAATAGAGTATCTTAATTTTAATTGGATTCCAATTAATCTAATCATATTAAATTAATGATCCAAATAATGTCCAACAAACATTCTTAGTTGTTACTTGAATTATGGTATTTCTCAAATAAGTATTATTTCGAATTTTAATAATTAGAAATACATCATGATTTCTTAAGCAGTATATTAACCCTAACCATTGTCATGGCCAGTATCGACGGGAGTGGGACAGACTGCACACGTGCAACCTGCTACCCCAACGCTCCCCGACTAGACACCATATCCACCTTGGGAAAGGATAATGCAAAATAGATCACTTTGTACTTTAAATGATCATCGGTTCTTCAACCGAAATTATACCATATAATAATAATCAAAATAATTTTGATTAATATTATAATGATATTTGCTAAACAAATCCCAAATCCTATTCAAGCGACATGTTTGTTGGAATGTAGATAATGTAGATCATGTAACCAATTAATGATCTAGATCACATCTAATCAAATATTGGTTAAGGCATTGTCATTTAAGGAAATAATTATCATCAAATATTTCACAAATATTTATGCACAATTATTACAGGAAATTAAACAATTTAATTTCACTAATTCATGAAATGACAATCACTAGGTTCTTGATTAGGAAAATATTTCCAGCAATGGCCCTCACTTAATAAAAATACCATATCTCAATCAGTTTAAATCTGAATTAAGCAAAATAAGTTTCTAAAGTTTGCTAATTTGATTGAAACTGAACCTAAGTAATTTGCACGTATTTCAAGGCGTCTCAAATACTTAATTAACATCTTAATTACGTCATGATTCGCAATCCCTGAAACAGTGGATACATGTTCACTAAAATAGCCATATCTCGAGCATACAGAATCCAAATTACGTAAAATCAAATCCTACGATTTCCTTATTTAATGGGGAACAAAATCCAGCTATTATTGTCATGTTTAAACAATTTAAACAGTGTCGAAAATAATCTCAAAATAGAGATGCGAAAATGAAATGCAAGAAAACTTTCACAAACTCTAATGAACCCAGGTCATCCCCGGTTCATGGATCGCATCCAAAACCATCTACCTAAGGCTCAAATACCACTTGAAGGATACGGTAAGATCCTTAAGCGCATCATAGAAGCATAAGAATCGCATCGTTTGCGATCGGGAGCGACTAGTCGCACTAGTTGCTTGATGCAGCGGCAATAAAAAATTTTTCATGCGACGAAATCATATGATCCAAGAACACTTCTCGGATCGTTTCATCTAAACCACAAATAAGTAATAGGATTACCTCTTGAATCATGGTTGCGATAGAGTCTCTAAATGAATAGACCTCCTGTCTCAAATCCAATCCGACGTAGGAGACGCTTGCGAGCGTGTTGATGAAACATGTGCTCCTCGCAATCCATGTTGATGATCCAAGCCGCGGATCTTTTGATCTCGACAAACGAGATACGAAATCTTCTTCATGAGCAAGGTACGCTGAAGTAGACGGAGATCCACGAGCAAACCATCAGGCAGCATAACGACGACGATGCGGTGATGGGGAATCTCTATAGGGCATCCATGGTGGACGACCACATGAGAGAGATAGAGAGAGTAGGCATGTAGAGAGAGAGAGAGAGTTGTTGTCTCACTTGTTGTAACCTAGAAGAACAAGGGGTACCTATCCTTTTATAATATTTTAGGATCCATGGATCTCAATCCATGGGGCAACACAAATCCAATGGCTCTCATTGATTTGTGTTTCTTTTAATGGTTAAGATTTTGTTGGTAAAAAAACCAACAATGATTAAATTAATTTAGATTAAATATATATTGATAAATTAATATGATTTAATCCCAAATTAAATCAATCAAGCATGGAGATTTTGGAAAGAAGATTGCCTCCTTCCATAATATGGGATTTGGTGGCAATCTCATGTAATCTCATGAGATCACATGAGATTACATTATGCCATGGAAATCTCCAATATTTCCATCAACACTTGTTGTAAATTATTCTACAAATAAAATTCATAATTATTTTGTGAATATTGCAATCTTACCATTGGAAAATTGTGAATCACATTCACAATCCAAAATAAAATGTGAGTTACATTTTCAATTAAATGTCCAATGTGAATCCAATTCACATCAACATTTAATTAACAAATGTAAATCACAAATAAATCTCTCTTATATATTATAAATACATTTATAATATATATGAGTAATATGGATATTGCTATCCACATTATTTATATCTATGATACTTAAATCACATTTAATCATCTTGGATCTCTATTCTTATGTGCCCAAAAAAATATGAATCACATTCACATTATTTATATCTCTGATAATTAAATCACATTTCATTATCTTAGATAACTCTCTTTACAATATGAATCAAATTCATATTATTCATGATAATTAAATCACATTTAATTATAAATTTTCTCAATGCTTGGATACATAATATAAATAATGAAATTATCTTGAACTCTTTCAAAGATAATGCGCTTTCTCCGCAGATACTTGGAGATAAGGACAGGGCGATTGTATTGTTCAACGTATAGTGACTTGGATATTGAGATCACATCTCAAAATCCAGATCTCGGGCCTCCCAAAGATGTTTGATTAAATCAATACCGCAAATCTAATCTTCTCATTGCATCTGAATCGGATACAGATTTATGTCCAACATTTGGACCAAGATCAGATTACTTCTCTACTGAGAGGAGTCGCTAAAATCCAGACCCATTTCATCACTCCCTAGGAATGGAAGCGTCATGGTTATACAATTGTTTATGATCACATCACCCTCAGGTATTCCCAATACCTGTACATCCTAAGACTCGGAATAAACCCATAGTATTAGATCAACTTTACAATGTCTACTTCATAGTTTTATCAGTAAGTTTCTCATTCAATCATTGGGAGTCAGTATCGATCATATACTTTCCAAAAGCATATATCATACCTAGGTCTTGATCATATACTTTCCAAAAGTATATATCAATCCTGCAAATTCAATCAATCTTCCAAAGCGAGACAACTGTGCACGGAATTTGATTCTACCCAATATCGCATGAGTGAGCTCATGTCTTCCGGTTCAGTAGTTGATCATGTATGATCCCTTTGAGAGATCGTATTACTCATATACCCTTACATACACACCAACGCGCCGGTGTATAGACCTTGATTAGGTTATCAACCTATTTGTCTGCCAAATGTACATACTCAGATATATAGTAACACATCTGTCTCTGGTGAGAGGATGCGTGCCTATATCATGACCGCATACGATATAGCACTTTGGTTATCTCGATCTTGTTAAGTCAACTCTTTGACCTAACTAATCTGACATCTCTGAATCTCTATTCCTATGTAGAGGACCTGCATCAAGAGGTCGGTCAGATATCAACCTAACTAAGAAAGGATTGCCATCTCCTACCCAGGCTGGAGATCATCTTTTAACAATCATTTGATGGTGTTTGATGAGACTTTGATCTAACCCTTTAGATATTCATCCAAGCACCAGCCTCTATGATTCAATAGTTGAATCAACAGCTGTATGATTATTAAGATGGCCATGGGACATAACCCTAATTGTACTAATGGACCTATTGTGAAAATTACTTATTCTTCATTTTAGATCAGGGAATGATATTCGCAAGAATATTTTTTGCATAATGGCTCGTCGTGGGCTCGCATGTCCAAGAGAACCTCGCCAAGATTCCAAAACATATGGTTGAATTAGTTGATCGAGTGTCCAAGATCAAGATACCTACCACATATGCACCTCCTGTTCACTGAGTGCATCACATCCAAGAGCAACCCATGTAGGGTTATCATGGTACATGGACTTCGTATCAACCTGAAGTCCATGAGAGCCAGTTCACTAAGACAACCATCAAAACAGTTACGGAGGAATCCCCACAGGTATGGGAGGTTAATGGGATGTGGTACACTAATGATCCAAATGCTACACAACACCACCACTAGTAGCAGCCACAGTACCCCTCTCAGCCTCAATATCACCAGTATCAACCCTCTCATCAGCAGCAGTATCCTCATCAGTAAAACCAGTATCGTCAGCAGGTCCATCAAGGACCTAACAGACCGCAGCAGGGTCAGCAGCAACCGTCCCAAAGGCAGGACCACGGAGCCTCATCTTCGGGCACCTTTGATCTTCATAGGATTCTTGATGAACTCAAACTCATTCGCAATGAACGTCATGATTAGAGAGCTGACATCAATCAGCTTTCATGATGGCGCGATGAGTTCACTACACCCAAGACCTCTATTCCAGCACAGGTTTAGGTTAATCCTAATAACATGAACTAAGGATAGAATGGCCAGAAGGATCAAGTATACTATTTTGATTCTTTAGAATCAGATCATAAGATCCTATCACATGGTATTCACCACCTTACTCTCATGAGCGGTAGGACTGTGCAGACCCCTAATCTGATACGGCAGGAAGGAGCGAAGGATACCGATGAACCAACCCCTATGGATATCTCAGAGGAGGAGAATCATCGTCACCATAAATCTAGAATATTAAGAAAATTCAAAAAGAAGAATAAAGCGACATTGAGCACGATCACGAGCACCGGATATTCGGGAGTGGGGAAGGCAACCTTAGATGCATCACCAATAGTTTCTCCAGCTTCAGTTTCAGTTTCATTTCATGCGTGTCAGTCAAGTCCGGTTCTAAGTTCGAGTCCCACTCAAAATCATGTATAGTTAAACTTTTCCAATAAAAACACATATGCTGATATTTCGATTTCACATCATGAGTCTCTCTCTCCTTTCCCTAAGGCTTTATCTAAGGGAAAGAATAAAAATTCTCAAAAAAATGATCTTACTTTTTTAGAGATGGAAATGATGTGCACTGAGAATGTTAAAATTGAAATTCCTTTCCTACAATTAGTGGATATGATTCCTGCATTCAAAAAGTATCTAAAGGTAAGATGTACACCTATTAGGACTAGCATGAAAAGGAACCCTCAAACAGTGAAGCATGTGTTGTCCATAGCCATTACCAGTGTGATCTGTAATGATATTCCTAGGAAGAAGAGAGATCTAGGAGCATATTTTGTCACCAGTCAGATTGCTAGCACATCATTTGCTTGTACTCTACTCGATAACGGGTCCTCAATCAATTTACTACCTTATTCCCTCATAGATCGACTCGATTTAGGACCTTTGAAGAAATTGAGAGAACTCTTACAATTCGCAGACTGGTCCATTAAGAGGCTAAAGAGAATATTGAAGGACGTTATCCTTGACATTTAAGAGAGGCCATACAAGGTGGACTTTACGGTCCTGGACATGGAATGTCCCCAAAGATGGCATCCCATATCATACTTGGTCATTCCTAAGAACAATCGGAGCTATCTTTGATTATACTCTAGGGAAGATACACTTTCAAGCACATAATGAATGTGTAGAATTAGAGATGCAACTAGAGAAATGGCAGAGACCTTATTCGGAGAGCAATACATAGTATCTCTCGTCAGAAGCTGAATGCTACAGAGTCAACTCAGTAAATCGTTGGCAGCAGCAGACAGCTTGGGTTGATAGGTCCCTCTCTCACCAGGAGAGGACATTGTATATGAGGTCGTTAGACAGTTCCTACAAAATCAATCATTATCCACAGGAGAAGTGTCTCATTCATCCCCATACGCCCTCGATGACTCAGAAGCCGACTTGGACTTGTCGGACTTGTTCCCTTGAGGCCAATTAGAGGATGTGGATGATGAGTCAGACATGGCATTTGTCGGTTGCTTGGACACTTTTGACGATCCGACTCCAGAGTTGACTCAGTTGGTGGCCAGTACTTAAAATACAGATCCTGCCATTATCAACACAGAGCCAGAGTTGATTGAGCCAGATGTTCTTTATGACCACACTTTACCTGATCTCAAAACATTACCCACAATACTCAAATATGCCTTCCTTGTGGGCCCATCTTGGAAGTTTATGGTCATTATCAGTTCAAGCTTGACTAGGGAACAAGAATCTTATTTGGTAGAGATCCTTGAAAAGAACCGCAAGGCCATAGGTTGGAGCATGTCATATCTTTTCGAGATTAACCCCATTTTATGCTCACACCATATTTACCTGGAAGAAGGTTCTAAACCCTCTCGTGATTTCTAGCGTAGGTTGAATCCAAACTTACGAGATGTCGTCAAGAAGGAGATCGAAAAATGGTGTGACGTAGGATTTATATATCCCATCTCAGATTTCATGTGAATGGCACCACTTCACGTAGTCCCAAAGAAGGCGAGACTTCAGACAATCACCAACTCGGATGGAGAGGAGATCACAAAACAAGTACCGACATGGTGGTGTGTCTATGTGGATTACATACGCTTGAATGCCACGACGAAGAAGGACCATTTCCCCTTGAACTTTATAGACCAGATCCTGGAAAGACTTGCAGGGAAAGAATTCTTCTGCTTTTTAGATGCGTACTCAGGTTATAATTAAGTAGCTATCTCTCCAGAGGATCAGGAAAAGACCACCTTTACATGTCCATTTGGTACATATGCATTCAGATGCATGCCCTTTGGGCTATGTAATGCATCAGGGAATTTCCACTAATGCATGATTGCAATATTTGTTGAGACAGTTGGTGATTTCCTGAAGGTCTTCATGAATGACCTCTCGGTCCATGGCTACTCGTTTGATACTTATCTATCTCATTTGGATCGAGTCCTCAAAATGTGTAGTGAGGTAAATATGATGCTCTCTTGGGAAAAGATTCATTTTATGATTCGAGAGGGCATTGTGTTGGGGCATGTCATCTCTAAGAGGGGAATGGAGGTCAACCCTGCCAAGGTAGATGTGATCAAGAAACTTCAACCACCAACCAACATTAAATAAGTACGGTCATTCCTTGGGCATTTTGTTTTTTATCACAAATTTTTAAAGGACTTCTCAAAATTACCCGACCACTTGCAGAGCTGTTAGAAAAAAACACAGAGTTTGTTGTAGATCACAGGTGTCTCAAGGCCTTTGAGCCCTTAAGGAGAAAAATCATGGATGCTCCTATTTTACAGTTCCCAGATTGGTCTCTTCCCTTTGAGATCATGACAGACTCTACTAACTTTCTCATTGGGGCCATGTTAGGACAAAGGAGATAAGGGGTACCTTATCTTGACTACTGCGCAAGCAAAGTACTTGATCAAGCTCAATGGAATTATACTGTCACGGAGAAGGAAATGCTTGTTGTGGTATTTGCCTATGATAATTTTAGGTCACATCTTTTAGGGTCTAAGGTCACAGTGTTCAATGATCACACAACCATTAAGTATCTCATGAAAAAGAAGGATGCAAAGGCGCATCTTCTTAGGTGGATCCTATTGCTCCTAGAGTTCGATTTGCAGATCAAGGATAAGCCAGGAGTGAAGAATGTAGTGGTTGATCACCTCTCCTGCATAGAGTTACCTAATTCCTTTGAGACTGACCCCATCAAGGACTCCTTCCCTAATGAGTTGATCTGTTCTGTCGACTCTCTTCCATGATATGCCAACATGGTGAATTTCTTAGTATCCAGGATAGTTCCCCAGGATTGGTCCAAGAGCAGCATTGACCAACTCAAGTCGGAATCTAGGAAATACCATTGGGAGGAACCTGTTCCTTTTTTTCGAAGGACCATATTGTGTCTGGAGGAGGTGTATTCCTCAGGAGGAATACATGAGTGTACTTACTTACTTCCACTCCTTGGAGGAAGGAGGGCATCACTACTGGAAGAGGATTGCCTGGAAAGTGCTCCAATGTGGCTTGTCCTTGCCTACCATGTTTAGATATGCATATGCATTTGTTAGGTCATGCCCACCATGTCAGAGAAGAGAGGGACTGTCAGTCTCAAAGATAAAATGCCCATGCAATCGGTCATTATGGTTGATGTTTTTGACGCATGGGGCATAGATTTCATGGGCTCATTCCCTAACAAATGGCTATGAGTACATTCTCTTAGCAGTTGATTATCTCTTTAGGGTGGTGGAAGTATCCCCACCCGAACCTCGGACAGCAAAACTATCTGCAAATCTTGAAAGATCATTTCATTTCATAGTTCGGGGTTCCCAAACTCAGTATCTCTGACGAGGGTAGTCACTATGTTAACAGGGAAATGAAAAAGTTAACAAAGGTCTACGGCATTGAACATGGTGTCATGAGTCCATACCACCTACAATCAAATGGCATGGCTGAGTTGTCGAATAGGGAGGTGAAGGGCATTTTACAAAAGCTCATCTTCCCTTACAAGAAGAACTGGTCCCAGCTCTTGGACCAAGTTCTGTGGTCATACCGGACATCTTATAAGACCCTGCTTGGAACCTCCCCATTTAAAATGGTTTATGGGAAGCCATGTCATATGACCGCTGAGCTGATACACAAATATGAATGGGCATTAAAGAAACTGAACCGGAACACTCATGAAGGACAACATCGTAGAATGATGGATCTAAATGAGCTTCTAGAAATAAGAAAACAAGGTATATGATAATTGTGTGATTTACAAGAACATAATCAAGCGTTCACACGGTCAGCACATTAGAAGAAAGACTTTTGTCCCAGGACAGAAGTGTGATTATTCAATGCCAAGTTGAAAATTTTCAGGCTAAATTGAAATCCAAATGGACGGGACCCTTCATTATCAGAGAGTGAATGAGAATGACAGTGTATGGATTTCAGAGCTTACGGATGGAGCACAATCATTCATTATGAATGGCAATTGCTAAAGCACTTCGTAGGATTAGATGAGCAGTCAATCCAAGTTGAAATTCCATGATGTTATCTTAAGAAATGCATGAATTTGCGTCAATTTCATATATGTACCTCAACCAACCTTTCCCCAACCTCATCGGGTTCCATTGTATATTTTCTTCCTAGACTTAGGCCAAGGCCTAAGTATAGGGGTGACCGATGCCATCTGTATTTATTCATCTACTCTTCATTTGTCTGTATATTCTCCAGATCTCATCGGTTCGCATGTTCACTCATGTCCTATACTTAGGCTAACCAAAAGCCTAAGTATAGGGGAGGACTGATACCCACCCTGTATATATCCATCCATTTCTCCTCTTGACCTTGACTGCTCCACTTTTTGATCTTGTTCTATACTTAGGCTATCCATAGCCTAAGTATAGGGGCGGTCGACTTCTATACTCCATTTTATTATTTCTATGCTTAGGACTTGTTATGTCTTCTTATCGCTTCTTGTGCTCTGAGGACATACAACACACTAAGTATGGGGGGCTTGTATATTACATATATACTTCATCCATGGCTCATACTTTCACGTATTTTCGTATATATAATTACGGTATGGGTAACCGTTCAAAAAAATAAAAAAACATAAAAAATAAAAAATAATAAAAAAATAGTAATATCTTTCATGCATATCATTCTTACATATAAAAAAACATACAAAAAAGGTGAAAAAAATTTGCACCTCATATACATCTGCATTTCATTTTGCATATATAGTTTATGAAAATTGGAAAGATATTGGGTTCTAATCGAGATATGAGTAAAAGTAGAGAGTGGTCTTGACTTGGCCTTAATCTACCTAATTTACAGAGGAACTTCACTAAGAAAGAGGATTTTAGACGCTTCAGGTCTTTTGACTTAATTCTTTGAGTTCTGCATGACAATGTGCAGCCTTTGACTCCTAATGTCTAACCTGGTGTCCTAATTCTGGGTATAGCTTTTGATTAGGGAATTAATCTGTTCTCTCGCACTATGCACTTAGCTCAACTCAGACGGTTGGAAGGCTATGTGGGTCTCTTTTCTGGTAGCATGGACATCTAAAGACCAGAGTATGGGTTGAAATAAAGCTTCAAAAAAGGGATGGACGGCTAGGCAAAATTTTTTCTAAGATCCCAAAAAATGTACGGAAAAAAAGAGTCTATATCCGTAGGGGCACAAAAGATCCATGAAGAGTTACCAAAATCCATACCAAGAAGCCAAATTATCAAATAAATATCTGACCAAAAAGGTACAAACCTTATGAAAACCTACAGATCTTAGTGGAGACTTGGCGAAGTTGTTCAGCTTCACAAGGAGAGGTGACTACACTGGTCACCCTCCAGTTCATTTTCCCACACTGGTCACCCTCCAGTTCTTTTTCCTTCTTCTAACTTCTCCCCCTTTTCGATTGTGAACACATAGTGATAGACCTTAGAAGGAAATACATGACTCCTCGAAGACAAGTACTAGGAGGGAGATTTGCACGGTAGTCCAGCATTCTTGATGGGGAGAGCTAAAACCTTTCACACACATGAGACAGTTGTTCAATGTTCATGGGTATGCTTTCGGGGAAGGATTGATCTAAGATGACTTCTGAGCCAAATTTGTTACAATGATATGTAAAACTTGAGGGTTGTTGATTTTAAAATCCTAAGTCTCACAAGTGTTCCGCCACACTACTAATCAAAAGATCGAGTCGAGCTCTATTTTTACCTTTTGTTCATGACTTTGATATGGAACCTAAAATCATTTCGCTTTTGCATTTCATTTTAATTGACCGAAGCCACCCCTCCGTTATCTCCTCCTCGGCCTCCTATAAAATCTATCCTCAACCCCATGGCTTCGTTATCCGCCATCATGGCAAGAATATCAGCCTCGACACTCCAACCGGTGACAGCGTCTCGAGACCTGTTTGAAAGGTGACGATGTTCGACCATAAATTGTGGGCGAGATCTAGAGCTTGGTCCCAAGCTTTGCTGCAGAAACGCACGTTGCTGCTCAGCCTCGAAGGTGGTCGATAGCCTCGAAGGTGATCATCGACCTTCTGGAGACATTGGTGCTCTCCGTCGAGCTCCTCTTCGTCAGACGACCAATACCCGCAGCTAACACTTCTTTTCTTTTCTCTCCCTCTAGTATTCTTCCTCTTCCACCGTTCATCCCTCTCTTGCAATTCCTTTGTTTGTCCACTTTCCTCTGTTCTACTCATCACAACCATCATTTACTTCCTCTTCTTCTTCACTTAAATCACCAACCTTCCCCTATTGCAACAACGCCTGTGGGGTCTTCATCTACACTTGACGCCAACCAGCGAGCTCTGCCCCTCCCAATGCTAGCGTATCGCCGACACTGACCGCCCGCTGCAGGCTCTGCCTTGCCATCGACCCTCCACCAGCATAGCACTGCCATCAAGCGCCTTCGTCCATTCCTGGCAGCAACCGCTGCGGCCTCCCCCGCTAGTGTGCCTTCACGGACTTCCAGTTCGTGCTCACCAGAGCAGCCCTGCCGTGTTGTCCTCATCTCCAGCAGCGAACTCCATGCCCCATCTCCAGGAGCATAACCCTGCTTTGCGTTCTCCTCCGCACCGACACCGGAGTCTCCCGAAAGCAAGCGCCTTCACCCCAGACCTGTGCGGATCTCTGCCGCCTACGCACAGTCGCCTCCTGTGCACGAGCAGCTCTGTGACCTGCACGCCTCCTTGCCAACCACTCGTGACCGTGTCGCCACCTGCGTGTGCCCCCCGCAGCCGAGCACGCCACCATCGGACTGCGCCAACCACTCCGCCAGCCGCACGTGCGAGCCCGCGCGTGACCACTGTACCCTTGGCCACTCCACCAGATATCTGCACGGAGAAGAAAGATGACAAAACTCCCCCAGCACATGACTTGGACATGGGAGGGGGAACGATTTCTTAAAGGCCCCTCTAAAATCTACAAATTGCGCTAGAATCCCCAACGACCCCAGCTCACCTGCAAAGCATGTGCCTTGAGAAAATTTTATTCTGAAGCACCTGGAGATCATGGAAATTACATTAACATCCCTGCCGCATGGAGTCGCGGCACACGTAACTTGGGAAAATTGTAGAGAGGCTCGCTCAAGTATCGGTAATTTCATAAAAGTCCTCCTCAACATATTTTATTTTTATCAATTTTGTTTTTATTATTGCATATAGAATCATGTGTTCTCCATTTGTTTTGAACCTCATTCTAACATCATTTTATTTATTAAAAATAGATGTTTTGTTCTACAAAAATTCTCTACATTGTGGTAAGCTCATGATATTTTTATGCAACGTGGTTAATTAATAAGTATTATTCTTATAGAAAATTACATATTTTACCCATCCAGCATTTAGAAATTCATATTTAATCAACCACAGCTCCAAAAATTGCTAACAATTCATGGATTAGGGAATTGATTATATTTAACATTGTACCAAAAAGGATTGCATTTATGTGGCTAGTTTTCTCTCTAAAAATCATTTCATGCATTTCACTAATTAATTTTAAAAGGTATTAAATCCAATATTTTCGGGATTTAGGATTTTTCTGAAATAGATCATTAATGACATATCTTAGGTAATTTTATTTCTTGAAAATAAGTAGATTTAATATTTATTAAAATTAAATTAGTGAAAATTTCATGGTTTGCATTATTTTGTTCACAGAAAATTCATATTGCATCCAAAAATTCCAAAAAAAATTAGTATAGCCTAATTTGATTGCATTCCATGTTCTGACCAAGTTTGGAGATTTTTGGACTTCATTTGATTGAAATTTACATTTTAGTTCCTAATCTTTGTCAAATTTGCATATGGTGCATTTATCACATTTAAAAACAAAAAAATCCTCTTTGAAAACTTAAATTCTCAATCAACTAAAAACAAACTTAAGGAGACAACTGCCTCTATGAGTTTGACCTTGGACTTATCTAAGTAAAAAAAGAAATCTACCACTAGCTTTAATTTAACATACTAATTAAATCTGTGGTTTTTGATCAATCATGAAATTGCCCGCCTACAACGAACATATCTCTTAATCAATAATTCCACTGAATTAAGAGGGCATCTTTGCGATTCGTCAGTCGCGTTTGGCCAAAACAGAGGGGACGGTCAATCAAAACCGTCCCCTCTGGTCGACCACTTTGCACCATTCGTCAGAGGCGACGCCAACAGAAGACTTATGGGGACGGTCAGAACCGTCCCCCAAGCCCTTAGAGGCAGAGGGGACGGTCACTATAACCGTCCCCTCTGTTCTGCCACTTTGCACCATTCGTCAGAGGCGACGCCAACAGAAGACTTATAGGGACGGTCAGAACCGTCCCCAAAGCCCTTCAAGAGGCAGAGGGGACGGTCACAATAACCGTCCCCTCTGTTCGGCCACTTTGCACCAATCGTCAGAGGCGACGCCAACAGAAGACTTATAGGGACGGTCAGAACCGTCCCCAAAGCCCTTCAAGAGGCAGAGGGGACGGTCACTATAACCGTCCCCTCCGGTCGACCACTTTGCACCATTCGTCAGAGGCGACGCCAACAGAAGACTTATGGGGACGGTCAGAACCGTCCCCAAAGACCTTCAAGAGGCAGAGGGGACGGTCATTAGTGACCGTCCCCTTTGAGTTAATACAAAAGGGACGATAGCCACATACAGTCTCTTATTATGTGGTTATTGGGGACGGTTGTTGGATGACCGTCCCTAAAAAGAGGCATTAGGGACGGTCATTCCAAGACCGTCGCTAGTTGTCGTCCCTAAATGGGGTAATTCCTGTAGTGACACCTGCGCGTTGAGTGTTCTTCCCTCTTCTAATGCACGTGACGGAGTTAGCTTCTTCTCCTATTTATTGCTGACATAGAAATGAGTGCTCTAACCTCCTGCAGGGCCAGAGTGGTGACTCATTCACCCCTCAAGCTCGTATGCGGGTGAGAAGGTGGCAAGGACGATGGAGATGGATAATAAATGTCGAAGAAGATGGCTCATGTGCATACGTTTAGCCGAAGGTTTTAAGAGAGTTCCTCTGGATTATTTGATGCAGGGAAGTCTCCAGATGTTGAGTTTGATGCTCCAGATGTGAAGATGAACCTGTAATGGAAGATTCGATGCTCGATTTCTAATGAAATTAGCCGAAAATGTAAGGATTTTACATATTATAATATGCTTTACAAACAATGATATGACAGTGAAAATGGAAGGAAATTTAGGGCGAGTTTGAGTGAACACTGATCAAGAGATGAAGAGTGTTAATGAAAGATAAGTTATTAAACTATCAAATGATGTGATTAACTACTCTAATCATGACACAAAACTCAAGGAAATTGAATGGAAAAGTGGAGGAAGTCACCTGGAAAGAGGGAGGTGTATGACCTTCCTTGTTGTTGCTCAACGGTCGGTGATGTCGGAGCTCCACGTATGCAATGGTGGCGATACAAAGCCATGCGAGGCTTTAGAACCTCCTCCGACAATCGCACCTCCACGTGGAACAAACCTCAGGCCCTGTCACGGCCAAAATAAGGCAGAGCGAAGCGAGGAAGGTGGTTGGTCGGCCACTGGTTGTTGGAACTGGAAGTAGTTAGGAAGAGTTAGTTGGTAAGTGGTGAAGTTTACGGATTTTTACAGGAGATTTATCAGGGTGTTAGGTTCAATCAAAGGGTAGGCGTGTATTAGGGTGTTAGGATATTAGAATTGAAGGTTTAGATTGGATGAAGAGGTTAGGAGGGGCACGAGATAATTAGGTGAAGACAGGGCATTGGAACAGATCCAACTGCTCAGTTCATGAGGAATATGCACCAAGTGCTGACACATGTCAACAACTGGTTGGCCATATGGTGAAAAAAGCTTATAAATTAGGTATTAAATAATAAATTACATTATTTTAATGAGGTATAAAAAATATAATTAATTAATTTATATAAATTATAGTATAATTAGTTTTTATATATAATAAATAACTTATGAAATATAAATATTATATTAATAAATATATATAGATAATGCTTGATAAATATGTATTTGATTTTTAACTTAATAAATTAATAAATAGTATGTAATTTTTATATTTTATTAATTATTATAATAATAAATTGAGTATATGCGAATTTTTTTATAGATTTTTATAAATTATTTTAAGTATATTAATAAATATGGATATATTTTGCATGGCTCAATTTCACTTATAAAATACTGCATTTTATTTATTTAAATTAATAAATAATGTCAAAAAATTATGAAATAAATCATGGTTACTATACAAGATTAAAAATTAATTAAAATTTATAAATTCATAAAAACTATAAATAATATATTCTAGATAAAATAATTAGCCCAGAATCCCAATTGTGATTTGGTCCCAAACTGACTATTTGCAAATGAACTCTATTTTTAGTGAGATCACCTTCATTAATTAGATAACATTATTTCATGACTTTAAAGTTGACTAGAGTGAAATTGGAGTTTATATTAGAAAGTTATGATGTTCGGAAGTTGAGAATTTGACAATTTACAAGTTGGATTTCTTGGCATATGTACATGATAATATTTTTTAACTTATTTTAATATTTTTCTATACACTTTTAGAAATAATAAAGAAAAGAGTTTGGTGAAAAATGTATTCATATGAATTAATTATAAATCGATGAAGATTTTATAATTATTGGATAAATAATGAAGAGTGTATAAAGTGGATAATTATTTATTTTTATTGTTTTCTTTCCTTATCTCACCCTACTTATTTATTTCTCGACCAATCCATGTTGACTTGGTCTCAGGGGTTAGGATATATAAATATATCTTTCTGTTATATTTATATTTATAAGTCATATTGTACATATATATATATATATACAATTTTCCTTCTTTCTAATTTCTTTATTTCTATTCTTTTATTTATTTACATATTTTGAATATTAAAGGTGCATTTTTATTCATTAATATGATTTTGTTAAATTATGGAAATTAATTAATATTTACATGTATTTATTAAGGTTTTAAGTCAAAATACAGAAAAAATGTTAATGAATCATGGATTCATCACCAAGCATTTAAAAATTTTTGCATAGACTTTCATTTCTTTATTTATAGAATTTGAACTCTTGTAAAAGGACATTCATTTGTTGTGGAGTTTGATTTGTCAAGTGTCGGTGTAGGACCTCATCGATTTTGTTTTCCGTCGCCTTATTTTTACTTTGTTTCACACGGATTTCGTGAGCAACTTATTGATTACTTTAATTATTTGGTTGAGTTCGGTAAAACTAAGGTCCAAACACCCTAATAGAATATCTATTCCTATAGATCACAGTCATACTTAGTCAAATAAAAAAAGTTAACTTTAATTGATTAAAAACCACGAGCCGTGAGAAGTCGCATACAACGCTAGAAAGACCCATTGTGGCGGGCACCTAGTGACTTCCAAGACCGGACTCAGGTCTCAGTTCTGATTAGTTAAAAGAAGTTCTTCCTGTAAAAGAAACTATCATCTTAGGACGATTCACTTGCATATTTGTTTTTTTTTGTAGTTAAATTCTGCACAGATCATTTTATATGTAGATTGTTGGCGACATGGTATGCATCTCTTAACCCCTACATGCATCATTATGTTTAATCATGCATCGGCTTTTTTGTTTTCCTCCCTTTGTTTTATGGATATAGGAATAAAGGGAATCAGAAAATTTGTTAGATGTGTTTTTATTCAAAAATATAAAAAAGGAAAATTGAAAAATTAAAAATTGGGACTGTTAATATCAGTTGGACCTTTAATTAAATGTAATTGATTCACATCATTGTTTAGGGAGAGCAACCCCCTCATTGTATTCGTATTTACTTGCTCACATACACACTAAGGTTAGTTCCCCAATCCCATAAGCTAACCTAATTATTTGTACAACTTTATGTTTGATCACCTAACTCTAAAATTGACAACATAACTTACTGAATCTTTACGGTCTTTACATTGCATTGAGTTGGTGAATTAGGGGTTTGCATTGTGTTTGTTTGTGCTTGGAGTTGAGTTAGTTACACTCATCATCTCTAGATCATTATAAGTCACTTAAAAATTCAAAAATAAAAAATCATCATCACTCATGTTTTCCCTGAAGGATATGGTAAGATCCTTAAGCGCATCACGAAACATGAGGATCGCATCGTATGCGATCGGGAACGACTAGTCACACTAGTTGCTGAAGGCAGCAGAAATAATTTTTTTTCATGCGACGAAGCCACATGATTCAAGAACACTTCTCGGATCATTTCGTCTAAACCACAAACAAGTAATAGGATTACCTCTTAAAGCGTGGTTGCAATCAAGTCTCTAGACGAAGAGACCTCTTGTCTCAAGTCCGATCCGACAGAGGAGATACTTGCGCGCACGTTGATGAAACGTGTGCATCTCACAATCTATGTTGATGATCCAAGTAGTAAATCTCTTAATCTCGTCATACAAGATTTGATATCTTCTTTACGAGCGAGATGCACCAAAGGAGACAGAGATCCATGAGCAAATAATCCGACAGCACAACGACAATGTTGCGGTGATGGTAACTCTCTCTAGAGCTCCATGGTGGACGCACAATGAGAGAGAGAGAGGGTATGTAGAGAATGGAGAGAGAGAGAGAGAGCATATGACGTTTCTAAAGTTGTAACTTGAAGAGCAAGGGGCTCCCTTTATTTATAATATTTTGGGATTCATGGATCTCAATCCATGGACAATACAAATCCAATGGCTCACATTGATTTGTGTTTCTTTTAACGACCAACATTTTGTAGTAAAAACACAACAACAAATAATTTAACTAAAATAAATATATATTGATAAATCAATATAATTCAATCCTAAAACTAAATCAATCAAATATGGAGATTATGGAATGAAGGTTGCCTCCTTCCATAATATGGGATTTGGTGGCAATCTCATGTAATCTCATGAGATTACATTATTCCATGGAAATCTCCAAGATTTCCAGCAACACTTGTTGTAAATTATTCTACAAAAATAGTTCATAATTATGTTGTGAATATTGCAATGTTTCCACTGGAAAATTATGAAATGCATTCACAATCCAAAATAATATGAGAATCATTGTGAATCCAATTCACATCAATATTTAATTAACAAAATTATATTACAATTAACTCTCTCTTATACATTATAAAATAAATTTATAATATATATGATTAATATGGATAGTGCTATCCATATTATTCATATCCATGATAATTAAATCACATTTAATCATCTTAGATCTCTATTCTCATGTGCCCAAATAATATCAATCGCATTCACATTATTCACATCTTTGATAATGAAATCACATTTAATTATCTAAGATAACTATCTTTATAATATGAATCAAATTCATAATCTTCATGATAATTAAATCGCATTTAATTACCAATTTTCTCAATTCTTGAATATATAGTATCAACAATGAAACTATCCTGAACTCTTTCAAGGATAATGCGCTTCTCCGTGAATAATTGGAAATAAGGAGAAGGCGATTGTATTGTTCCACGTTTAGTGATTTGGATATTGAGATCACATCTCAAATCCATATCTCAGGTCTCCCATAGATGTTTGATTTAATCAAGACTGCAAATCTAATCTTCTTATTGCATCTGAATCACATTCAGATCAATGTCCAACATTTGGACCAATATCAGATTACTTCTCTACTGAGAGGAGTCACTAAAATACAGACCCGTTTCATCACTCCCTAGGAATGGAAGAGTCATGGTTATACAATTACTTATGATCACATCAACCTCGGGTATTCCCAATACCTGTACATCCTGCATGCTAGAAGACCTAGAATAAACCAAAGTATAAGATCTATTTTACATTGTTTCTTCAGGGTTTTATAAGTAAGTTTCTCATTTGATCATTGGGAATCAATATCGGTCATATAATTTCCAAAAGCATATATGATACCTAGGTCTTGATCATATACTTTCCAAAAGTATATATCAAACCTACAAATTCAGTCAAGCTTCCAAAGTGAGACGATCGTGCACGGAATTTGATTCTTCCCAATATCTCATGAGTGAGATCATGTCTTCCAGTTCAGTAAATGAACATGTATGATCTCTTTCAGAGATCGTATTACTCTTATGATCGAATGAGAAATTTATTGATAAAATCATTAAGTAGACAGTATAAAGTTGATCCAATACTTCGGGTTTATTCTGAGTCTTCCAATATACATGATGTACAGCTATTGGGAATACATGAGGGTAATGTGATCATAAACGATTGTATAACCATGACGCTTCCATTCCTAGGGAGTGATGAAACGGGTCTGGATTTTAGTGACTCCTCTCAGTAGAGAAGTAATCTTATCTTGATCTAATTGTTGGACATTGATCTGAATGTGATTCAGATGCAATGAGGAGATTGGATTTGCGGTCTTGATTTAATCAAGCATCTATGGGAGGCCCACGATCTGGATTTGAGATATGATCTCACTATCCAAGTCACTATACATGGAACAATACAATCGTCATGTACTTATCTCCAAGTATTCGCGGAGAAAGCACATTATCCTTGAAAGAGTTCATGGATAAGTTCATTGTTTATATACGTATCCGAGTATTGAGAAAATTGATAATTAAATGTGATTTAATTATTATGAATAATATGAATTTGATTCATATTGAAAAGGAAGTTATCTAAGATAATTAAATGAGATTTAATTATCAAAGATGAAAATAATGTGAATGTGATTCATATTATTTGGGCACATGAGAATAGAGATCCAAGATGATTAAATGTGATTTAATTACCATGGATATGAATAATGTGGATGGTACTGTTCACATTAATCATATATATTATAAATGTGATTTATAGTATATAAAAGAGAGCTATTTGTAATTTACATTTGTTAATTAAATGTTAATGTGAATTGGATTCACATTGAACATTAAATTGAATTTGGGTTGTGAATGTGATTCATAAATTACCAATGGCAAGATTACAATATTCAAAAAATAATTATGAATTATTTTTGTAGAATAATTTACAACAATTGTTGTTGTAAAATTGGAGATACATGGAATAATGTAATCAATGGAGATTACATTGGAGATGCTCCTTCCATAGGAGGGACGGCTACCTATTCCTATTAGGAAAGGGTGGCCGTCTACTCCATATATATGGAAGGAGGCACTCTCTCTTTCCCATTATCTTCATATTTGTTTGATTTAATTTGAGATTAATTTGTATTGATTTATCAATATAGAATTGATCTAAATTAAATTAATTGTTGTTGGTTTTACCAACACAAATCTTAGCCATTGAAAGAAACACAATCAATGAGAACCATTGGATTTGTGTTGTCCATGGATTGAGATCCATGGATCTCAAATATTATAAAAGGAGAGGCACCCCTTTGCTATTCTTTACACAACACACAAGAGAACATAAGTCTCTCTTTCTCTCTCTCTTTCTCTCTACACGTCAGCCCTCTCTCTTCCTCTCTTATGGCCGTCCACCATGGATGCCCTAGAGGGAGTCTCCATCGCCGCAACGTTATCGTTATGCTGCCCAGTGGTTTGCTCGTGGATCTTCGTCTACTTCGGCGTGCCTTGATCGTGAATAAGATGTCGCATCTCATTTGTCGAGATCAGGAGATCTGTGGCTTGGATCATCAACATGGATTGCGACAAGCACTTGTTTCGTCAACACGCTCGCAAGCGTCTCCTCCGTCGGATCGGACTTGAGACAGGAGGTCTCTTTGTTTAGAGACTCGATCGCAACCACACTTCAAGAGGTAATCCTATTACTTGTTTGTGCTTTAGACGAAACGACCCAAGAAGTGTTCTTGGATCATGTGGTTTTGTCACATGAAAATTTTTTAATTTCCGCTGCATGGAACGACTAGTACGACTAGTCGCTCCCGATCGCATACGATGCAATCGTCACGCTTCCGTGATGCACTTAAGGATCTCACCATATCCTTCCAACCCTAATTTTACTAAGGGACATATTATGCGAATTATTTATTCTTCATTTCAGATCAGGGAATGATATTCACAATAACATTTATTGCATAATGGCTCGTCGTGGGATGGCATGTCCAACAATCTCCCACTAGCCCAAAGAGCCATTAGTGGGCTAATCTTTAAACCCGCACTCATGTGACAGTCATAGGATATTTAAAAAAATTAGCAAGGTAAGTTGGTCAGTCACTCTATTCCAAAAAGACTATGACAAGTCCTTTTACGACACTTTCATATCTCCCAGTAATAGTGCTCGCATCGAATGTGAATGTTGCATCTTATGCAACCAATACTCAATCTTGTTAAGTCAATTATAGTGTCCTTGACACTATTGCTCAATAATTATTATAATCAGTATTTTCATAATCCTTATGAGAATACCTTTATTCCTAGATATTTATTCTCCTAAGGTATCTACAGTTAAGACCTTTTAGATCACAATCTATAAAGTCTTAATTTCTTAAAGATAAGACTTTGATATCACTATCTCAAAAAAAATATTGTCATCTGTGAAGAAATTGTTATTACTGCAACCAAGTGTTTTATCTCCGTAATAAGATTTTACTACTCCCACTACATGGTAAAAATCTGGCATTCATACACATCTAGCATACACTCGCTCGTAACTGATGCAAAAGGTCAAATACTTCTAGCATTCACTTGCTCAACTCTTTGTCCAAATTGGAGATTTTAACAAATATGACGGTCCCAACACCCTCTTCTCTTTGCTTCTGAACACTTTCAGAACCATATCTTAAGGGATGGGAGCCTTTCTTGGAATTTTCCAAGCATGGAATATGTCCAAGGTGTACCACAAATGTGACGGTCCCAATACCCTCTTATCTTTGTTTTTGAACACTTTCAAAACTAAGAGTTAAGAGGTATCCTTGAGATCATATCTCAAGGTATGGAACAACCATATTGTAAAACACTTATTATCACCTTTATATCATTCCATTAGGATATTATCTACATTTAGCACAACGAACACAATGGCACTTCCATTAAGCTTCACATGGTTTATCAAGATTCTATTTGAAATCATAACATTTATAATTTCATCAAATCTTATGTTCCAACTACAAGAAGCTTATTTGAGTCCATAGATGGAATTCCGTTAGCTTTCACACCATGCTTTCCTTAATCATGAAACTCCGGGGCTACTTCATGTGAATATCCTCAAAGAGGTATTCATAGAGGAATGACATCTAGACTTCAATCTTGAAGATGTCAAAGTCAAGTTGTGTAGCTACAGTTAGCAATAATATGA